>VZTQ01014612.1:121994-187166 GCA_013400755.1 Pelecanoides urinatrix | reverse complement strand
GACGCTCTTCCGATCTCCCTGTGGGGGGGACTGGCATCTCCCATCCTTGGGTTTTGGGGTCCCTCCAGCCCCACATGCAGTGATGCCATGCGGGGATGCCCCTCCTGGGAAATGGGGTGGCATTTTGGGGGGGAGGTCTCCTTTCAGCACTTGGTTTTCACCCCACCCTTCCTCCCCGCTGCCGCAGCTTTCCGAGCCTTGCTTCAAATCCGAGCCATGAGGAAAAAGCTGGGTCCCCTCTCGCCCACCAGCTTCAACCCCATCATCGCCTCGCAGACCTCCGACTCCGAGGAGCACTCGGTCAGTGCCCGGCCGAGCCTGGCCCAGCCGGTGGCCGCAGGACCCCGGCCCCCTCCGCCCCGTGGTGCCGGGGCCAGGGAGGTTTGGGGATGCAGCGCTCCCCGGGGCCAGGGTTTATTTATTTAATACAAATCGATCTTGCAAAAATTGCGAGGTTGATATTGCAAAAAAAGGGCTTTCGGTTGAGGGCAAAGACCACAGATTTGGGGCTTTTGTTTGTGCAGGGAGTTTGTCTGTCCTCTGGGTTTTGGCGTCTCCCCTGGGCATCTCGATCCCGCTGGGAGCAGGGGCTGGGGGCGGGGAGCAAAACATCCCGGGGGGACCTTCACCCCGTCTCCCTGCTCTCCCCAGTCCTCGGAGAACATCCCCCCGGGCTACGAGGTGGTGTCGCTGCTGGAGGCTCTCAACGGGCCGCTGACGCCCTCGCCGGCCGCCCTGCCGCTGCGCGCGCCGGGGGACCCCCCGGGCGCGGGGACCCTGCCCTCCTACGGCAGCGACGGCCCCCTGCCCCCCCCGCGGGCCCGCTCGCCCCTCGAGCGCCTGCCCGACTGCGGCCCCCCGGGGCTGAAGCTGAAGAGGAGCCTCTCCAAGTGAGTGTGGGGGCCCGGGGGGGCTGAGGGGGGTCTGGGGGCTGCGGGCAGGGGTGACGCCCTCTGCTTTGCCCTCCCCGCCCCCGCGCAGGTCCGTCTCGCAGAACTCCTCCATCCTGCCCGAAGAGGAGGACGAGAAGTCGTGCACCGAGTCGGATCTGAGGGTCTCCAGGAGGAGATCCCCTGCCCGGCGCGAGGAGGTGAGCACCCTCCGAAACGCGCTGGTGACCAGCCGAGGCGCTGCGGGGGTGGGCGGTTTGGGACCAGAGGGTCTGGCTGGGGTTTGCCCCTCCTGGCTCTTCCTCCATCCATAAGGTTGCCAGGGGACACAGATCCATCCCTGCCGCATATCCCCATCCCGTCCTCTTCTTCCAGGAATGCGGCGCGACGCCGGAGAGCGAAAACCTCACCCTGTCGTCATCGGGAGCCATCGACCGGTCCTCGTGCACCGGGACCCCCCTCTCCTCCACCATCTCGTCCCCGGAAGGTAACGGCACGGCAGGGCTCGCAGGCGCTGGCAAGGCAGGAGAGTGGGATCGCGGTTTTGGGCCCATCCTGCTGCGGGGGGACACGGAGGGGGTTTGCGTGGCCCCCTCCTACCCTGCCACGGACGTTGCATGAAGCCCTGGGGTATCACCTCTGCTTCGTCACCCATAGACCTGAAGATGGGGGGCATGGGGGCACTGATCGCCCCTGCTTCGTCACCCCATAGACACAGAAATGGGGGGCATGGGGGCACTGATCGCCCCTGCTTCGTCACCCCATAGACACAGAAATGGGGGGCATGGGGGCACTGATCGCCCCTGCTTCGTCACCCCATAGACACAGAAATGGGGGGCATGGGGGCACTGATCGCCCCTGCTTTGTCACTGTAGACCCAGAGGCAGGGGGCTGCGAGCCCCAGGGACCCGCTGCTGGCAGCTTTCCACTCATCACACCTCCGTGGCATGCAGCAGGTCCTTGCTCCTCCTCATTAGCCCTGGTTTTAATTAGCTGGTGCTGTGCCACGACTCGCGCCAGTGCGCTGGGGGGGGTCCGGCGGCCCCGCTCAGCCCCCGCTCTCCCCCAGAGCCCGTCAGCAGCAGCCTGGCTCAGTCCGTCATGTCCATGGCCTCCTCCCAGAGCCAGCACTCCCAGCTCAGCACCGACACCGTGTCCTCCATGTCCGGCTCCTACGTCGCTCCCGGCACGGAGGAGGAGGAGGAGGGGGACATGCTCCCCTCTCCCACGGCTGCCAGTGCCACGGCCTCCGACGGAGAGGTAGGCGCTGGGGGGTTGTTGCTGGCACCCATCCGCCCCAGGTTCAAGAGCTTCCCCGTGGGCTGTAACTTCTCCTCCAAACCCACCAGCACCAGACTCTCTATTTTTTTTTTTTTTAACTTCCATCTTTCCCACCTTCCCGCAGTCAACACCTGTGGAGTCCCCGGATTTAAACTTTGTCAGCATCTCGGCCGAGGAGCGCGATGCCGAGGTAACGAACCCGCCCCGCGCGGGGCTGGGAGCCGCGGTGCCAGGCTCACGGCGCGGGGACCTCGGCTCTGCCCGGCGCCGGGCGCCTGCGGAGGGGGAAGCCGGGCGGGCAGCACCCCGTCTGCCCGGGGCTGGGGTGGGGAAGGGGCTGCCCTGGGGACGGAGGGGGTGGTGGGGCTGTCCCCCATCTGGGCTCATCTCTCTGGTCCACGGACAGCCCCCGGGGCCAGGGATAGGGATGTTCCTCCAAAGGGACCCGGGGACAGCTCCTGGCACGTGCCGGGACGCCGCGGGGCTGCTAACGCTGGCTGCCTCTCGCCTGTGCCGCAGGGCAACGACGTGCTGGAGGACGAGGACGCCTCTCCCACGCAGGAAGACGGTAAAAGGCCCCGGGTTGTAGTTGTCCCCCTGCTTTTGGTTCGGTGTCACCGGTGGGTGGCCGAGCGAGTGGCAGAGGCTGTGCCGTCCCCAGCTCCCCCGCCTGCTGGGTGCCTCTGGGCACCGGGGCTGGGAAAGCATCTGTCACAGTGGGGCCACCCACAGGTGGGTTGAACACCAGTGGGTCGGGGGAAGCCAGCCGGCCACAGGGACCCCGGTGAGCGCGGTGCAGGGCACGGAGCAGGCGACGGCTGGCGCGCAGGATCCGACGGCTTTTCCAATGGGCCAAGTGGGAAAGAGGCTTCTCCGTGTTTTTCCCCTTGCCGTGAAGGTCTTTCCTCACATCTCGGAAAGTCTCCCCCGTAGGGACCCCTGGCTGGGCTGGTTCCCGTAGGAAGGGGCTGCAAAACTGTGCCCTTTGGGATGCTTTCCTAATTTTTTTTGGCCTGCCCTCGAAGTGCTTTCCCAAGCCAACACAGGCGCATTGAGGGCTCCTCCCGCCTCCTCCCACGCACTCAAACAGCCAAGGAAAGACGTGCTCGCCCCCGTGCCACTGGCCACCAGGCGCCTTGGAATTATTTTGGGCGATAGGGGGGCCCCCGGTGTGCCCCCTCCTGTGTTTGCAAGTCTCTGGTTAGCAAAAAATATACCAAAACTGTTCCCCCGTCCAACCTGGACTCAGCCAAGCTGGAAAGCAGGAACACCCATCCCCAAAACGTGGCCTCTGCCCTGCGGGGAGGCTCTTGCTGATGGGGAGACTCAAATATGACAACTGGGGAGCGACTGGTGGCCGTGGTGGACATTCACGGGCACCCCAACAACGCCGGGAGCAGGCCGGCCTTTCTCCTTAGGACACCGTCCTGCGCCCGTTCTCAGCGGGGCCACCGACGCGTTTGGGAACGTCCCTCCTGAGGGCTTGTCGCCTGCCTCTGGTGGACGCAGGTGACAGCCCGGGGGCTGATCTCTCGTACAGGTGATGCCAAGAAGCAGAGTTACCTCCCTCCGCCCCGAAAGCCTCCGTCCCCCCTGCAAAGCTTGGCTACGGCTTCTTTTGCCCCACGCATCCAGTTGCTGCCGCCTCCCGGCATCCCCGCGGCTCTCGCGCACGCGCTGATGGTGCCGGAGAGGCTCTGGCGGGAGGTGACGGGTGCCACCGCGGCCCGGCTCTACCGGCCGGGGACCGCTCGGCCGTGCCGGGGGGACGGCTTGGTTGAGCCCCGGGCAGGCGGCGGGGGAGCAGGTTCACGCGTGCCGGTGCCCGTCGCCGCATTGTCGCTGTTTCGCTGCCCTGCGATGCGGCCGGTGCAAGGAAAGGAGCAGCTCGGACCGTGCCCAGGCGTTATTGTCCGCTCTTCACCCGCTCCCATCTAGATGCATCATTTTTACCTTTTTTTTTTTTTTTTGAAAGAGGGGGGGGAGGGGAGAGGAAAAGACCCAGAAATCCCACACCCCACCGCTAAAAAGGCAACGGCAAGCCCCAGCGCCGAGCCGCGGCGTTAACTGCCTTAACTCCCTTCCAGGCCCGAGGACAGGCGCTTTCCTCGGTCTCAGGTGTGACAATAACAATGACTTGGGCATCGCACACGTGAAAGCGCTGGACAATAAACTGTGCTCTGAGGCCTGCTTACCTGGTGAGTGGCCATCTGCTGAACATGAACTTGGGGTGGGGGGGCAGTTCCACTCCTCCCTGCATCACCCCAGCCCTTTGCATCCATCCCTCCTCTCCCACCACCACCCCCCCAACCCCACCAGCTGTCCGCGCTGCGCCCACCGCCCGACCCCCCGGGGCTGAGCACCAGGCACCTCACCCCTCAGCAGCCGTGGGCCAGGGCGACCTGTCCCCACCGGGATGTCCCCGGGGGGTCACAGACCTGCTTGGCTGGGAGTTTTGTCCCTTGGCCAGGGGGCTGCTGGCTCCCTGGGGGGCACTAGCCCTCCCCGTGAAGGCGGTTGTGTGGCACGACGGTAGCCTGGTCCCGACTTGTGGTGGGCACGGCGGTATTTTGGGTCGGGACGGGAGCTGCAGCTGCTCCAGCCCTGCCGCAGGGGCTGCCTGCCTCACCCTCCTCTTCCTCCGGGGCCGGGGAGATGGGGCATGTCAGGTCTAGCTGTCCTTCTGCAGAGCCCCAGAGTTCATCCCTCTTTCCCATTTCTTCACGCTTTCTCTTCCACCCTCCTTCCATCTTTCTCCTGTTCCCTCTCGCCCTCTCTCCATCCCTTTTTTCTCTTCTTCCTCCCTCCCAGGCTCCTCCGTCCGTGTGAAAGTTCATGTTCGCTCTGTGCCAACACGGTTTTCTCCACCCACGCTTGTGTCCCCTCCCTGCCCAGAGTTGCCCAAAGGTGACAAATGTATTGGTGACCCTGGGTCCCTGTGCGGGCCACGGGCAGCGCGGGCTGGGGACCCTGCCCAGCACCGCAGGCTCCCCTCCGCCGGCCTGGGGGTGGGAAAACAGGAGGGGAAGAAGCCAAGACGAAGCCCTCTGAGGGTCCAGGTCGGCGTCAATACATTTGTGGGCAAGCTGAAAGCAACTCTGCCCCTGCCTTGCCCCTTCGGCTAAATTTGTGGCAGGTCCCAGACCCGCAGCGGGTGCTGGAGAGCCAAGAGGGTGGGTGAAACCAGCCCAGCCCCCCCAGGAGGGGAAAGTTATTTCTTTCCCCCCTTCTCCTCCAGGAAAGCTTCCTCTCCCGCTGCCTCGCCTGATCCTGGCGGTTTCTGCACTGGAGAAACTCGGCTGAGGTTCTTGGGGAGGAACAGGCGCCTGCCACAAATGCCCGTGCCCCCTCCATCGCCCTCCGGCAGCAGCTGGCTGAGCCCCGCCAGCCCGGGGGGGCTGGGGAGGGGGCTGGGGGCACCCCAGCAGCCCCCCTGCCTTTGCTGGGGGTCCTGCAAAGCATCCCCCGGCCATGGCACCAGCCAAAGCCATCCCTGCCCATGTCCCCCCTGGTTGTGCCAGGGGCAGGATGAGGAAGGGGGGGGGCTTTGCGGCCCAAACAGCCCCAGCACGGGGCCAAATTCTTGCTCTGCTGCAAGGACTGTGATGGCTTCATCCCCTCCTGGGCTGGGGCGCAGAATCTGGCCCCTGGGCCGAGCCCAGCCAAGGATGCGCTCTCCAGCCTTTGGCCACCGCGTCTGCCCGTGCGTCCGGCGGCTGCGCTGCTTGGAGCTCGCGGGGGGGGCTGCCGCCCGCATGAGGGGGCGACCCGGCCTCGGCGTTCGCTGGGAAAAGCGGGGGGCTGCCGCTCGCGCCGGGGCAGGGGGCAGAGGAGGTGCAGAGCGGGGGCTTCGGGGCTGCCCCTGGTCCCTGGGGAATGGCAGAGGGGCTGGAGGGAATAACTCCAGGGGTGCTGAGCTCTGCCCTAAAGGGGTTGGAGGGGGATGGCCCTGGGGTGCCCTGGGGTGCTGGGGGGGCCGGGCAGCCAGGGCGGTGAAGGGGAGCAGCTGCCCGCGGGGCTGTAACGGCCGGTTGGTTGTTTCCTCGTTGCAATCAGTGTTTTGCAACGTTGGTTTTGTTCGTTAGACTCAGGGCAGCTCCTTCCTTCCCCGGCCCCGTCTGCTCCCCGTCAGCAGCCACCCACTATCGGGACTCGGCCGCTTTGCGACAGAGACGATTTGAGGCACGGTTTAATACTGGTGGTGCTGGATTGCAATCGCAGGGCTGGTTTGCATGCACAGAAAAAGTCCTTTTTGGCAGAGGTTTCTTGCAGGTTTGGATGTAACCGCATCCATGGGGCCAGCAAGAACAGGGTGGACTTTTACTTTGGGGCCAGGTGCTGTTTTCTTGAAAGCTTAAAAGAAAATCACCTTGACTAGAGATGATGATGATATTATTATTATTATTATTGTTGTTATTATTATTAGTAGTAGTATTACTATTCGCCCCCATTTCTCTTGCGGGGAGGTTTTGCCATGATTAGACCCCTGGGTTGGTTTGTGCCCTCTTTGTAATGGGTGCAAGTGTGGGATGTGGTTCCTCAAAGCTGTTGAGAAATCTCTGCAGATTTCAGTCTGGTGGAAAAAGGCTGCGGGAGGAATCAAAAGGCCACATCTCGGGGATTTTAGGACACAAGGTTTAACTAAAACCCACAAACCCGTGTCCTCGAGTGGGTCCCGCAGAGCCCCGGGGTGCGCAGCGGGTTGCAGGGGCTGTCCCCGGGGCTCAGAGCATCCTCTGGCCGCGGCCGCAGCCTCTGCCAGGGACAGGGTGGCATTGGAAAGGGAAACTGGGGGAAGGCGCCTGCCGAAAAGGCTGGCAGCAAGGTGGGGAGGGTTGGGGAGCTGCTGCATCAGAGGCGGCAGAAGACCTGAAATCCCCTGAGGGCTTTTGCCGGTTTAAACCCGCGGATGGTCCGAGCTGTGAGCGATGTCGCAGCGGGCCGGGCGAGCCGGTTGGGTTTCGCCACGATGCTCTTCGGGAGCCGATCTGCGCAGGGCAGGTCTGAGGGCTGCCGGCGGCGGTGGGGAGCCCCCTCCCGCAGCCCCAGGCGAGGAGAGGCGGGTGGGCGTGCGGGCAGGTCCCCGCGGTGGGGCCAGGCTGTGTCCCGCTCCCCCAGCCCCGCTCCCCGGCAGCCTCCCAGGGGTGCGCTGAGCACCGGCGCGCCGCAGTGACTTACGCAACGTCACGCTCTTCACGGGATTTCGGCGTGCGTGTGTATAGGTGTGTGCGTGTACGTGTGGTCCTGTTTAATTCTCTGTTCCCTCTGGGATCCGCAGACTTAACGTGCCTCGCTCTCCAGCCTGAGCTCACCATGAAAAGCCAGTCGAAACGGCAGCTGTCTCCCCCCATAAATCGGCAGGCAGTGGGGTTTTGTTGCTCCCTCTCTGAGGAAGCCTCAGCGCTTGCCCTTGGCCTTGGGGTGCCCTTGCATGGCCCCCCGGGCTCAGAGCTGCCCCCACACCTGGGCACGGGGCTTAACCTCGCTGGTGGGAGCAGCCGCCCTGCTTTAGGGGTGCACCCCCTTCCTAAGGGCACCACGTAGCCTCTGATCATTTGGGTGGCGGGACGCAAGCCCCGGGCGGGCAGGTCCCGAGCTCTGCCCGTCGCCCTGCCCCGGCTGGAGGGTGCTGCCCGAACCGGGAGCCTGCAGCCCGCGAGGAGGCGTGCGGGGACCCGGCTCCCCTGCACCGCAAGCATGCCCCCCCCTCGGCTCTCCTTGGCACGAAACCCCGGGGGGCTCCACGCATGACGGCCCCCTCGCACCGTGCCCAGCGGCGGCTCCCCGTCCCTCTCCCAAACCCGTTCGCAGGCGGCGAGCCCCCCCGGCCCCCCGCGGTCGCCCCGTTTGCTCGCCGGGTGCATGCCCCCGCGCCGCCTCCGCTCCCGCCTTCACCACGTGCCTTCTGGTCTCTCCTGCCCGCAGCCGCCGTGCCGGACTCCTGCCCCATTAACATTGAGGAATAGGTATGAGACCCCCGCCTCACGCCCCATCACCCGGGGGGGGGTCGTGCCCCTCGCCCTGGCATGGCTGGCGGTCCCCTCGCTGTCCTGGCCAGGGTGACGTCCCTTAGTGCTAACCTGCAGCCGCCACAGGGCATCTGCATGTGCCCTCTCCCTGGGCATGGGGGGGCAGAGGCAGCCCCCTTCCATTTGGGTTATTAAAACCCCGCCGCGGTGTGCAGTACTTTCCGTTTGCCCCTTGGCATTCCCGAGAAATCGGGGGTTTAAGGGGCTCCCCCGGCCTGGAGAGTAAGTGCAGGCGCTCGGCAGCCCTCGCTGCAGCCAAAACCCAAAGGGGGGCTGGGGAGGTGGGTGGTTTTTGGGCAGACTAAATTGCATCCCCCATGGAAAGATGAGCCGGGCGCGCCGGTGGGCTTTGAGAGCCCCTAACCCCCCGTTTTCTCCCCCCAGGCCCAGAGGCAGCCAACAACAACGTGCGGCTGCAGCAGGCGCCCTGGCCCCGCCGCCCCCCCGGCACCCGAGACCTGGAGCAGGCAGCGGCCACCCTGCCCGTGTGAGGGCTCAGCCTCGGCGGGGGCACCCCCCCACCCAGCGGGACCCTGGTGTCTGGGCGCCGGGGGCATCGCCACCTCCACCCCTCGGCTGTAGCGGGACTGATTTTCGAAAGAAAAGACGGTAACCTCGACTTCTCGTCCCCAGCCCCCCTGTGCAGAGGGGGGCCGAGAGCCACATCACTTCGAGCCCCCCATTAGCACCTTCCCATCCTCCAGCCCCAACGGGGACGGGCTGGGGTCCCCTCCTGCCCCCGGCCATCTCACACCCCCCGGCCCCTCTCCTCCAGCGTGCGGAGCAGGTGGGACGGGGTCTCCCCACAAAGCGGGTCCTGCGATGTGGCCGGAGGGGAATGGTGGGAGGAGGGTGCCCAGGGGTGCGGGTTAAGGACAGGCGTTGGCACTGGCATCCTTGGTGCAGGAGCCAGTGACCTTCATGGGGGGCCGGCCCCCCCCAAGTTCGCCGGCCCGCGCCCCTGCCGTGCCGTGGGATGTCCCCATTAATGCACTGGTGATGGTGCCCCCCAGTCCCCCTCCCTCCGCTCCCCTCCTGGGCAGCACGTGGGCTCTTGGGCCGGGCCCCGAGGCTGCTTTTCCCCAGGGGATGGAGCAGGGTGGCGGGGGGGCGGGGCAGGGGACTGTTACCCCCCCCAGTCACCAGCCCCCGGGGCATCGCTAATTTAACCTCACTGTCTTCCTCCCCGCTGTGAGCTCAGGGCTCCGGGCTGTGCCCTCTCCCTGGAACAAGTGCCAAAAGTGTCACCCCCCGTCCTGCCCTCTCCATCGCACTTTGTAGCAGGGGCTGGATGAGGGTGCGGGAGCTGCCCCGCACCCCTCCGTCCCCACCCCTCCGTCCCCCCCATCTCCGGCCAGCGCTGGGCTGACAGCATAAGGGGTTTTGCTCCAGGGGACAGGCACACAGGGACAGCAACGGGGTAGGGATGCAGCCACAGTCCTCGGGGACCTGATGGGGCTGTTGGCAGAGGCCAGGCTCCACCGCGGAGAGCATCAGGGACAGTCAGAAGTCACTTTGAGGAGCATCAGACCCAGCATCCCAATCTAGCGAGCTCTGGAGCTGTTTGGGCCAGCCCAGGGCGGGAGGCTGAGGCCCCCCCTTTCCCCGCCCCCGGTTTTGTCACACAGATGTGATAGCAAAGGCCACCTCCTCTTTGCAGGAGGAAACGGCATTCAGAGCTACCTTAGGACAGAGATGTTCATCCAGTGAAAGCAACGTCCCGCAGCGGCTGCGGGGGTGTGCAGGGAGCAGGTCCCCATCGCCCATCCCCACGGTGGAGCATGGGCTGTGCTGATGGCCATGGCTCCTAAAGGGGGATAAAGCCCTTTTTGGGGCTGGGGGGTGTTTTCTCTGCCTGGCTCACAGCTGGGGCCATGGTAGCTGCTTGCTCCGTGAGGGTCTGCCAGAGTTGGGGTCGGTGTTGGCCACCTCGCTGCTCCCTCCTCTGGGCTGGCACCCCATTATGCCTCCACAAGCTCAACAGCTCCCAGATTCCTCCCTGGGAACCCAGGGTTGGGTGCTTGGTGGTGGGTGACACCTCCAAACCGCCGTCCCGTGGGATGGGAGCTGCTAACAGCAGCTGGAGCGGTGGGGACGAGCCTTGCGCCCCGTTGGGGACGTGCTGCATCCCCCCCAGGGGACACGCTGCCCCGTGCCGCGGTGGGGCAGCCCGCGGGTTTGGGTGTCCCAGCCCCGAGGAGCCGGCAGCACCGCGCCGGGCGCAGGGAGAGCTTTGGGGGTTCACCGCCATGCTGGGCTGAGAAAACCAGGGGGGCTGCGGGAGGCCGGCTGTTCCCTCACCCTCTGGCGTGGGCACGGGAGGGAAAATCCGGCTGATGCTCCAGGCGTGGCTCGTCTACCAAAGCCCAACCTTCCTCGCGGTTTCAGTGGGGACAAGGAGCTCTCCAGGCGCAGGGCTGGGACGGTGCTCGTGGCTGCCGGCACGTCAGGGCAGAACGGGCAGGTCCTTGCTCAGGAGGGTCCCGGGAGGTGACCGGGAGGGTTTTCCGGCTGCTCCGAGCTGCGCGTCCCCGAGGCTGCAGGAGCGGCCAAGCAAGCTCACGGGGCGGCTGCGTGCGGGCGGCTGCCGCTCGCTCGGAGGGACCGCGGCTGCCAGCGAGCGCACGGCGATGGAGAGGAGCCGGGAGGAGGCTGTGGCCATGCAGCGTGTTGCGAGCAAAGAAATGGCTCCGTCCTCCGCCGTGGCACAGGAGAGACGGGATTTTGGCGTGGGTGACACCGGCGCCGTCCTCGGCCACCCCGCAGGGATGAGGGACGGGCAGGAGCTGCCAGTGCCGGCAGCGTGGGGTGAAAGGCAACAGCCCCGTGTCTCACGGGGCAGCCCCTTGTTCCAGTGACCCACCCGTCAGGGATTTAAGGAAGGAAACCAGATTGCTGCTTACGACTTTGCTTTGAGCATGTTTTGGATTTTAAGATTACGTTTAATAAAGGGTATCTTATGTCGACAAAGCATCCAGAGTCGTTACAAGTGGTTACAAGGCGAGAGCAGTTGGGGTCTTGGGGGCTCGGGGGGTGGAAGCCTTTTTTGGCTGGGAGCGTCCACCTACCCATCACCCAGGCACCTCCCCAAAACCAGCCCAGCTGCTTCACATCTCCTAAAACACTTCCCAAGGTCCCTTCCAGCCCACATTACCCAACCATCCTAAATCCTGCCTCCGCTGAGCCCTGCCGGAATGGAGAAGGTGCAAATGCAAACAAAACCTCTGCAGGAAGAGTCTGGCCTGGGGTAGCGGCATCTTCCTGGCGTGGGGTGCGGTGGCCGGGCAGACGGCACAGGCTCCGTGGCCCCTGGCACTGCTGGGACGGATGAGGACACCCAGAGGGGACTTTTCCTGGAGGAGAAGAGGAGGAGAAATCCCTCCAGTGCTGGGGAAGAAAACTCATGCAGGGGGCCGATGCCTTGAAGGTGAGGAGGGCTGTAAGGGGGGATTATAATTTGTTTTTAGTGGAGAGGGCTGGTGTGTGGTGGGGGGGAGGGCTCGCAGATGGCCAGATCCTGCAAAGGGGGAGGATCGGGGTGGGAGAGTTGAGGCCTGAAGCGCTTTGCCCCAGGCTGCTCAGGAAAGCCCCCGAGCTCTCGCTGCCATCGGGTGCGTTTTTACAGGGGCAGGTCCTGCTCCCGAGGGAGCTGACTTGTTAGAAGGGCAGAAAACTGAGGTTTGGGGTTGTTTTCTGGATATCGGTCTGCTGAAAAGTGAAATAGAAATTCCCGCTCTCCTGGGAGTTGCCTCCTCCCTCCTCCACGCCCGGTCCCAGCACCAGCCACCTCCCAGCCTGCGGCCACTGGGGACGGGCACGAGCAGAGGGGACTCTGCCCCTGTGCTGCGGAGGGGGCTTGTCTCGCCAAATCCTCGGCGACCCTGGCAGGAGAATCCCTTCTTGTACTCGCCACCGCAGGCAGCAGCAACCCTGGAGAGCGGGTCTGGCCGCTCACCTGCCCCTTGCTCTCCGAAGTCCTTCCCCCGGGGGCAGCGGGCAGAAGTGCCCGGTGTTTAACCTTCCCCGAGGCACCCCGAAGCCCCCCACCCCCCCAAAGGGCAGGCCTTGTGCTGTGGGGTGAAAGCAAATGGCTTCCCTTGGGTTTCATGGCTGCTCTNATCGCCGGGTACCGCAGCCCGGCCCACCCGCACCCCGCCCGCGCCCCGTCCCCAGCCGGGGTCCGGCCCCAAATGGCCAAGTCTCACCCCAAACTGGCAGGTAGCCTCCGGCTCCCCATGGCAACGCGAGGACCAATGGCAGGGCCGGAAGCTGTTTACGGGGCGGAGCGTCGCCGTGGCAACGCGTGAAGCCTTTCGGAGCAGCTACTTAATGGCAGCCCCCGGGCGCCGGCAAATCACGGCGGCGGCGGGCAGGGCGGGCCCGGCGGGGTCAGCGCTCCGGGCAGCGGGACCCCCCTTCCCCACCGACGGGCCCCGGATTGTTTTTGCNTCGCTGCCATCGGGTGCGTTTTTACAGGGGCAGGTCCTGCTCCCGAGGGAGCTGACTTGTTAGAAGGGCAGAAAACTGAGGTTTGGGGTTGTTTTCTGGATATCGGTCTGCTGAAAAGTGAAATAGAAATTCCCGCTCTCCTGGGAGTTGCCTCCTCCCTCCTCCACGCCCGGTCCCAGCACCAGCCACCTCCCAGCCTGCGGCCACTGGGGACGGGCACGAGCAGAGGGGACTCTGCCCCTGTGCTGCGGAGGGGGCTTGTCTCGCCAAATCCTCGGCGACCCTGGCAGGAGAATCCCTTCTTGTACTCGCCACCGCAGGCAGCAGCAACCCTGGAGAGCGGGTCTGGCCGCTCACCTGCCCCTTGCTCTCCGAAGTCCTTCCCCCGGGGGCAGCGGGCAGAAGTGCCCGGTGTTTAACCTTCCCCGAGGCACCCCGAAGCCCCCCACCCCCCCAAAGGGCAGGCCTTGTGCTGTGGGGTGAAAGCAAATGGCTTCCCTTGGGTTTCATGGCTGCTCTCGGCCCCCTCGGTTGGGGGGGGGGTGTCCCTCACTGGTCTCTGTTAAAGCCCTTGGGCTGGCAGCGGGGGGGTCAGGGATTTCGTGTAGAGGCAGATGGCTGTCATCCTTTTCATTAAATAAAGGCAGGCCCCATCCTTTAATCTGGGGGGCTACCAGCCCCCCTTCTCCCTTCAGCTTTGCCCCAGTTGCGCAGCGGTCAGAAGTGGAGGGGGGGCACAGGGAGGAGGAAAGGGCTGGCATTGCCCCGTGCCAGCCCCGCGGGGGGGCGGGACACCGGTTTGGGGTTTGCTGGTGCTGCTGGGGCTGGACTGGGCACCGGGCACGGGGGACGGTGNTTTTTTTTGTCCCCTCCTCCTGTTTTTCCAGAAGCTTCTTGCTCTCTCGTGAACTTTGGAAGTTGGGGACGTGGCCGGGACGGGGTAAGGGGCGGCAGCGGCGGGGAGCGGCGGGCTGGCTGGCTGGGGGGGCGGCGGGACGGGCCCGCGGGGTGGCACGGCCGGGGGCTCCGCCGGGCTGCGCGGGCGAAGCCGCCCGTCAGGGGCGGCAGGTCCGCCCGGGGGGCGGCTCACGTCGCTGTTATTGTGATTTGTGCCCCCCTGCCCCCCGGCCGCTGCAGCGAGCCTGCCGGGACCGCCCCCACCGCGGGGGCCGGCTGGTGGCACCGGGGACCAGGCGTCCGAACGAGCTGCCGCTGCCCTCAGCCCTTATTGGTGGGGGAGAACCTGTGTTCTGGGAGCGGGGCCGGTGGTTCCGCGCCCCCCCGCGCCCCCCGGCTGTTGAGCACCGCGTCGTTCAAACGGTGGAACCCCCGGCCCCGCCGACGCGCAGCGCTCCGCGGCCCCACCGGCCGGCCGCCCGCTCCTCGCCCAAAACCGGGAGTTTTCGGGTTTACAGCCCAGCAGCGGGGCCGGGCGCCGCAGCCCCAGCCCGGGGGTAAGCGAAGCCGGGGTCCGGCGGCTCGCTGCGGGTGGGGGTGTGCTCGGGGAGGGTCCGCGCCCCCGCGCTGTTTCAGGGGTGCCGGGTGAAGGCAGGAGCAGAAATAGCAACGAAACCCGGGGAAGGTGGTAGCGGGAGGGGAACTTTAAGATGTTTTGTGGAGGTGTTGGATCCTGAGATTTTTTTGTCCTGCCAGTGGCAGGGGGGAGAAACATCCTCGCTTCGTGGGACGGCAGGGCTGGATCTTGGCTGTTTGAGCGTTTTTTTGTTGTGGTTTTTTTTGATTTCTTTCTTCAGCCGAAGGCTTGCTGGGCAGCGCCGGCCCACCGGGGTTTGGGTGATGCCGGGGCGCGGGGGTTTGAGGGAATTTCCCCAAGATTCAGGGCTGCTAAAGCACCCCGGGGGAGGCCCTGCGGCTCCGGTGCGCAGCACCCCGGGGATGGGTCTCACCCAGTGGCACCAGGAGCGCCCAGGCCCAGCCCTGCCCAGGTGCCAGAGAGCGGCTGCGCCTCGGGGAGCCTCAACCCTCTCCCTGTTGTTACTGCAGGATCTGCCCCGTCCCCTCCATCCCCTTCACGTGCACACCGCGAATGCAAGAGCTGCCGACGCGCCGAGGCATGGCTGAGGGGTGGCTGAGCTGCCTGCGGGCAGGGAAGGACAGAGGGCAGAAGGGCAGCATGGGGGACTCGGACGACCTGGACGACAGCCTGACCAGCCTCATGTGGCTGCAGGACTTCTCAATCATCAACGCCAGCATGGGCAAGTCCTCCTGCTGCCCCAGCGGCCCGGACCCCCACGACTGTCACAGGATCCCCAGCTTTGCCGCCCCGTGTTCGCCCCTGGCCGCCGACCCAGCGTGCATGGGCATGCCCCACACTCCCTGCAAGCCCATCTCCTCCTCCACCTCGAGGACGGCGCACCATGCCGCGGCCACGCACCCTCAGCTCGCAGAGGACATCGACTACAAGACCAACCCGCGCATCAAGCCACCCTACTCCTACGCCACCCTCATCTGCATGGCAATGGAAGCCAGCAAGAAGCCCAAAATCACCCTCTCCGCCATCTACAAGTGGATTACCGACAACTTCTGCTACTTCCGACATGCCGATCCCACCTGGCAGGTAGGACATTTGGAGACCTCTTGCCTTGTCCCCTCTCCCCGCAGGGCTGGGGAGGGCTTTCCACAGCCTCCATCACACAAGGCGAGATCCCGCGGGGATGCTGGATCCCGCTGGGAGGAGAGCGGCACCGGCAGCTGGCGGGGAAGGGCAGTAACGGGAAAGAGCTTGCGTGTGCAGAAACGCCACGGCCTCATGGCGGCAGAGGGAAGGAGCCATTAGGGGGAGAGCTCAGGGCCGTTTTGGGAGCGGGGAGGTACCCGCTGGGCTGCTGGTCCCTGAGGCTCCCCTTGGCTCCGGGAAGAAGGCGTCTCTGTCCCCTGCTCCACCTTTTTGGAGCCCCTCGAGGCTGAGCAAACGTGTGAAATCGCCAGATCAAGAATCCCTGAGTGCTGAGGACCAGGCGTAGGAGAGGGATGGAGAGGACCCCCAGGGACATGCCGCTTGTTGGACAAATCCCTCGTTGGGGAGGTTCAGAGCAGAAATGCTGCTGCTTTCCAAGCAGGGCAGAGGGCAGGTCTCCTGCCCCCTTGGACAGGCGAAGGAGGCTCCATTGCTGTGACGAGCTGGTGAGGCCTCAGAGGGAAGCCCAAGGCAGGTCAAATAGGGCTGCTGTCCCCAGCTAGCACGAGCGTGTCCCCGGGGGGTAGGGGACAGCCCCCAGGCTCACCAGCTTTGGGGACAGCCTGAAGCACAGGGGCTTTTCCCAGCCACCTTGGCTCGCTGCCCTCCTCCGTCACGCGAGGGGACCTCCGGCACGTGAGGCTTTCTAGGATGTGGCAGGGCAGGAGGGACCTGGGCGGCTCGTCCCTCCGCTCGGGTTATTCCCAGCCCAAATCCGCAGTGTGCCAGCGACCCTGCTGGCAGTGCTCACCCAGGCAGGGTGGGCAAAACCGCAGCAAACCCCCTGCCCGGGTGTTGCCCACCTTCTCCCTGGGCAGGCGGGTCTCCAGCGGCTCTTGAAGCCCATCACGGGGAAGGGAACCCCCCGGTCCCTCTCCAGGGCCACCTGGGTCCCCCAGCCTCCCCTGTGCTGGGGGGACCTATGGCAGCGACTTGGGAGGAGGAGCTGTGTGCCAGCGTGTTGACTCACACTCACAGCTGGATAATCACCACGTTTTTAATTAAATGTGTTTATTAAAAAAAGAAAGAAGGTTTTCAATCCCTCTCCGCAGAGATGCAGGGGGTTCACGGGATTGTTGCAGGCAGGAATGATAAATATGTTAACCGGGTGGGTAATAATGGAGGGCAGCCCAGGCTGAATGAAGTTTGGGATGGGGAGCAGAGGATTCAGCTTGCAAGTCTCTGACCCTTGTAAAATTTTGTTAAACTGTAAATTTGGAGTTACCACAGCCTGAACTGTTTGCAGGGATATCTGTGTTCCTGCTACTTCTTTTTTTTTTTTCTTCTCTCTTTTTTTTCTTCTCTCTTTTTTTTCTTCTCTCTTTTTTTTCTTCTTTTCTCTCTCTCTCTCTCTCTCTTTTCTCTCTCTTTTTTCCTCTCTCTCTCTTTTCTCTCTCTCTCTCTTTTTTTCTGAGGCTGTGTTCTCATCCTCTATCCCAATTCCCGTACGTGAAGACAGCCTGGAAAGGTCATGCCACCCATACTCCGGGGGGAGATGGATATATTCCTGTGGGAGCTGAGTGCTTTGGAGAGGAGCCAACACACCCAAGGAGCTTCAGCCCAGAGGAGGGTTTTGTTGTGTGTGTGTGTGTGTGTGTGTGTGTGCATGTTTTTCAACAGCTCTAAGCATTCAAGCCTTGTTTTTCCTATTCGGCACTACGGATTATGGATGAATAAGCATAAAGATATCCAGGCAACATTTAAAAAAAAAAAACCTCTACCATATCCAATCTTTTAATACAGTCTTGGCTTTGTGGAGTACAACGCTGGGTTATTTACCCAATAACTGAGTTTCCTTTCTGATTATTCACATCACTCCAGGCACATTCAGGGTTTCAGAACAGCTCGACGGGAGCAGAAACTCCTCTTTTTCTCTTTTTTCCTTCCCCCCCCCAGCTCATTTGAGCAGTGGCTGATGAAGATGCAGTGATTTCACACCGAGCTTCCCCGGGCCAGAAGGCACTTCTGGGGACACACAGGGCTGCGGCAGAACAGCCCACGTGTCTCCGGTTTTGCCCACCTGGTTTGTGTCAGCCTGGCCGCGGGGAGGCATGGTGTCTATTTTTTGGCCAAATATTTTCCCCTCAACACTAGCAATAGGCGCAGATGAACTGGGCGATGCAAGGAGGGCCCTGATGATGCTGTCCCCCCCTAGTTCTGCCATGTGTTGCCACTTGTAATGGGGTCGTGGCCATAAAGACCCTCCTCTTCCTCCTTAGCCACGAAGGAGGACCCAACCTCCTCCAGCTTAGCTCCATGCCTAGAGCAAGTCTGGCCGGTTTCTCCCATTGCTCTGCGTGATCCAAGGCCCCATGGCCCCAATTTACAGCCAAGGAGAGTTGCCCAAAAGCTTCCCGTTGGTTGGCAAGTCCTAGCTTGAACCCCTTGGCTCCTGCCACCTCTGGCTGGATTAGACAGAAGGCAAGAAAATTCTGCTGGTGACTCGGGGCAGGGGAGTTTCTGCTGGGCATGTAGCCCGGGATGTCTTCATGTTGCCATTTCTGCTTTCTTTTTCCCAAAGGTCCTTGCTGAAAACATGCTTTTCCACCAGCCTCCCCATGCAGGTAGGTGCCGTGGCAGACAAGCATTCAGCCTTGGTTTTTTTCTCTTTTCGGTCTAGAACTCCATCCGGCACAACCTCTCCTTGAACAAGTGCTTCATCAAGGTGCCCCGGGAGAAGGGCGAGCCAGGGAAAGGTGGGTTTTGGAAGCTTGACCCCCAATACGCCGACCGGCTCAAGAATGGTACCTTCAAAAAGCGGAGGATGCCCCCCGTGCAGATCCACCCGGCCTTCACCAAAAAAGCCCAGCAGGAAGCACAGTGCGTCGCCAGCCCAGCCGCTTCGGCTTGCACCTCCAATAACATCCTCAACATCAACGCAGAGTCACAGCAGCTGCTGAAAGAGTTCGAAGAAGTCACCGGCGACCAGAACTGGAATCCAGCGGATGGCAAAGCAGGGCACAAGCGCAAGCAGCCCTTGCCCAAGCGAACGGCCAAGGCATCTCGGCTTTCCAACTCTGCCTTGCTGACCCAGGAAGAGCAGACCGAGCTGGGATCGCTGAAAGGTGATTTTGACTGGGAAGCCATCTTCGACACTAACCTGAATGGAGACTTCTCCACTTTTGGGGATCTGGAGCTCACGCCTCCAATCAGCCCCGTAACACGCGACCTGGACTTGACGGTACACGGGCACCACATCGACTGTCCTCAGGGGCAGGAGCAGGTCCTCACCGAATCCAACCAGAACAACCTGGACTTTGATGAAACCTTCATGGCCACTTCTTTCCTGCAGCATCCCTGGGACGAAGAGACAAACGATTACCTCTCCAACTCCGTCAACGTGGAGCAGTTGTTTGAACTCAACGACGCCTCTTTGCCAGCAGATGTAAGCGACTGGAGCAGTCTGGCGTCCCTCTTATGAGAGGCCAGTCACCATTCAAAGCCCACACGGACTTTAGTAGGATGCTCCCCCCATGCTGCTGGGACTTACAAGGGACATGATTTTCTAGAGACAGACGTCCACAGTGACTTTTACCAGCTTCATCGTAAGGTTATTCACAGAAACATTGGGGTGGGGGGGAAATCAAGAGAACACAAACTGCTTGATATATCTTTAAAGGATGCATCAGAAGTCTCTAGTCCATGAGTTTCCTCAAGAGAAGAAATATAACACTACTTATTTTTTTACTTTTAGAGGAAGAAATGTGAATTATTGTATTTTTTTTCCGTGGAAATGGACATGGAACATGTTCCTTCAGGGCTAAAGGAGAGCACCTGCTAAATCCCATCCAAGACATGAGATTCCTGGTGGCTTAGGACTCCATAGACTAAGTGCAATTTCCTCACCCCTTCGTCTCTCCGTTTCTCTCTCTCTTTCCTTTTTCTGGCTAGGGTAGTTGATAGGTATAGTGTGATAATTAGCTAGCAAGCAAATAGAGGTCCCTTCTGGATTCTCTGAGTTCAACCTCCCTCCTGACTTGTGCCTAGGGAAGAAGAAAAGGTTTATAAATTCAGCAAGTCTGCCTCTTTAGATGTTTTTATATAATCTATTATATATTATATATTCAAAGAAACCTATATTTTTAGCACTAGAATTTCTTAATAGTGGGGGGATAGGGGAAATGCAGTTTGGGAGTTGTTTTATATTTTCACTGTTTAAAGGCTTGTGTTCGTTGTTCTGTAAACCAAGACCATGCGAGGGAGGATTCCTGCACCAGCAGCAACAGATTTCGTTAAGGATCCAGGAATTGGCCCCGGCTGGAGAGAAGCAACATTTACTGGGGCGCTCCCAGAACTGGCTTTCATATTTTTTGTACTCAAAATCCTCACTGTGATTGCCGAAGGGTCTAGACCACTATAAACCCTCTCGGTCTTTCACCAGCTGACATAGCCCCTCTCCGTTTTTTTTTGGTCCAAGACTGTTGTTCTCCACTTCTTTTGCTCATCTATCAGGCTCCGAGTGGCTGCCCGGGCAATGCAGGACCCCGATTAAGGATGCGCTTTTGGGGGAGCCGTAAGGAAAACAGCGTGGCATGGCCATCAGCTGGTGGCCATGGGATCTCTCCACATCAGATGCTCCCAGGTGGGACGGAGGAGGAAAGAAATCCACATTCAGGCTCCCTCCAGGAGCTCAGGCCAAAGACTGTGCGTGCAACGGGCTCTGGGGACGGCAGCGGAGATGAAGTCCCAGCCAGCCGGGAGAGCCGCCAGGACTGACGGAAGCTGAAGCTTTGGCCCTTTGGCTTGGTGTGCAGCGAGAGCGTGGCAGGGTCTCTGCAAAGTAGCTCAGAAACATTTCGGGAGCGGAGCCAAACTCTGCTGAAACTTGACTTGAAGCTCTCGAGAACTGGATTCTTCACCTCTCCTTTGCTGTAGATTACTAGAGGTAGAGTAGCCATCAGGTAGGAGTAAGTAGAAGATGTAGTTTTAGTGGTATGTCTTAGACTTGCCGAAAAATGGAAGATTGTAAAGAGTTTCTTTTTTGGTTACAAAAGCACTTAGGACCTTTAATGTGAGCAATATAATTTAGCGAGAGTATAGTTGTAGTGTAAGAATCAATAAACAAGCCTTAAAAAAAATATAAATTACCCTTGGAGTAATTTGCACCCAAATTTGGGGAGAGGGTTGGAGCCATGGAGGTGGGAGCGCAAGTCCTGCCCGCCCCGGTGAAGCGGGGGCAGCTGAGAACCAACACCTTCAGCTCCTGCAAGCAGCAGAGCTGGGGCCGGGGCCGCTGCTCTGCCCAGGTGCCAGCCTCGGAAGTCCCCTGGGATGCCACCGCACGGCTGGGGACAGTGTCCTGGGGCCGAGGAACGAGGGCCATGTCTCTGGGGGCTTTGGGAGGCGGTGTAGATGTTTATATCTGTATTGGCGATGCTTCTTTTTATTTGTTATTTTTGTTATATATTCCTGTTTTGGGGCCTCTATACTGATGCTGAAGAACTGCAGAGATATGTGTGCAATTTAACCTTTTTCATGGAAAGTTATTTACAAATTAAAACAAAAAGAAAGAAAAAAAAATGCAGAAGAAAACTCCCTTTTGCCTCCTTGTTTCCCTCCAGCACCGCCTGGCTCTGTCTGACCCTCTCCCCTGGAGGTAGGGGACATCCCACCAGCCCAGCCCTGGTTGTACACCCAGACCCGGTAGGTGGGTGCTATCACCCCCCTCCGCAGCGGCACACCAGTTCCCCGTGGGGAAACTGAGGCACAAACCACCACCTGTGTGGCAATGGTTACACACTGCCTGTGCTGCACAAGGGTGGCCGTGCCCGGTGTCCCGAGTCCCGGGAGCTGCTCCCAACCCCTGGAGCACCCTTCCCTGCCCCTGCAGAGAGCTCCTGGGGGTGGCACGGTGCCGGCGCCTGGGACTATCCCTCTGCTTGTGCCGTGTCCCCACCCGGCCCTGTCGATGCCCTGGGAAACACAAGTGGCTTCGGAGCCCTCCTGGGTACAGGGCGGCGAGAGGAGCTGCACAGAAGCCCCAGGAATAGCCGAGCCCTCGCGAGGCCAATTACATCGAGGAGCAGTTGGGCTCTGCCGAGGCAGGGAAGAAAAGCAGCGTGCGCCCAGCTGCCAGCCCAGCCGGCGCGGGCAGGGCGGGGGGCAGTGGGTCTGGGGGCGGCGGGTCCAGGGACCCCCATGGCAGGGCAGTTGGCTCGGGGCAGGGCTGCGGGTACCGCTCCGTGCCCATGGCTGGGGCAGTGCTGCCCCTTGGGGTGGTGGGAGAAGGGGGCTGGAAGGGGACTCTGCAAAGGGGTGGTCTGCCCAGCCCCCCCCCGGCACGTCTGAGCCCCTCCAGGGACAGAGATCCCCCCCCAGACCCTGCCTGGGGCTCGTCCAGCTTGGTGCTTCAGACGGACCCGCTCCAGGATGTCCCATCCCTTTTGCACTGGGGACACAGCCCTTCCCGTCTGCCCAGCACTGCAAGGAGCGCCCTGTCACCTCCCCAGGGATTTACGGGGTCCCATCGGCACCAGGCACCGCAGCAGTCAGCCCCAGGGCTGCCCGTTTGCTCTGCAGTGGTCACAGCTGCTCCCAATCCGGCCAATCTCAACCCAAAATAAGGGCTGGGCTCAGTGTAGAGGCTGGCCTTGGCTGCTTTGTGCTTTGTGCTGGGAGGGCAGGATGTGGCCCTTGGGATGAGGTAGGGTTTTCCCTGGGGGGGACAGCTTTGATGGGGGGGGAGAATTTTGGAGGCAGATCTGGGCTCTCCTTTCAGCTTGGGGACACTGGGGACCATGAATCCCGAAAGGCAACAAGGAATTCCCTGTCCTGGCTTCGTCTCCTCTCAGCTCCCCGTTGGTAGCACCAGGGGAGCTGCTCTCCGCTCCCGCCCCGGTAGCAGTGGCACTGGCAGGGCTGCAAAAAGCTGGCAGCCCCCTTGTACCTCGGTCCACTTATTTATTTTGTTTTGCCAGGCACACTGCGTAGTTTCTGGTTTTAAACCCCCTGGAAAAAGAGGAGCCCCCAGCACCCCCACCCTGCCAGGGGACTGAAAACAATGACTTTGCCAGGAAAAAATATTCCAGCCTGCGGAGCCAGTCGAGGGTTTTAAAGTGAGAACGGGTGAATATAAAGGAGGCACCAGGCGAGGCCTGAAACAACCTCGTTTTGTTCAGCTTCTGAAAGCAACAAAACCAACTTGGATGTGATTTTTTTTTTTTTTCTCTTTCAATGAGATGGTTTGGTGGGGGGGTTATTTTTTAAGCAGCAGCCAGGAGGTGCACAAGTGGGGGTGCTACGGGGTGGGAGCATCGCTTGCCGCGGGCGCGGAGGCAGGCAGGACGCCACGCCGCTGCCCGCACAAAGCCGGTGCGTGCTTGGGGCGAAGCTCGGTGCCAGCAGGGAGGTCGGGGCCCGGCAGCGCCCGGCCTGCCCGGGCTTGCCGGCGGCAGCAGGGCTGCAGCCTGGGGCTGGGGCTGGTCCAGCCCCGCAGGCCGCCCCGGCTCGCCCAGCACAGGGGCGGTGATGGGTGATGGGTTGGGGACCCCTGGGCTGGGGGTGTCCCCCCTGCTCTACGCGTGGGCAAAGCATCGTGCAACGAAAACCCAGACCGCTGCAACCCAGAGCCGGCTGCGTTTTGGGGCATCCCACCACTGGCACCCACCAAAGCGCCCAGCTCCAAAAACTCCCTGCAAACTCAGCCTTCGCAGCCCCAGCCAGGTCCTTCCCCAGCCAGTTATTAAGCACATGGCAATTATTCCTTTATTATTTATTTCTGCTATTCCCCCAGCCGTCCCCTCATCCATCATCCCTCCCTGATGGGCAAACATTGACACCTCAAACCAATCTCCCGTTCACAGAGGGGGGAAAAAATATACACATAAGCCCTTCTTTTCTCTCCTTTTCTTGCCGTGTCTTTCTTTCCCCTCCATTGAGTGCGGGGCTGGCACGGAGCCATTCTGGCAACAGCCGGCTTTCACTTGCTAATCATCCTAAATATTGAAAATCAACGCCTAGAATAAACAGCTCAAAGATTGGGGCCATCTCTGCTCTGTTTGGAAATGCTAATCTCGCTGCCTTTTGTTTTCCTTGTGTGGATTTGGTGCTGTGCGTTTGGAGGAGGTCACAGCTCATGGGTTCTCCCTCCACCCCCAGATTTTTCTTTTTTTTTTTTTTTAATTTTTTTTCCCCCCTTCAACGTGAAAAACTCAGCCCATTTTAACATCCCAGGCTGGGACAGCCTGAGCGGTGGGGGGGAGAAGGGGGAGACAGGATGGAGGAGGGTAGGGAATGGACTCGCCTTGCATAGCAATGAATGAGCCTCCAAGGTTTGGGAAAAAACAGGTTCCCAAACGTGCATCCAGGAGTTCACATGGGTGAGAAATCTCATGGGAATCGCGGCTGGGCAGGGAGCTCCATCCCTGGTACAGCAGGGCCCTGGGGGGAACGGGGCTGGGGATGGCATCGGGGCAGCCTGGCCCCCAGCCCTGCGACGCGGGGCAGAGCTTGGGGGCGGCTCAGGGACTCCCTGCCCCGGGACACTGATTTTTGGAGGGTTTTTATACCCAAGGGGATGGAGGCTGTAATGGGCGCCAGGGCTGGACCCCGATGTCTTTGCCTGGAGGGATCAGGCTGGACGCAAACACCTTTCTGTGGGGTCCCAGGGGCTCTGGGAAAGGTGGCTCTGGAAACAAGAGAGGGGGCAAAGCCCCTTTTCTGCTTTTTTTCTTGCACTGCTAGCAGAGCCCAGTGGGACCTGTGGCATTCGCAGAGCTTGGATGGCTTACAGCATCCTGATGGGGAAACTGAGGCAGGGCAAGGCGGTGGTCTGATGTCGACCAGAACCCGATTATCTGGGCAGCACTTTTGGAGCACGCCTGCACCCTCGTGTTTTCGGCCGTGTTTTTTGGCCATGCACAGGGGCAGCACCCCCTGGCACCGGGGGGCCCACCCGGCACAGCTCCCTGCCTCCCTCACACCCCAGGCGGCCCCGGGACGGGTCCGTGGCCGTTGCCAGCAGCCGTTCCCCGCGGCGTGGCCGGCACAATGCGCCGGCAGGCCCGGGCTTGCCCTGAGGCGGGGGGAGCGCCGGCGGCCGCTTGCCCGAGCCACAATGCAACAGCCCCTGCGTAAATGCCGTCACGAGGAGACGCTCGGCATGCTGCCCCTTCCTCCTCCTCCTCCTCCTCATCCCTGCCATCTGCCCGACGTGTGCCCGGGTAAGGGGCTGCAGCCCCACAGGGCTCCTGCTCCTCCAGCCCAGCCCACGCCACAAAAAGTGGCTCCCGTGGGCAGGGGGACACACATCCAGTCCCCGCAGCGGAGGGGCTGAGCCACCGGAGCAGTGCCAGCACTACCTCCTTCTTTGGGAAACCACGTCATGCCGAGGTCGAAACTTGGCCAGTTTGCAAACAAGCACCGGGGCCGTGGGGATTTCTTTACAAAGGCTGTTTTTTTCAGGTCATTTATTTCCAGGTTTGGAGTGTTAGGGCCAGCCCGTGCCCTGAGATTGTTTTTTTTTTTCACTGCCATCACGTTGGTAAGAAACTTGCTTTAGAAACCCAGAGCAAACACTTTCCTTTGGTGTCTGACTCCAGAGGATGGGCCTTAAACACCCAAAAAAAGTGCAAGCAGAGGCAGGCTGTGGGCTCTGCGCCCGGCGCGCCCAGTTCACCCGTGGGTGCTGCTGCAGGCAGAGCCGGGCAGCAAAGGCAGCACGAGGGCGAGCAGGTGCATCAGGGGAACAGCCCAGTTCAGGGCAACGTGGGCAAAACCCCCGAATGTCTGGGAGCTACGGATGGGGCCGGCCAGGCTGGGCAGCGTGGGGACGCCGGGTGCGGATCCCCCGGGATGCTCCCATCCTGCGCGCAGGGGCCGCGGGGCTGGAGGCCGGTGCAGGCGGTGGGAAGGCCCGGGGGCATTACGAGTGGCGGGTGTTGACCTAGAAATCGCAAAGAATTTGGCCTGGCGTCGCACTGGCGGGCGGCGTGCCAGCCTGGCAGCCGAGGAAGCGCAGCTCTGCTCCGAAACGGCACTCCTTTTCCCCGTTCCTGGCTGGGAGAGGCAAGTGCCGCCTGCCCTGGGGGCTCCGTGAGCTTTTTGGGCTCACTGGTGTCGAGGGGTGGGATGCCCATCCCGCCCAGCAGAGGCATTGCTGGCTGAGCGTGAGCCAGGGATTTGTTTTCACTCCTCTGGGAAGTGTGTGCTCCCACCCGGCACGGGGACGGTGCCGATTCCCGGCCAGGGAATGGGGAGAGCAGCCCTGCAGGTGCTGGGGAGAGCAACGCTCCATCCCAGCAGCTTTTGGTTATGAGACATATTAACAGTCAGGAACGTGCAAACACCCAAAGGTCAGAGCTGTGCGGTGGCTGCGGTGGCTCCAGCCGCCGGGAGCGCAGCAGGCGAAGGCAGGACCCCGCTTCCCGCTGTGGGCAGAGGGGGATGGCAGAGGGGGGCTCGTTGGACCTGCACCCCCCAGCGGACCCCGCGGCCTCGCCGGGTGGCTCCGTGCCGGCCCTGGCGTCACGGAGCGCATTCCTGCCAGTGGGCCGGGGCCGGCGGCAGCCCTGCACAGCCTGTCCATCCCCGTCACGAGGGAGGACGCGCGCCCGACACCCACCCGCATGGCAAACACCCCCCTTCCTTCCCCAGCAACGCGGCGCACAGAGAAAATGAGCATCGTCCCCAGCACGGCCCTCAGCTCCCGAAAGATGGTGCCCTGTAGTTCCTCTGTCCCTGGGCCCGACGCTCCTGGTGCATGCGTACACATCCCACCCCATCCCAAACCCCGCTGGGAACCTCGGCTCCTGATCTAAGGAGGGGAGGAAGAGCTCAGCCATGTATGGGTGGCACCGTGTTGGTCCCCGGTACGTGCCAGCTCCTTGGTGGCCCAAGGGGCTTGGCTGGAGGAGGGGGTCTCTGCCCTGTTCCCCGCACGCCGGCAGAGTGCTAAGTAAACAGTGACGAGGGGAACCTCGTTAATCCTGGTCATTCATTTACAAAAAGCCGTTTAGAGCTGGCTATGCAGGCAGTTATCAGAGCACAGCGGAGGTTTTCCCAGCAGGACCTTAATTCCCTCCACAAATAAAGCTGGAGGGAGGGAGAGCACAGCTTGTGTCTGCGATGGATGGGGGCTCGCGGGGACTTCTGCGGCAGCCTTCGAGGGACTGATCCTCGCGAACCCCCTTCCTGCAAGGTCGTTGAGGGATTCCCCGTTAGGCGATTGCTTAGGCGCTGTTTCAGTGCAATTGCTGCCGTGCTGCACCTTTCCCTGGAGCAGCCAGGCTGGCGTGGTCCTTCCCAGTGCCGCATGGGAAGGACTGGGAAGCTGCAGGAGCCCAAAGGCCAAGCGTTGTCCCACACGGACCCGGTTTTCCGGGAGCACCGCGCATGCCTACGGCACATCGTGACGCTCTGGACCCAGGTCAGGATCAAAGCGAAACTGGTGGGGCTTGGAGACGTTACCAGGGAGGCAAAGTCCTTTGGTGGCTTTGGTTCCTGTCTCATCCCTTCAAGTCCACGGGCACGGTAACAGCCAGGGCGGGCGCCTGGGTGCATCCCGCGCCCTGCCTGTGCTCGCTCCCTCTTTCAGGGGCTCTCCCCTTCTAACCCCACCTGGAAGGGAAAGTCGGGGACTTCTCAGCCAGCTCAGAGCTCCTGGTTTTTCTGGCTGAAGATTAATCTGGCTAAAGATTAATCGCCTTTTCTATCCGGCTGACCTAAGGGGAGACAGAATAGGCTGCGTCTGGGGAGGAGGCGAGGGCAGTGCCATCGGCGACGGTGTTCCCACGCGTTCTCGCAGCCCGGGGCACCGGCGGGTCACACCGCGGGGGCACGCAGCCCGGGACGGCCCTTCAGCCCATAATGAAAGTTTTGTAATTTTATGTTAATCCCGGCTACTCCGTACTCTGATCTCTCTCCTCTCCCACATCAAATGCAAAGCCCTTCTGGAGGCTCCTGGCTGTATTAATCTTGTTTTGCCCTCGCCGCCGCACGCTGCATGCCTCGCCAGCGGCTCCCGCGGCTCGGGGAGCGCCGCTGCCCTGTCACGTCCCCACTGTCCCCTCCGTGCAGGAGCGGGATTAACCCCTGCTGGTGGGAGGCAAGGGCAGGCATAATTCATTTTTTGCAAGAAAATGACTATTTTTTAAGCAGGAACTGTTCCTGGGGTGAGCAGTACCAAGCCACAATGCAGGGGACAGAAAGTCCCCGCTTTGAGAGCTACTATTAATTGAATTTATCCGAATCTTGTCTAGATTACACCTTTTGTGCAATGACCTTCGCCACCATAAAGGCAGCCAATAGAAATGTGGATTTGGAAGACATCTGGGTCTTTCCAGTGACTTGGAGCCAAGCCCTGAGCAGGCAAAGCAAAGCCTCTCTCTGACTCAGTTTCCCCACCTGCAAATCAGGTCGATTCTCTTTTCTGCGGCGTTTTGGGTGACCAACGCCCTGAACACCTCGTCCTCGGAGAGAAGCAACTGTCACGTCCCTGCGAGCAGGAGCCACTTCCTCATGCCTGCGGTGGTGAAAACTCCCGTTGCTGAACAACGGGGCCATGACGTTGTTCGAACCCCACAGCCTCCAACACCCCAAAGGTGTCGGGCTCCGATCTGATCCCGTGTCTTGCGTTTCAGAGCACTGGATCCAGCTTTGCTTGGCAAATGCTGCAAAAGGGGCTCGTTAGCTCTCAGTGCACCGAAGCCCCGACTGAACATTGCACTGAGGATGCAATCCTTCTTCAGCCGTGTTGGCTGTGTTTTCTGCCTCCTGCACCCATGATAGCGAGCGCATCCACCTGGGTGAAAACCCCTTCTCTGGGAAAAAGTCTCTTTTTCTCCCTGTTCTGTCTCATGGAGGGGGAAGCAAAGGGCAACTCAGCATTCCTCCACGGCCGCTGCTGAGTCACCACGTTCGCCTTTCATCTGCCGCGGCAGCTTTGGCGCGAAAAGCAATTCCTGCCAGGCCTGCGGGGACCCTGCGGCTGGCGGTTTGCAGGGCAGGAAGAGCGGCGCGGCCGCGGCGGGAAGGCGGCGGGACCGGGATTGTCTTGGAGCTGCCGTTCCATCAGCTGCACCCGCTGGAAGAACAGCCAGCAATGAGCTGGGGGGGTATTTGCAGCCTAGAGATCCCAGGTGTGCTTTGCGTCCTGTTGCACTGTATTTTAACACACGTTCAAACCGCAGTGTTTCCATCCTGCTGCTTTGACTCTTTGCGTTTGGCCAGCAAGCCAGGTTTTTTCTGCTGCCTCCCCTTGGATGTGGCGTTGCACCTCACGTTCGCACAGACTCCGGCTGTTTTTACACGATTTATTGGCAGACTGACTTATTCACTCTTTACCACCCCACCTGGCAGCTGGGAGGTGGGCTGGGTGCCTCTATCCCAGCTCCCCCTCTTTGCTCTGAGGGCTCAGTCACCCCATAAGGGGATGAGGGAGCCTTTTCGCTGGCTTTTGAGGAGATGGACAGCACTATTCAGGGGAGAACACACAATTGTTCCTCAGGCTCAGTGAAGGGAGATTTCCTTTAGGCTCTGGCTGCCCTTTGAATGAGGGGGTGAGTGTTAGCAGAAAGAGCATGGATTGCTATAAAAAAAGAGATGGCTCTGCTGTACAGTGAAAAAAAATCTTCCCGATCACACCATCCCACACCATCCCCACACCATTTCTTGTGGGGAAAAGCACAAGAGGTGCTGGGCGCTGACCCTGGACAGGGTTCTTCTCTCTTATACCCACAGGACAAGATCCCCTCTAGCAGGTGTCCCCATAAAACACGGGCAGGCAGTCATGGCCGGGCAATGTCACACACAAAACACAGCGCCCTGGCTGTGCATCGCCTCTCGCAGCAGCCAGCGCCCGGCACAGCTGTTTGCAGCATGATAAGGTGGGTTATGAAACGCGCTGAAGTTGTCGAACAAAAGAGGCCCTCCGGGCTGTTTCAGCTCTGTTCCAGGGCCCGGGGTGATTTGACAAGGGGAAGATGGATGGGAACACGCCGGTCCCTTCGTGTGGCAGGAGCCTTGTCTCAGCGCAGCACGAGACGGTGGAAGGCTGGGACTGTCTGTACTGATAAAACCAGATCACTGCTCCAGGCTGGACGTGGTTTATGAGGATGCAGAGCCCCGAAACTGCCCCAGTGTGTGATAAACGCAGCCATCCCCACCTATGCTGCAGGAGGGAGAAGATGGCAGCTTCCCTGTGGTGGTAACCTTTCTTTGTGGAAAACGGATGCAGGATGCGGCAAAGTGACCCGCACTCCTGCAAATGCCTACGTTTCCATAATTCATATTCAAATTTCTATCATTTCATTTCATTTCCCTGGGCCCAACCCCTATAACCTTTCTCCACCAGGTGTGTGGCAGGGTGGGCCTGGGCCTGGCCACTCCAGCAGCTCGGCAGGGGGGAAGCTGGGCGGCTTTGGACCCCGCTCAGGACCCCGTGTCCTGTGGGGACGTCGCTGATATTGCGGCTGGAGGGGTTCGGCTCGGCCAGGCCGTAGTGGCGATGGCGGGCTTGGGGAGCCAGGCCCGCCCTGACAGAAAGCGGGTACCGCGCTGGGACCCGCCATAGCACTTCCAAGATGGCGTCGCAACCGGCCCGCTGCCCCCCAAGTGGCCGTTACGAAGGGCAGTGCGCATGCGCCTCGCCGCATGTTCGCCTCGAAGGGCATGTCCGCCTCTGGGGCAACGGCGCATGCGCCTCGCGGCTCGGGCCTTTCCGGCCACCACGTAAATAGAGCCACTCTCTAGATGGCGGCTGGCCTCCTGCGCATGCTCAGTGTGCATTGCCGCTCCCAAGATGGCGCCGCGGCAGTGACGGGGGGCGGAAGAGGGTGTCTGCGGTGGGACTGAACGGCGGCCCGCGGCCCCGGCGCCCCGCGGCAGGATGATCCCCACCGAGGAGGTGTCGGCCCGCAGGAGGGAGATCGAGGACAAGCTCAAGCAGGTGGGGCTGGAATAGGGACCTGCTGCGGGCCCTGCCGGGGCCTGGGTCCGCACCCGCAGCCCCAGCGCGTTGCCTAGGAGACGGGGCTGGGAGCTGGCCTGCAGGTCCCCACGGGGCCTGGGAGCGTCCCGGGACCCGCTGAGGGCCTGGTCACCCCGCTCCGTGCCTGGCAGTATCCCCAGGTCCCCTTCAGGACCTAGGGCCCTGGTGTGCAGGGTCAAGGGCTATCTCTGTCCCCCCTCCCCTTCGGGCCTGGGGCCCCGCTCTTAGGGTCTGGTAGCTTCTGGGGGCTGTCCCTGCAGGTCCTCAGTCCAGCCTGTGAGACCAGCCCTTGCAGGCTGCTCTTCCCCCCCATCTCTGCCTTCCGTGACTTGAAAACAGTCCTTGGTGGTTGCTTTGCATTGGCCACTTGAGTTCATGGCTCTGCGTGGGATTTGGATGGTGCCGGTGCAACACCTGTGTTGTGCTGCGGCAGGGAGACATGTGGTCTGAGTCAGTGTGCCTCTGTGGTAAAGGCGTTAATTTTATATTGTGCTGTGACTTTAGTGTGCTAAGGCTCATGGTATCAAAGGGTAACGAGTAATCCATAAAAACCTCACTCATTACACTATGTGTCTCTCACCTTGGGTCAATTGCCCTGATTTCTGTTAAGAGGTAGCATATTAAAATGTGCCCTTAGCATCAGACCAAACATGGTTTGCTGCAGTGTTTACCAGGACTTGTAAAAACCTACATGTAATGTTTAGTGACTTAACTGCTTAGTGTTTAGAATTGAAGACTATTTTTTCATCCTACTGACAGGAAGAAGAAACTTTGTCCTTTATCAAAGACAGCCTTGAGAAGAGTGACCAGCTTACAAAGAACATGGTAAGGAGGTCCTTGAAGTTCAGCCCTAATGTTGGGCTTCAGCTTGCTTTTTCTTAGCGGAATCTGTTTTCAAGGCTGTTATTGTGCCCATCTGAGGAACGCAGAGTAATGAACCGCTTGCTCTGTGTCTGTGCTTTACACTTCAGCGGCTTGGCAAAGGGGAAAACTGATGAATGTTTCAATCCTAAGCTTCTCTCCTGGAGAGATGAGGGCTCAAATGAGCTGTTGGCCTCGTCGCTTTGCAGTCTGTCCTCTCTCGGGAAGAGGTATTAATAGACCCCAGACTAGTTTGTGCAACAGCATCATGCTGTTGCTTCATAAACTCTCGTTCGGAGTTTTATTTTGGGAGTGTTCTGTTTAAGAGGTAGAAAGTAATTATTGTGCTCTAATTGCTCGTAAGCCCTCAGCTAGTGTACTACGTCCATTTTTGGGCTCAGTGCTTTAAGAAAGTCGTAGAGGCACTGCTAGAGAAGTGTGGAAAACATAACATAGGAGTGAATCTTGAAAGAATTACATTTTGGCCTAGAAAAAATGACATTAAGGCACCCTTTATGAGCTTACTAAGATTTTCCACCTTTCAGAAGCAAATCACAGTCCCTTTTAAAAACCAAATGTCTATGATGGAAAAGAAGGTTCTTCATGTTGTGCATCCCGTGTTTGAGTCTTAGTGGTATGGAGCAAAGCGGCTGCTGGTTTGTGCTTTTGTTGCTCTCTTTACCTAGGGCACCTCCAGGCAGTTCCTGTGGATTTGTTTTCTACTGTCAAATAAAATTTTGCTCCTCCTTAGTACTGTCTTGGAACGTTATCCTCACGCTTTACAAACACTTATTTCAAGATTGGCTTATCTCTGTATGGCAGGTGATTTGTTTTGTGATTATTAATAGAAATTAGGACATAGAGGGATTAAACAGCCCATGGCAAATTAGTAGCAGAGCCCAAAAAGAGAAGCTGGGAGCTGAAGGTCCCTGATTGCCCTGCTCTGACTACTACCCTCCCGTATGGATGCATGTGGAAGGATGTCCTCAGCTCTCTGTTTCTCTCTTGACGTGTAGGTTTCTATCCTTTCCTCCTTTGAAAGTCGATTGATGAAGCTGGAGAACTCGATCATCCCTGTCCATAAACAGACAGAGAACCTGCAGCGCTTGCAGGAGAACGTGGAGAAGACCCTGTCCTGCTTGGATCACGTCATCAGTTACTACCACGTGGCTAAGGACACAGAGAAGATCATAAAGGAAGGGTGAGTTGAGCAGCTAGATCTTGCTGGAGAGCTTCATCCTTCTGGACTTTTGGGGAGAGGTAGGGGAGCTGACTCCACACACTCATCATAATGTTCCTTGTACCCTTCCTACACCCTTCCCCACCATCAGTCCACAATAAAGCTACCTGACTTGACCTTCAGCAGTCCCCAGAGGGCAAAGTCTGCTCAGGCTCTGCGCTGGTGTCTCTTCCAGGTTTTGCAGACATGCTGCCATATGAATCTCATGAGCATTGGTGGCTTCTCTTCTTTCCTCCGGCCTTTGGGAAAAGGTTCTTCCTGCCCTGTTGATGTGTCGCTGCATCCAGGATGAATCGGAACCATTCTGGAGCCTGCTTTCCGTCTCCGGGAGGGCGTTGTGATGGCCCTTCTCTGGGGTGGGACGTGCAGCTTCCTCTGCCTTCCCACCAGGGCCTGACTGGGAGAGGAAGGCAAGGCTGAGAGTTGTGTGCTGCTCGGTCATCAGTACTTCTGCATTTGCTGCGTAGATTGGGTGTTCTGCTCTGGCATTGAGTGGAGGCAAAAGGGAATTCCGTGATCTCCTCCTAGTTGAGGAAAAAGGAATTGAAATTTTCCTTGTTATTTTTGTCCCGAGTTTGGTCTGGTGCTTTCTTGATATCTTCTTTCTTTGCTTCTTGGGGCACTGCTTTTTATTTTTGGTTTTATTTTCAGCCCCACTGGGAGGCTGGAGGAATACTTGAATTGCATGGACAAAATCCAGAAGGCGGTGGAATACTTCCAGGACAACAATCCGGACAGCCCGGAGCTGAACCGTGTGGTAGGTTGTGGGTCCGGAACCTGGCATGGGCGAGAGAGGAACAGTCGTAGCCCTGCTGCTTGCCCTCTTGCTGTGAGAGGCTGACGGGCTTGCTGCCTAGCGAAGAAGGCGTTTGGGCACAGCTGAAGAAGCGATTGTTTTGGCTTCTGTTTAAGTCTGCACTCAGCAGCAATTCTGCTTGTGGCGTTTTGCTCTCTCTATGCATTGCGCCAGTAGGACTTCTGAAAGCATGTCTTGCACGTGTGGTGGAGTTGATTGAACCTCCCTGCTGAGTAGCTCTTGTCAGTCCTTCAACTGCTTGAGCAGAATGAGAGATCTGTTTAAATCCCACTTGAAGGCCGAGCAACTCCCAAGCATTTTTTTTATTTAATTCACTTTAAAAGTCTCTTAGTTACAGGCATTGGAGTTTGAAGCATGCGGTACTTGACAATGGTTAGAAATGCTGCAGAAAGTACATTCTTATGCAGAAATACTCGTGAGTGACTGATTACAGAAGCCCTGTGCTGCCTCTGTCCTTCTGCTGTTTTGTGCCAGAAATCCCTCTTTGAGAGGGGCAAGGAGTCCCTGGAATCAGAGTTCCGCAGCTTGATGACACGACACACCAAGCCGGTCCCACCCATCCTCATCCTGGACCTGATCAGCGGGGACGATGAAATGGAGACGCAGGAGGAGATGTCTCTGGAGCACCTCCCGGAGAGCGTCCTGCATGATATCATCCGCATTTCTGGCTGGCTGGTGGAGAACGGCAGGAATCAAGGTTGGTAGTGCTGCGCGTTGTTCCCTGGTAGTTCTGTCTCAGGTGCGTGCTCTCCAACGACGTACCACAGGTGGCTGAGACCGAAAGTAGGGTGTGTGGGGTTGTGTGTAGCAGCGCGCAGCCTGGCCTGTAGATCGCACGCCTTCAGCCGTGAAGCCTCTGCTGGGGTGCTGCTGTGGCTAACGCACCCCGAGTCGCGCTGCTGTTGGCAGCTGGCAGCACTAGCAGAGCGAGCGACTGCCTCAGTGGCACCTTTTGGGTGGGTAGTTCGGTCTCCTTTCAATCACATTAAGATCCTGCTTTTTTTACAGCGTTTGTAGTGAGACTGAAGTGATGGTTTGTCAGTTGAACAGAATGATCTCCTGGCGGATATGATGAGAGAAAGAGCTGTGTAAATAAAGCGGAGATTATCTTAATGCATAGTCTGTCCTGTAGCAGAAATCAATTTAACTTGCATCTGTAATGCCTTCTGATGGAGCTGCAACTATCCAGTGCTCATGTATTATACATGTGCAAGACACTGGTCACTTATTCCCATTTGGGAACTATTTATGAACAGAACTTTTTGTATTAAATGTGACCAAGGGCGGGGGGAAAGCAGCACAGACTTTCTTCAGTCAGTACATGTCTCTTCTTTCCTGTTCTGCAGCATCAAAATCTGCTTACAGCTTTATACTCCTTTATTAACTTTTCCTTCGGGAGTAAATAACTTTGTGGATTTGTTACAGGAAACCTGGACTTTCACATACATATAGCTACTAGAATCACCCCCTGCCTCAATGATTTACTTCTGAGTGGGGGGGATTACTGTGCTTACCAAGTGTGACGAACATCTTTAAAAGCTGCTTAAGAATTTTTCTGTGATCAAAGGCGACTCAAGCATATATAGCATATTTTTTGTCAGTTTGTGTTCTGCTTTCAAATGATGAACACCTCATTTAGTTTCTGAGTGCCCTGAATCCCAAGAAGTGTGTAAAGTCAGGCTAGAAACTGAGCACTTGAATTGACAGTGTCTTGCACAGATGTCTGCCATCAGTTCCACAACTGATGTGCTCTTGGTAGTGGTGCACAGCCTAACGTTGTGTGTGGTGGGAGGGCTGAAATGAATACTGCAGGGGAAGGAAGGAAGAAGTTTTTGAAGAAACTAGGAGAGGCTTTGGGAGGGAAAAATAGTTACTTGGGGTCCCACATCAATGCTGGTAAGTCCCCTTAGGGACACAGAGTGTTTCAGGAAAGGTTTGTTTTACCATATGGTGTTCCCTGTTTGCTTATAATCTGTTTCTACCTTGTCTCCTTAGATTTCATGACTGTTTACTTCCAAATCCGCTCTGTCCAGCTCGACCGCTCCATCAAGGGGCTGAAAGACCATTTCCGTAAGAACAGCTCCTCCACAGGGGTGCCGTATTCCCCTGCCATTCAGAACAAAAGGAAGGACACCCCCACCAAAAAGCCAATCAAGAGACCAGGTGAGTCCCTGAAGTCGGGGATCAGGGTGCTGTGTATCCTCTTGCCTGGGTATTGAACGCGTATCTGCAGGCCTTCTCACTGCTGAGGTAGCCTCTGTGTCTAAAATGTGCTCTTAGGACAGGAGCAGGCGTGAGATTTCAGAGATGAGCACCTCTTCTCTGCCCTGGATTCAGCATTGAGATTACCGGCATTTTTGGTCTCTGTTTGTCAAGTCATCAGGTCTGTTCTCTGGGCGATGCAAAGCGAGGAGAGGGGTCCTGTATACAGGGCGAGGAAAGGCCATTGCCTTAGCAAAGGAGATAATTAAAAAGAGACCCGAGAGGGCTATAAAAGGATACGATCTGAGAACACCTGTCCTCAGCTTTGGCATATGGAATACAGACACTGCCACAGCAAAATAGAAAGCTCAGATCTGATAAAACACATCACTTCAATCATTAGTTATGAATAAATTATTATTGTGCTAGGAAACCGAGAACTTGTCAGGAGTTGAGATGGGGAGTAGGTAGGAGCCTACAGCAATGAGATCCAAAGTTGTCTGAATTTTGGGAGGGCTGTTAAAAGTTTTGCCTTGGCCTGTCTTTGGAAGGGCTATGAATGTGGCTGGTGGATTATTCCACCTCTCCTCATAAATTTTGCTGCATTTTCTGCAGCTGGTGAGGCCGGTCACTCCGGTGTACAGGAGGCAGAGCTGGAGTTCCCGTCTCTGAAATGTGCCATCTAGTGGGAGCACGGCCAGAAGGAGGGACAGCAAAAGCTAGCACTACCTCCCACAGCAGCCCAGCGATGTTGTCCCTCTGTGTGTCACAGCACCCTGTTGTCTCCTTTGTAATAGTGATGAAAGTCAGAAAAGTTCATATTTCTGTGGGTTTACCTGGCCAATACTCTCCCACCCTCATATTTTTTCCTGTGTTGTCCAAATACTCTTACTGGGTTCAGGAAAATAATAAGAAATGTGGGTAGGGACTGGGAGTGGATGGGGTGGGGAAAGGGAGGAAAAGAAATATCCATTTTAATTGTGTTGTGTTTATTTTTATAATCCTGATGTGAATGCAGTCCTCATCCCAGGTAATGTGCGTCTATGTGTGTGTGTGTGCTGGCCCTGGTGCTCACTCTCTTCACTCTGTGTGTGGAGAGGCTTTGCTGGGCCTCTTCTTGCTAAAGCAGAGGGTGTGCCTGGGATATTTGGAGAGGGAGGGTTGCCCGGGGAAGGCTGTGACATCCAGAGATCACCCCTCCAGCCTTTTAAAATCAATCTCTGCCATTGCTGCTGTGCCCTGGAGCTGTTCCTGAAAGCTGAGGTGCGATTTGCAGTTGGTGAATGCAGTCAGTCTGCGAGTTTCAGTGGATTTTCCCTTGTCAGCAGAGAACCACCTAGCAAGGGGATGTCTCACCCCACACTGGCTTTCCTCTGGAGTTTGGCAGGTAGTTATCTGCATAAGAATTTGCCCCCAGTGTTGGGAGACCTGTAGAGGACAATATCTCCTATGCTCTACGTAAATAGTCAGAGATGGAGGAGATTTTTTTCTTTATGGACAGATTAAAAAAAATCACGGGATTTTTTTGATGAGGCTCAGATCTTGGATGCTCACATAGAGAGTACAGAAAGGAGCCCACACAAGCATTTGTTCCCTACAAACAGGGCTCCTCCAAAATGGATGCATTTGGGCATCCAAAATTACTTGTCATGACAAATGTCTCGGCTGTAGATTTGCCGGGAGATTGTCACGTGTTTTTTGCCCAGTTTAATTGGAGTTTGTGAGACGGGCCAGGTAGAAGGCACAGAGCACGGTCTGACTGCACTTACAGAGCTGACAGTGTATGAAGGAAAGAGCGTTTCAAATGACCTATTGGGGCATTGTTAACTGCAAGAAAAAATAGTGGCTAATTCATCTCTGATCTTCCGTGAACAAGGACAGAGAACCAAACTGTAGCTCTTGAAGGACGGGGATGGTTAAACCTCATACACCAGCCATCTCTTATGGCTACTAAATTGTACATAGTGAAAATAAAAATGGAGGGAAAAAAATAGTTTTGGAGCAGAGATTCACCGGTTCTTCTGCAGTTCCATCAGCTTTCAAGGACAGCTCTTGAGGTGGAGGTCTTACACCCTCTTTGCACTGGCACAGTGATCCTCTTCATAGCAATATTCATCTGGTGGTGTTTAATTCCCCTGGTTTTAGCCTTTGTTCAATTATGGACAAAGAAATTTTTTCCTGTGCTATTGCTTCAGTGAGTAAAGTCAAGTTCTGCCAATTTGGGTTTCAGACAAGGGGGTTTTCTCACAGTTCCAAGAAGTGAGTTGATTTTCTTAGTCCTTAAGGAAGAATATCCCAGTGCACACCCCAATGCACACTTTTACCTGTTGCAAGGGATAAATAACAAACTAAATCTGATGTGCTGTAACTTGTTTACCCACAAAGCAAAGTGCAAGAGGGGCTACAGCTAAAGGGAAGGTGAGGTATTAGGGACAGGGTAACAAGGCAGAGACCCCTACTCTCCCCCAGGTGCTATGCTGGATTCTGGAGAACATGCTCCATATCCATGTGTTGTTTCAGAGGGTCTTTGTCTCTCTGTTATTGTTTTATTTGTTGGTGTACCCTGTACCGTCTTCTGTCATTACAGCATGCAGTTGAAAGTCTGACTGCTGGAGATGCTTCTAAAGCAGAGCTGTCTCCTCTTAAATGAAACTTGCCAAGTCAAGTTGAACTGATGAAGCAATCTGTGGGCTTTTTTTTTTTAGTAGTTTTCTGTTTGAAATGTCAGCAGTCTGTTTCAGAGGGCAAGCGTATTCAGATTCCCAAATCATCCTGCCGCAAACATATGCACATAAAATATCACTTTTTTGTGACGCCTGTAGACCCAGTGTTTTTTTGTTGGCTTGAGAGCGGCAGGTAACTCGGAAGCTCTGCATTTCCAGGGAAGGATAAGGCCAGAAGATGCTGGTAGGGGCACCAAGCCTGGCTGCCTACCAGCAAAAGCCAGAGAGCTTTAGCCAGTTTTATACAGACTCCTGCAGCTGGTGCTTAAAAAAAGAGGACGCGTTGCCCTTCTGCTTGGTTGGAAAACTGCCTAAAGGAAGAGAGAAGCGGGAGAACAATGTGCAACTGGAAAAGTGTGCCTCATGTATGCCTAAAAGCCACTTTATTTAACGATTGGGCCACGGGAGCAAAAGTTTCAGGTGTTTTTTGACTTTTACGGGGGGCTGGGGGCTTTTTTCAAGCTATAGGGGAGCCCTTTTCCAGTTTACTTAATGCTCCAGTTTACCTAGCAGTGAGGTGCTACCTGGAGGCAGGCTGTGGAGTCTGTGTGTGGCAGAATAAAGAGCCTGTTCCTGCTTCCCGCTTCCCATCTTGATCCTTGCCTAGCTTGAATGTGATGTTTTCATTAGTAGCTGAAATGCAGTCCCATTTGGTTTGTGAGCTGCCTAATAGGGGAAAACTATCATGGAACAAAAGCATTTGGCTTCCACTAGAATCCATTAAAGCCTAATTACAATGCTAAGTAAGAGGGATACAGCAGCATTGAAGTGATGCCCATGAACACTGAACGCTGTCAGCGTGTGTCAGCGTAAACACAGGTAATTGTGCTTGTGCAAATAAAATGCAGCAGAGGTGTTTCAGCTCTCATCCGAGAAGAAACTGTCAGGGGTGGGCTGTGAAGACGTGCACTGCACACCTGTGAAGCGAGATCCTATTGGCAGCAGCAGCAGTTGTACTGTCTGCTTGTTTTTTACACCAATTTACCCTCTTTTTTTATTCTTTTTTTTTTTTTTCCCCTCTCCCTGGATGCTTGAAAGTGGGAAAGATGAAAGAACTGGTAGAAGAACAGTACCTGGGTTGAGCTGCTCTGCGTCAGCTGGGCCATGGTAACAGCAGTAAGAAAGAGCTTAGTCCGTATCTCCAGAGCTTGCTACAGCCCTGCTTGCTCAGAGGAACTTGCTGTTGTGCCCAAGCTCTTAAGGTTTCTGAAGGTAGCTAAGAATAAAGTGGAAGTGTTGGGTGTGAAAAACATCGGGAAGCGTGGAAGAACAGGCATAGCCCTTTCGTTTGATCATATGGCAGAAGCTAGGAGCAAATGCATCAGCACAGCAAGGGTGTAAGTCTTCCCACCTCCCTGGTGTGGGTCTAGAGGGCAGAAGTTTCCTGCTAGAAGAATGTGTTTTATGGATATAATTTTTTTTTCCTTACTAAGTGGTTGAGAACACTCAGCACTGGTAAGAGTGAAATGTTGCTAGTGAAACATTATGCTTTAGGAACCGTGTTCTGTTATTTAGTAAGTGCACCAGGACAAGGCAGCTTGGTAATTCAGTGGGAACTTCCCTCTCCTGTTCTCCCCCATTAGAGATGCGCTGTCTGGGGGACTGGAATTTTCCTTCCCCCGCCGTATATCCCTTTATGGGGTGAAGCTGTCCTGCACCCCAGGATGCTGTTCTGCAGCAGTGGGTACTTGGGCTTCCCCTCCGGATAGCAGTCCTCAGCATTTGGGCAGGCTGCACTGTGGCTTACAGTTACTCGTGGAAATTGGGATTTTCTGCATGTTTGAAGTATTTATTACTTTAAAGCGGAAGAACAACTTTTAATTTTGCCAGCAACATTTTTATTTCTTGGCTCCTTCTTCATTTACTCAGCCCAGTTCTGTTTCATTTGGGTCTCCTATAGAAACTCCTTCTACCTTCCCAAAACTTTCTCTTCCCCGTTGTGCAGGCAACAGCAAAGCTCTGCTGTAAGAGGGTGTCCATGTGCTTGTGATGATTGTAGCTTGTTGCATGACGACTAACCTTTTAATGTGGAAACAGTGCTTAGTCTTCAGTTGTCACATTAATGCTTTGTTTTGTGCTTTCTAGCTGTATATCCAGCATTGGCTTTTGTTCAGTTCTGTCTGTTTTTTGTATGTGTTAAGTATAAATCTTTTAACCCAGTGTTATTTTTTTTTCCCCATGGTTTTAATTGATTTGCAGTTCCTTAGAGGGTCTTGGGGATTAGGGTGACTTAATGCGAGTTAGACATGGGTGGGCAGCATCCATTATTCTATGATTCCTGTGATGGGAATTGCTGCTGCAATTGCTCTCTCGAGCCCAGAGGTTGTCACCCTTTTATTGCTTCTCGTAACGCCGGAGATCGTTCCCTGTCTTGGCTGTGGGGCTCCTGATGGGTCTGTGTTGAGCATGCTCAGAAGATACCCCTCGGAAAGGCAAGCGGCTGCGACTGCGGCTCTGGAGCTGGCAACGCGTTGCCAGACAGGATTGTCCCTACTGCAAAGCCCTGCTTCCACAGCCGGGGAAAAGCAACAAACCTGGTACGCTTGGAGGCAGAGTACCGGCTTAAATGAACTCGCTACAGGGAAGGGCGCTTCGTTGCTCCCCTTCTCTGATCGTGTTTTCTCACCCAGCTGTACCACCTCACCAAACTGGCTTGTGCGCTCCCTGATTCTGTAACCCTGGCTGGAATTCGTGCCCCAGCCTCAAAGCAGGGAAACGGTCTGGAAATGCCCTTGTGTCTGCACACTTGGACATGAGTCTGGGGGTCACGTTCCTGTACTGAGCATGCTCATTGGTGACCAGCATCCTCTTGCTGGGCCCGGGTGACTTGCTGGTGGAGGGCTGGTGTTCTGGGTTTGTTTTCTTTCACTCATTTTCTAGGTCTTCTTGTCTCTTCTCTCTGGCTCTGGTGACAGGCACGATCCGTAAGGCTCAGAACCTTCTGAAACAGTACTCTCAGCATGGTCTAGATGGGAAAAAGGGGGCCTCTAACCTCATTCCTATGGAAGGTAATCACAGCTCTAGCTACTTCACCCTTGACTTTCTCTGTGTATCAGCCTTGCCTTTCCAGGTGGGACTTCCATTAGCCTAGTGCTTGGTGGGCAGCGTTGGGGAGGTACAGCTATCCTTGGGGAACCAAGGAGATGCTGGGGGGCCAGATTATTTTTCTGAATTTATTCTCTGAATTTCAAAGTCTCTGTAAGCATGAGGACAGGTGGAGAGGAATGTTGCCTTAAAGCGGCTGACCCACCATAGCCACCTGGCTAATGGAAGCTCTGCTCTGATGACATCTGCCTGTGGTGTTTCTGTTCTCTTTTTCTTTTTGCCTGGACTTGGAGACATTCAGTTTCCTAGTGACCTTTCCAAACCTGATGCTGAAGTGTCAGACCACAGCTAGCTCAGTGCATCGTGCCTGTACATCTCCTCTGTGGAGACCTACCTAAATGGTCATCTTCTGTATCCTGATCTGCTCTGCTCATAGAGGTTGTACCAGATAAGGGAGAAGAGGTCACTTGCTTCAAAGCATCTGTAAGACCTTTCTGCCTCCTGCTATGTATGTATCCAAAGTAGATCTCTTCAGCACTTACACTGTTGTCTACTAAATCCCAGATGGTGACTAATATCACTCATTTGGGGGGAAAAAATTTCTTGTGCTGAGCAGGAGATGGGCTTCAAGTTTGGATTTGTAATGGTTGTGAGAACAAATTGGACTTCTGGTACCTGCTATCCCATTCAGAACTTATGGCAGGAGGTTCAAGGGACTCCTGTGGCCCAACAAATGACTTAACTCGCACTTCTCATCAGGTTTCAAAGGGTTGCTACCGCTACATAGCCCAACAAAGGGATTTAGTCAGGTAGCATTCCTGGGACTGTGTAGGGAAAAAAGTGTCCATCAGACCAAATAAGCCAAGCTTGAAGCGGCTTCCAGCCAGTGTGAGCATCCGTGCTGTAACCACCCTGGATAAATTGCGCCTTCTGTTTGTGCCGGCTGACATCTCACTAGGTCATGAGCATGACTTACGAGTTAAACACCTTTCCGATACCCTGAGCGACAAGCATGGGCCGGCTGCTGGTAAGTACCATGTTGTCACTTCATAACGAGCTGGCTAACATCCCTTCTTTTCAGCATGTTTCACAGTAGTTTTGTAGCCAGTGGCTGTTCATCTGCGTGGGCAGTCCTGGAGCATGGGCCTTCTCTGGCTAAGAAGCTCTGGCTCTTCTCAGTAGAATTCACTCCTACTAATCACGCACACCCCACGCCCTCAAACAGGGGAACCCCAACTTTGTCCAGCCAAAGACTGGTGGCCACTGTGCTGAGGGGCACTTTCCTGTAGGTAGCTACTGGCTTGTTCAGTGCTGAAATGAAGCAGACAGGAAAGGGATCACGTGCGCACGCAATACAGTGGGCCGCTCTCCACCGTAGGCAGTCTGTGAAACCACATCACGTTTCTGTGTCCCCTGCTGACCATAACTTTCAGAAGATCAGCCTGAGGGACCTGTCAGCATAGGGAAGAATTGGTTCAAAAGTTGCAGATGTTGCTGGGAGGAGAGAAGCAGCAGCAGCAGCCCATAGCTTAGAGAAGGCCTCTCTGTAATCTTGCTGTCTTATAGTGGTTACGACAGGGGTCTGAGTAGTGCAGGATGGTGTGAGTCTGTTTGTCTGTCCTGCTGACCCATCCAGCTAGTGGTTGGCATGAGTTGGTGCGGGCCCTTCTATCATACCGGCACTTCTCATGCCTGCCACGTAGGTTCTTTGATGGATCTTTGTCTGAGACATTCATATGCCAGGACTCGAATATTTGCATTTGTATGCAGCGTTGTGTGGCAGATAGCTCACCTAGCTGTGCTGATATTCCTGCTTCGTAGGATTTAAATGTTCATCTGCCTGTTTTTTATCTTCTGTTTCTGCCTGTGGGAAGAAGCTGCCTTCCAGGACAGCCTTGATTTCCCAGAAATGTTGATGCAAAATGGCAGTTCTTCATCCGCATGACGGATGGAGATAAGGAATTCTAAAAATACAAGCAGAGATGTTGAATAATTCACCTCAGACCTTCCTGAGTTTAGTACTCTGTGTTCAAGCCCTTGATTAAATTTAGTCTGTATCCCAGAAGAGCTCCAAACTTGCCTTCTGTCATGAGGCGGGAAGGAGCTGATGTCCTGAAGTGCAGATGACTTTGCATGCCTCCTGCAGGGTATGCAGAGCTTCTTCCCGTGCACAAACCCAGGGGGCAGGTTTGGTGAGAAGATGACTCTTGTTCTCACACAAGGATGGGTGCAAAGCCAGAACTGCTTTTTCCAGAAGAACCTTTGCTCCTTGTGTAAACCAAGGCCATGGAGTGCGCAGAGCCGCTGGAAGCTCAGTGTGAATTTCGTTCTCTCTTAAAGCCACCTTGCCCTTACAGGGAGGGATGACGTCTTCGACATCGAGATCGATGCGTACATTCACTGCGTTAGTGCCTTTGTCAAACTGGCCCAGAGCGAATACCAGCTCCTGACAGAAATCGTCCCGGAGCACCACCAGAAGAAGACCTTTGATTCTCTCATCCAGGTCAGTTGAGCCTCTCTGCTTGGCTTCTCCTGTAAAGGATACGCCCAAAGTCTTTTTCCCTTCCTCTTCATTGTGAGGATGTGGATTCCACCACCTGCTGTGGGTGCCCAAGAGCACCACCACTGCTAGGATTGTCCTCCAGGACCTGTTTAGAGAGCCGGGGCCTGCTCAGACCCTGGAGAACGTGTGCTCCGAGTCACTCAGGAGGTACCGCACATGACCAGTCAGTAAATGGGCATCCTTAACGGGTGTGCTGCATTGAGCCCCTTGTGCTGCCTGGGCAGAAGCCGTGCTGCTTCCTGCTGACTCTGGCTTTGTTGCAGGAGTCATTAGATAACTTGATCATGGAGGGGGATAACATTGTCTCAGCTGCCCGGAAAGCCATCATCCGACACGACTATTCAGCTGTGCTCACCATCTTCCCCATCCTTAAGCATCTTAAGCAGATGAAGCCAGAATTTGACCAGGTCTTGCAGGTAAGCGTGATGGGATTGGAGAGGGTCCTGCGGCTTGGGTTTTCTGGAGAGTTTTTTGAAAGGGATTATCACAGTGGCTTTGAACAACGCCATGCAGCTTCTGTCCTCCAGCATGGACTGGAAGTGACACAAATGCAGCTTGCTCCTTTCTGTGATGGTGAACCAGCAACGCAGCATCTCTCAGCAGCAGTTCTCTTCAGTTCAAGTCATGACCTGGTGATGGACCGTTTACATTACTGTATACATGGCCTCTGAGGTGTTTCATCTCTGATACTGTTAAGCATAGTTTAGACTCTGCTCACTGATGTCTGGAAGATGGGCTTCTCTGAGGAGAGCCTGCTTGGACAGTGCTACAAGGTTCTCCAGGTATCCAGTGTGGCATCCAGGTTTAGCAAGGCTCCTTTCCATCTGCTTCCAGCAGGTGACTGTGATGCATCAGGTCCCGTGTAAGAGGAAGCACAAGAGGTAGCAAGTCCTGGTCACCGTTAGGGTCACAACATCTTCCCTTTCTGGCTGGCAGAAGAATGCAGGATTTCACATGTTGTTGATGGTGCTGTAAATATTCCCCTGGCACGTGGGGATTTGAGAACGAGATGCTGGAGTGGGGGATCAGGGAGGGTAGGTGCTGGATGAAAGTTCAGATACTGCTTGTTTTCCTCCTCTGATCTGTTATGAAACTATTCCAGGGAACTGCAGCAGGCACTAAGAACAAACTGCCAGGGCTGATCACTTCCATGGAGACCACTGGTGCGAAGGCCCTGGAAGAGTTTGCAGACAACATTAAGGTAGGATTCTTCTCAGTGTTCCCTCTGGCAAGATCAGAGGGGTTTTCTGAGCAGAACTCCTAGTTTAGTTTTCAGCTTTCCATGAGACCACGTAGTTTCTGACTCTAAAAGCAGGAGCTTGCTGGGTCGCTTTGGATGGTCAGCTGCAAATACCAAATGCTTGGTGCTGATCTGAAATAGAGGAGGCCTCTGCCTAAGACCTTAACAAGCATACTACAAATAATTTGACATGAGTTTCCAGGCCTCTGCAGATATCAAGTCAATCTCAGAATTTAATCCTATTTAAAAAGAAAGGAAAATTGCTGATGTGAAAAGTTTTGGAGGACTCATGTTAAACTGTCCCTGTGTAAGGTGGGCTTGGTGAATGCATTGCCTGGTACGTGAACTGAACATTTGACGGTCACATGCTGAACAAACCCCTGTGGTCCTGAGCTGCTGGTGCATAAGAGCTGTAGTTTCTGAGCACCAGGAGATGGCACTGCAAGAGCCGGGTCTGAGGATGTTGAGAAAGGCTGGATAAACAAGCCTACAGCTCACTTGCAGCAGCAGTTGTGTTGTAGATGCCTTCAATTTCCTTACACGCTTACCTTATGTCTCTCTTCCCTTCTTAGAATGATCCAGACAAGGAATATAATATGCCAAAAGATGGGACAGTTCACGAACTCACCAGCAATGTATGTGATGATGATTTGAAGCATCCTTTGTGAAAAACAGCTTCTGAAGAAGTTTTAAAAAGAGCAGTAGGGAAATTTCTTAAGTTAAACTGTCTTGGTATTGGAAGGGCAATTAACTGGCTTCCATGGAGAGATTAGCTAGTTACCCTTGCTAAGCCATGATGTGACTGCGTGGGTAAAACCCAGCAGCTCAAAGGAGTGTAGAGATTTGTTTCTGGAAGGCTTTTAAGTGTGGGGGGAACAAGTGGTCCTTCGTGATCCTTAAGAGCAGAGCACAGGAGACGCAATGTCGGTTGCTCATTACTTCCCTCCCTTGCTTCCAGGCCATCCTTTTCCTACAGCAATTGTTGGATTTCCAGGAGACGGCGGGTGCCATGCTGGCATCGCAAGGTACATACATGCACAGGGCTTGTTTGGGCATGCAGTTCCTTCCCCAAATTGTCTGGACATCTTCCCTAAAAACATCAAACCTCAGCATGCACTGTGAGCTTGTTCTCCTCCTGTCCTTCACCCTGTGGTTTGTCTTGTCCTCCGATCTGCCATGATCATGTAGCTGGTTGTCTGGAGAACTCCAAGGGATGCAGAGTTTCCCTGCTGGCCTTCCACACTCGCTCCTATCAGGTACTCTTGGGATGGTGTTTATTGCTGATGTGCTCTGTGGTATCAAGAGAGGATGCCTTAGCCATTGAGCTTCAAATCTGACACTGGGCTGGTCCTCTGTGACTGTATAAGAGTGAGGGTGGTTGGTCCAGCTGAGTTAGCTTCAGTTAGGCTGTGTTGACGAATTGCTGCCTTTCTCTGCCACATGGTCTGGAGCTGCCTCCAGACTTTTATTTGCAATTCCTGCTTGGAAAATTCTGCCAGTTCTAAATTAACTCAAGCTAGGATGTCTCTGCTTTTTGCCACATCTCCTCTAGCCACTGCCTTGTGCCCTCTCCACTTGCCAGCTCAGTGTGCTCAGAGCCTCCTGGGCCTTGACTTTCTCTCCTTGGCCAAAGAGGTGGTCTGAGTTTTTTCTTGGAAAAACCAACTGTTACCCATGTCCTTCCCTGAATAGTGATGTCAGCACTGTTGTTTCAAAGTCTTTAATGTTGTCATGCAGTAGAGATCTGTCATAGGAGCTGATTCAAAAGGTAGCATAGACTTTTTTTTTTACAACAGAATCATAGAATCACTAAGGTTGGAAAAGACCTCTAAGATCATCAAGTCCACCCATCAACCCACCCCCCCATGCCCACTGAACCATGTCCCCAAGCGCCTCCTCTACACGTCTTTTAAATCCCTCCAGGGATGGGGACTCCACCACTGCCCTGGGCAGCCTGTGCCAAGGCCTGACCACTCTTTCAGTGCAGAAATTTCTCCTAATGTCCAACCTAACCCTCCCTTGGTGCAACTTGAGGCCGTTTCCTCTCATCCTATTGCTTGTTACTTGGCAGAAGAGACCAACACCCCCCTCGCTACAACCTCCTTTCAGGTGGAACGTGATAAGGTCTCCCCTCACCTCCTCTTCTCCAGACTAAACAGTCCCAGTTCCCTCAGTTATATTGGTGATATAACAAAATGTGACCATATCAATGACACACAAGCCATTTCCTTTTTAATTGTGGCTGGTTGTCCCACCAGGTATTGAGGGATCCTGCTGTGTAAAGACAGCTTGAGAAAAATGCCTCTTTGCTATTTGTTCAATTATTAAAGCTTGAAGTCAGTGTAATTGTAACAGATCTGGTAACTTGGGCTGACGTGTAGTACCTCAGAGCCATGCACGAGAGGACCCGCAATTCAAGTACTGTAGATCGTGTTCTCTCCGTCTGCAGTCAAGCCTTAAGACTAATCTGCTGCCAGATGCTCCCTGCTTTCTGCCAGGGTTGTTCTCATGCAGAAACAGCTCTGTCGCTTGCTCCAAAAGTTAGGCCTGGCCCAACACAGGGCACCCACGCAGGGCAGAGCTGTTCTCATTTTGAGTGACGCTGGTTACTGAATGTTGGTGAAGTTGTGGTCGCTGTCCAGCTGTGGACCCTACAGCACCCTAGACCAAGCATCATCAGATCGGAGGTGATTATGTCAGTGCAGTTTCAGGGGGGAGTTGCTTTGCAAACAGAGGCATCTGCTCTGGGATGGTGCCTTGCCCCCGCGGGTGCCTCTCTAATGACAACTCCCAGTTGCTGGCTCAGGTGTGGGTGGCTGGAGTTGGGTTAGATAGCTCCCACAGCAATCCCAAGGGTGGGAAACACATGCAGTTTTTTCTGCGACGTTTGCCTCAAGTGGTAGCAAAAGCAAAGCCGATCAGTTAAATGCAGTGATGCCATTCCCTTGCTCTTGGCCACTGAACGGCTCTGTAGGGCCCTGGACAGCCACGCAGGGATGCTGAAGTGCAGAGTGAGGCTGTGCTTAGGTTCTTGGGAAGGTTATATGGGCTGTGCAGTTCATTTCAAGGACCAGTAAACTGCTGCTGGCATGAGGGGAAGCTTTCCTTTGCCTTGAAAGTGGATTTGAACTGTTTTGGAATGAGGTCTCTTGCTAAATGCAAACAGTGACAAGACAAACAATGCCTCTAGCAGGGGAAGGAGGTTAGACTCTGCCTTTCCCCTGTGATCTCTGCTCTGTTTGTGGCCTTGGAGGGACTCCTGCCTGCTCTCCCGTGTAGCTGACTGTGGCTGCTCTGTGTTAATATCTGCTTTGTTCTCAAAGGGATGGTGGTCTCTAACCTGTCTTTTTGCACTTTGCGTTTCTTTTTCTCTCTCCTCCCTCCCCTTTTCTCTCTGCTCTGCCTAATCTTTGTAGTTCTTGGGGACACATACAATATTCCTTTAGATCCCAGAGGTAAGCAGACTTACCCACATGTACCTGTTCATATCGCTTCAGACTCTGGTGATGTTTTTTAATTCTTTATCCTCCAGGAGTGGTAAATAAATTAACACGTAATTGAAAAGGGAAAAAGGGGAGGGTAAGTAACTCTTGCCAGTGGGCTGGAGAGAATAGGGAGGGCTTGTCACCAGCAGACAATGAGGGATGCCACATGAGCTGAAACAGGCTAAAGACACTCTCATGGCACTGAATCTCTTTGGCACGGGTAGCAAATTGGCCCAGCTGGTATCGTGCTTTATCTCATGTGTGCTCGGCTCCTTATTGTCCAACTCCCAGCAACAGGAGCCTCGAGGCCTTTCCCATGGGGTGCTTACGAACTCGGACCGCCCGAGCGGGCCCGGCTGCCAAACTCTCTGTTGGGGGGAGGAGGAGATAGCTACCCCACGTGTCCCGTGGGACCCATGCCCACAGGCCCCTGAGGGCAGAAAGCCATCTCTTGTGCATAGACAGGAACATGTGCCAGCCCGGAGTCACCGCTTGTAAGGGCAGGCTCCCATGCTGGCGCAGTCCCTCGTACAGAGCCAGGCAGGCCCTGTCAGCAACCATGGGGATGTCTGAAACTTTCCAGAGCCCTTCTGCTTGTTTCAGTTACTGTTGTGTGCCTGCTGTTAACAGCTCACTTGTTCTCTGATTGCCAATTTCTAGTGCTTACAAACCCTCTCCAGGTGGTGGGGGAAGGATGGGGAGAATGTGTTTAATGACTCTATTTCTGATCAAGAGGATGTCCTCTGAGCACTAGGAAGGAAAGGAGAGATTTCTGCTGGGGTGCTCAGCACCTGATGCAGAGACAAGGATTGAGGGGTGCAGAGCTCTTCCGCCCCCACCCTGGATAAGCCGCTCACAATCAGCACTGAAGCAGGGAGCTAATTTCACTGTCGACGGGAGCTCTGCACAAATTCCATAGCAACAGGGACAAGGCTTGTTTGAATAGAGGCAGGCTGACCACACATACCCCCTTCCCCATGGCATGTTAACTGGCCTAAGACTCTTTTCTTTTCAGAGACCAGCTCTTCAGCTAGTAGTTACAGTTCAGAGTTCAGCAGGCGGCTGCTGAGCACCTACATCTGTGAGTACTCTGCACACCTTCCCATTTCTGCCCCATCGGCTGTCCTTCGCTCAGCTCGTTCTTGGGTGAAGAGCACAGGCTGTGTCTCTTACTCCATGTGATCTTTCCATGTTTGAGCTGGAGTCTGATGGGAGGGATGGAAAAAAGGGTCAAACTGGGAGCTTCAGACTGTTACGGTTAGACAGGACAAAGCACAGTGCAGCAGCTCACTGTGCTGCAGAGCTTTTGTCACCAGTTGCCTCAAACCATTCTCACCCAGTGCTTTGCATCTTCCACCCCACAGAGGCTCCCAGCTGCCGGAGGGGCTCTGTAAGATCTTGATCCAACGTTTACCAGTAAGATAGTGAGATGAGTTCACGGTACTACCCTGTGATGATCTGTTACAATGGGGATCAGGGCCTTCGGCTTCTTTGAGATCCGAGCCTGCGTTATGGTCAGGCTGTGTCTGATCGCCCATGCTTATGCTGAACACAGAACGCAACTGTATTGCCAGTTGCACCAAAGGCACTGGTTTGCAGAGAGGTATGGTGGTTTGCTGAGAAAAGATCCGTGTAAGGCTTGTAGGATTGTCAAGTACAGGTGGCTGTACCCTTGTCTGCACGTGCGGTTGGGGCTGTGCTGTTCACTTTGCTGTGGGCCCACAGCGACAGTACAGAGCGCTCGGTTTGGATTGTCAGTAATGAGAAGTTTCATTGCAAAATTTTTTGTTCTCTGTTTTTCACCCTTTAAGGCAAAGTGCTGGGCAACTTACAGCTTAACCTTCTTAGTAAATCCAAGGTTTATGAAGACCCAGCTTTGAGTGCCATTTTTCTGCACAACAACTACAACTACATTCTGAAATCTCTAGAAAAGTAAGTGTGTACCTGGATAAATCTCCTGAAGTCCGGGCTGACTCCAAGCATGGTTTTGGAGCAGAGCTCTGCATTGAGTGCACTTACTTGCCGGCCTGTCTCATCTCTGCTCTTTCTTCCATTCTTAAAACTGCCCTTTTGAAAGCTTTGCGCTGTTATAAACATCGCAGTATGCGAGAGTGGGAGATAAAAGCATCAGACTGAGGACATGGCTTTGGAAAGTAACTTGGAGTAGCTTCTGTCTCCCGGTTTGTGCATTTGAAGGTCCCTTTTACTGCAAAAGGCAGAAAAGAACTTGTTAATAGGGGCTTGAGATGTTGCCGTTCTGCTAGCAGCCCTGCGCCCTGGCTCACGTGCTTCCTCAGGTTTTCTGTTCTTTCAGGTCTGAGCTGATCCAGTTGGTAGCGGTGACGCAGAAGACAGCCGAGAGGTCTTACCGGGAGCTCATTGAACAGCAGATCCAGACCTACCAGCGCAGGTCAGGCGACATCCTCCGCCTCTACTTTTGGCAGTTTGAGAGCTCCTTGGGAGCCAGTGCTGCTGGAGCAGTGGCAGAGATTAGCCGAAAACAGAAACTTGTCTAAAACCAAAGCCAAGTATTTTTGTTTCCAAGCAATTAATCTAACTTGGGAAGGGGTCACTGTATAAAGTTTTGGGGTGTGTATTGTCTGGGGTGGCCTTTGGGTCATGGCCGAAGACACGGGTGTTCTGGTGAGGCATGAGTAACCCCTCTTTGCCTCTTTCTTATCTCATTTCATATGCAGCTGGTTGAAGGTGACAGATTACATCTTGGAGAGAAACCTGCCTGTCTTTCAGCCAGGAGTGAAGGTGAGAGGATGGGCAAGGATGGTTTTGAGACGATAGAAATTGCTGGAAACATCTTCTCCTTTGTCATATTAAAAACATCGCAAAAACCTTATTTATATCTCATGCCAGTATTGCTCTGCAGAGTGAATACTGTGGCTGGGACAAGATGGAGAGCAGCACTGCCTTCTAATCTCCCCTGCCCCAGATTCATACACGTCTTTTAATCTCTGCCTCCATTCTTACATTTCCACCTGAGCAGATGCTTCTATTTTGGATTTGCAAAACCCTGAGATCTTCCCTTAGAAAGGGCTGGAATCATAAAGAAGTCTATTTTTATGTCTGTTCTGGCTGAAAATTACCCTCATTAAACCTACTTCAGATGAAAGCCAATTGCTGGAGGTAGGGTGTGCTGCTCACTGCAGCTTTCTCTCCTCCCTGCTTCAGGAGAGGGAATTCAAGCCAAGTAGGTAGGATATTACTTAGCTTGGATGGGGAATTGCGGGCAAACACTGATGTTGGAAATTTATTTCTGGAGATGAAATAAAATCCTTTCCTTCCTTGTTGCAGCTCAAGGATAAGGAGAGGCAGATGATAAAGGAGCGCTTTAAGGTAAGGAGGCGTTAGATGGCATAAGAACATCCCCTAGTTGATTGGGGCAGACAGTCAGACCAAAGATCTGCCTGAGGAGGAGACCTGTCTGTTGGTGATCAGCAGTGGAGGGAAAGAACATCAGACTCGATGTAGAGACGTGAGTGCAGACAGGACACTCACTGAGTTTTGCTTTGGACAGGGTTTTAATGACGGGCTAGAGGAGCTATGTAAGATCCAGAAGGCCTGGGCAATCCCAGACATGGAGCAGCGGGACAAAATCCGCCGGGCACAGAAAACCATCGTGAAAGAGACCTATGGTGCCTTCTTGAACAGGTGACAACCTCTTGCAACACTGTCCTCTCTTTGGATTTATTGAGGTCTTTGGGGCCTAGAAGAGCCTGAGATGAGGTTCTTTTCTATTGTCCTGTCTTAGCTTCTCTACCTTGCACACTAAAATATCCCCAAGCTCAACGCTACTGGTTGCGAACTTCTGCTGTCACCCTGATTCCTTGGTCAGGGAGAGTGCAGATGTTCTGGCTAGCGCAAAGCTCTGAGCCGCCCTGGGCTATTCGTGTAAAACTCGGGAGACCGTTGTAAGCAGGTCACTTGCTCCCTACAAGATACCCTGTCAGATTCAAGTGGGAGGTGCTGGAGAGGAGCTGATTTGTGACAGAGGAGGGGCAGTGGGTCTCTTTGCCGTGTTCCAGTCGTTTGTTACCTGGGCGTTGTCTTCCTCTGCAGATACGGCAACGTGCCCTTCACCAAGAACCCTGAGAAGTACATCAAGTACCAGGTCGACCAGGTCGGGGACATGATCGAGAAGCTTTTTGACACATCAGCATAAATCTCCGGCTGTTGTGTACAAGTCGGCACTCTCTCGGCAACCTTTGGGACTCCCTTCCCTTTTCCCCTGCCCCATTGTGGTGGGCGGGGTGTTATACTTGTATTTATCAGATTTATAAACCTGTGGAAACACCACCTCCTGGCTGTCTTTGCCTTCTTCCATGGATCTGGAGGAAAGGCTGCTGTGTGGGCTCTTATGTTTGTGCATCTTCAGGCCTGGGTATAAATGTTAATGCTTTGATGTGCAGCAGACATGGTGAGTGTGGAGAAAAAAAAAACGCATACCCAAACAAACAAACAAAAAACCCACCAAAATACCCCACAACCTCATGGGTACAGTCCTTCTGTTAAGGGCAGGAGGCTGCAAGCTCCAAATGGGGCTGCCTGCTTCCCTGGTGGGTTTTGGGAATCTCAGTTCTGTAGGATCCCAGAGGATTTTCACATTGTTACTCTTAACTCTTCTTTAGTGCAGTGACAGGGTGAGATGCCGATTCTGTGGGGCGGTGGTGTCTGGCTGTGGTGGAGCCTGCAGCCTAGTTACGTACAGGGGGTGTTTTACCCCAAAGTTTCCTGAGCTGTCGCGGTAGCGGCTCTGTCCTGCGTGAGGCAACGGCAGGCTGGAGTCACGACAGAGCAGTGAGAACCAACTGACTGGCTGCTGCTTCTCATTGACCCGAGGCAGAGCATGTGTAGAAGCGTTCCCATGCTGATCTCTGCAGAGAACCTTCTTCCCATCCCTGTTTTTTTTGTCTCCTGTCGTGTTAAATCTAATGCATCTCTTTCCTGCAAGCAGCCAAGCCTGTTCCCTTCATTTAACCCATGGGCATCGCATGAGACACAAGTGCTGCTCTCCCGCGTGCCTTGGGGTGATGCTGGCAGGCGTTGGTACAGGAGCCGCGTCTGCCGCCTTCGCACCAAGGCCTTTCAGAGCTCTGGAGCGCGAATGTTGTTTCTGTGGTCGCTGGCCAGGCCCCCCCTGCTCCCACCTCGCTCCTGCTGCTTGCTCTGTTGTGGGATCTTCTCCATTATTTACCCACGGTAACACTTGAAATACAGGGTTTGCATAGAGCCGCTGCTTTGCGATTTGGAGCAAATCCGTTACTCACCTGAGCCCGTGTTTACAGGAGTGAACGCACGCTGGTGCCTAATTAGCCCAGCAGTGGAAGAGCCGTTGTGCGGCTGTCCGGGCGCTGCAAGCGGAGCACGGGGAGGTGGGGAGGGCCAGGCAGACCGAAACGGGGGGTGAGAGCAGGTGGCAGGAAGGTGGAGAGCTGCCTTTTAACCCTCCACACAGGAGAGGCCGCTCTGTCCCGGCTGTGCGGTGGGCTGCGCACGTCCTGGGAAGGGTCTGCCCCGGGCAGTTTCGGTGCGGGTGGGTGAGAGAGGCCAAGCGGCACCGGGCGGGGAGGTGAGGACCCCCCTCGCCCCATGTCACGGGAGTTGGGCGTTAGAGCCCGGATGAGAACGCGGGTCCTGCTGAGGCAGACCCAGCCGCTTGCCTGGCGCTGCCCCCACAGACGGCTGTTCTCAGGGAGCTCCTGGCCTTTCTGAACCCCTGGCCTCCTCTTCCTCCTCAGCCTGCACCTCGGCACGGTCTGAAACACTACCTGCTCTCAGTGTTGTAGCAAATGCCTGAAAAACAGCAGATGTGACAGGCTTGTCTAGCCCAGAGCTGGACCACTGTGTGGGTTCAAACCTTGATCAACCTGCCCGGCTGTTCTCCGTGTCTGGCTGTGCAGGCTCGCAGGACTGACCCCAGAGCCCTCCCTGGCAGGGACCTTCCCTCCTGCTCTCCCATCTCAAGGGCTTGAGGAAACCTGAGACTTCAGTGCTGGCTGTTTTCCCTCTCTCAGCTCCACGAGCCTCTGAAGGCTGGCAGGTGCTGGACAGAGTGTTTTTCAGCATAAGCAAAGCGCTGCTGGCTTGCATTGCCTGCGGCGTCGAACCTGCTGGATATGCGTGCTGACACCCACCAGAAGGAGCTGGACTCCCTCTTTCTGGATCTGTTTCTGCCACAGCAGCGGTCTGATCTGAATTTCTTTTTCCAGGAGAGTGTGTGGAATTCGCTGTGCTCAGGCTGAGGCTGTAAAACATGTTTTATTGCAGCCCATCCCAGGGTGAGGAGATTCACCTGGAACGGCTGCAGGCAGGGAGGAGCATCCGAGCGTTAGCGTGAGAGCTGGTATCCTCCCTGTGCTGATGCTCTTGTGCTAGCCAGAGCCCAAAGAAAATGTATGAGATCCCTTAGGGTCTGGGATGGGATCACATCGCGTTCTCTGGAGACTTTGGGAACACCTCTGTGTCGCCTACACTGAAAGAGGCATTTCTGGGCTTTGCTGTCAGCCCGCTCCCCCAGGAGAGCTGTACCAGTCTGGGGCTGGTGAGAACTGGTCCAGCTCAGCTTGGAGGTGGGGAGATGCAGTCAGACTTGCAAAATGTCCCGCTCCCTCCTGGTCTCTCCATTACCAGCAACAGAAGTTGTCTGGGTTGTTTTCTACCCCAAGGAGGGGCCGCATCTGGAGGAAGAAAAGGGTGTGAGAGGCTGCTGGGAGCCAAGGACCTGGTTCAGCGGCAGCCGTGCAGCGAGGAGGAGCTGGAGGTGGTGTGTACCGGGGGGAAGAGGTGGCTTCTGCTGCTCCTGGCTCTGTGGCTCTCACGTGGGAGTCCAAGACCCTCCTTTCCCTGAGCTAAAGGGAAAGCAGAGCCACCCGGTCCCTGCGTCCTAAATCCAGCCTCCCACTCACCCTGGCTCTAACCCTTCCCACGCTGCCTGCCTCTGCCCTGCGCAGGGAACGAACGTGGGGAGGTGGACGGGCCCCCGGCCCTGCCGAGCAGCCGCTGCGGCAGCCAGACCTGCTTGGGGAGCAGCGGCACGCTTCGGCCAGAGCCACCCCGTCCCTGGGGTGGAGCGGGGGGAGCCGCCGGCCCCCTCCGGGCTGACCTCAAGTGTCCGAGCCACGTCCGACTCTGCGCAGCGCTGGGGGACGGCTCCGCGTGCTCCGTGGCTTTTTATGGTAAGGGAATGTCTTTGCAACATGTTAATTAAGAGCGATCATGGCAGCCAGCACCGTCCCCGACGCTCTCACGGTTGAGCACTTCGCACCCCCGCCAAGAGCTGCGCGCGGAGCCGTGAGCGATGCTCAGGCCGCGGGAAGGGGCCATGGACCCGGGGCTGCCCCGCGGCACCGGGGCTGAGCCCCCTCTGCCTCCCCCTTTGCTTCCCCCAAGGCTCCTGCGGGGTTTAACGCCCTCCCCTCGCCTCCCCTTCTGCTCTGGCTGCTGGCGAGTCCCCCGGCACAGGGGGGACCAGGCTGGGGGACTTGTCTCTGATTCCCAGGGTCTGGGGGCTGGAGCCCCATTTCTCTGCAGGTTTTTTTGCTGCAGGGTCCCGGCTGGGGGGATGTGCCAGGGTCTGGGTGTGCTACCTGCTCTCGTGGCTTCCTTGGCACCGACCGTTATTTTGGGGCAGCAAAAGGGGTTTGTCACACCCTGCTGGGATGGGGACTGGCTGCGGGGTCCCTGCAGCCACCCAGGGCCACTACTGGTGCGGTTTGCAGCTGGGAGCTGCGTGCAGCAGGGACGAGGGTGGGAGGCTCAAAAGCCTCAGCCCCCACCCCTGTGGCTGCCTCGCAATACTGGGGAGCGAATTTGGCAAAGTCTTTGAAAACAAAACCACAAACCAAACCAACTTCTTCAACCCCAGTGATAAATCCGCGTGCTGGAACCTGAGGTTTCAGCCAAGTGCCCCTCGCCTCCCTGCCCACCCTTGGACTTGATGGGAGCTGAGTTTAGCCTATTTATTTCCCACTCCCAGTTGAATCTGCTTTTATTAAACTTTAACTGGAACATGGGGACTTGCAGTGGTGTTCATTTAAGATAAAACCTCCCAAGGGGACAGACCAGGAGCCTGGGAGGGTGCTGAGCGGGGGCAGGTCACGATGCTCTTGTCTTCTCCAGCTGGGCCTGACACTCTCTGTTATTTGGGGGAAAGTCGCTTCCCACCGTGGTTTTGTGTTGGCAGCAAAACCTTGTGCTTGGCCTTGAAGGGCTCATCAGGGCATGGGCGGGAGGGCGATGGTTTCATCCTCAGGGCAGGGGCAATTGCAGATAAGCTGGAGAGATGTTTTTTTCTTTTCTTATTTCTGTAGTATCCTGTAAATGGCATAATGATCCGGCAGCTGGCACAGGCTTCAGGGTGGCTGCCTGCAAACAAGCACATATCAGTCGATGGGCGAGGATCCGTAAGACGAAGAGGGCAGCTTGGATGTGTCACGCTGCAGAGACCCGCAAAAGCCTGGGCCTGGCTGTCGAATATCAAATGGAGCCTTGTGCTCCTGCGTGAGAGCGAGAGCGGCCGTGTGAGCCTGGTGCCTGTCGGAGGGGATTCGGGGGTGCTGGAGGCAGGAGTGTGAGGTGCAGCCCCCCAGCTCGGGGCCGAGCAGAGCCTGCCCCCCGCCCGCCCTCCCCCTCTGGGGTCTTGCTGCTGAGCAGGGACCAGAAATGAGCCGGCGTTGGCCCTGCCCGGGGCGAGGGGACGCAGCGATGCTTTAGGCTGGGAGCTGAGTTAGGGCTGTCCTGGGATGTGTCTTCAAAGTGGTGGGGTTGGGCAGCTCTAGAGCAGTTTTACGGCAGAGCCGGGCTCAGCCGCGGGCCTGGGGGGCTGTGGGAAAGGCCGCGGGCAGCTTTGCACAGACCGGAGCTGGGCTTCCTTCCTCGCACAGCGGTTTTCTGCCGTCCCAGTCGGCGCCCGGAGCCCGCTGAGCCCCGGCGCGGGCGGCACACGGGGACACGTCTGTCTGCGAAGGGCAGCGCCGTGCTCCCCGGCTCTGCCTTACCCCCCTCCCGGCCCGCGCTCCCCGGGGACCTGCCATGTCGGCAGGGCACAGCTCCCTCCTGCCCGAGCTCCGTCCCGCCTCGGCGCCCGCCTGGCCCTCGCCAGCACCAGGGAGCCAGGCGCCACGAGTCACCGAAGCTGATTTTTGGGGGGGTTGTGTTAAATGCAATGAGTGGATGTGCTGGAAGTCTCTGCAAATCACCATCCTTGTGATGCTTAAAAAAAATGGCTCGTCCTTTCTTTGCTGGGCTCTTTTGCACGTGAAAACACACGTGTGTGCGTGCACACACTTGTGTTGACTCTGTGTGTTCGGCTGCAGCATCGGGCTGCTGCTTTCACATCTCTCCAGCTGAAGACAGTTCCCGAGTCTCCTTTGGGGAACCGGCTCTGCCAAGCTGTGGCGAAGGCTTTACTTCATAGTTGCTTTGCTTCCCTCTCATTTTGCCCTCTCGCCTTTCCCTCGCCAGGGGAGACGCCGGCAGATCGTGGGGTACAGCGGTGGGTGCGCGGCTGGAGTGCTTGGGAGGATGCCGGGGGCCGGGTGTCCCTGGGGCGGTGCAGGAGGTGGCTCCCGTGTAATTTAGGGCAGGAGGCACCCTGGGCAGGCTGTTGCACGGGTGCTAGTTCGTTCTTGCACCGTTACTCGTCCTTTGCACCTTCTCCCCGCACCCAGGCTGCCGCCGTCAGACGCGGGTGACAGACGGGCCGTGGGATGCTCCAGCCCTGTTGTACCTGCAGCAGTCGGCAGCTTGTTGGCGAAGCTGGCCCAGTGCCCCACAAATCCCACCCTGGGATTTGCAAAACCCACCCCTTTTCCCATTGATGATGATTATTAATTATTCCTAAACCCGTTTCTGGCAGGGCTGGACGTGAGCCCTGCAGTGGGGTGAGAGCACCTGCGCACCAGGGCTCTGCTTACGGCGCTGGTGCTACGGCAACGTTGGGGCTCCTCGAAAAGACCCGAAGCTGCAAACCCAGCAGCCACCTGTGGCAATTAGGAAAAAATTCTTTCCTGCAAGAGTGGTCAGGCCTTGGCACAGGCTGCCCAGGGCAGTGGTGGAGTCCCCATCCCTGGAGGGACTTAAAAGACGTGTAGATGAGGCGCTCGGGGACATGGTTTAGTGGGCATGGGGGGGTTGGGTTGATGGTTGGACTCGGTGGTCTTAGAGGTCTTTTCCTACCTTAGTGATTCTGTGATTCTGTGAAAGCCGAGCCGAGGCCGAGCAGCGATGTTGTTGCAATGCGTGTGGTTTTGATGAGCTGTTTTGAAGAGGTGACCCGTCCCCTTTCCTCCTCTGGCTGGTACTCACGGTTTTAAGCTGCTAATGCTATTTTGAGCCTCCTTTCCCTTGTAATGCCAAAATACCCGGGAAACAAACTGAGCTTATAAAATCCGCAGTAATTCAGCACTTTTCTCCTGCTGGTTGTTGTGAGCCCGCTTTCGCCGGGGTGGGACCATGGGATGCAATGCCCGCGCAGCCAGCGCGCTGTCCCCTGGGGTCAGAGCCACCCATCAGAGTCGTCTGCCTCTTCTTCGGCTGTTTCGTGGTGGCCACGCTGCTGCCAAAGGATCCAACGGGGCTGTGAGAAGGGGGTCCCCAGAGACCCAGCGTTGCTGCTCGGTTGTCCCCCAGCCTGGGGACAGCTTGGCGCTGGGCGTTTGAGAGGCCGGTGGCCCCAGCTTTTCCCCCGGCCGGCTCAGGGGCGGCACCAGGAGCCTCCCTGGGGCTGGGCGAGGAGTCTGGGGCACAGCCGGTCCCCGGCCACCCGGCCCTGCTCCCCTGGGGCCCCCGGGGCGGGTGCTGGGTGCTGGGTCACGGTGAGCATCAGTCGCAAGAGCAGCAGCAGCCCGGGTGCAGCCCCGGGGGTTGCTCCTCCTCTCGGGTCCTTCCCCCCAACACCCCAGCTCTCACCCCAGGTGGGATGAGATACCCGGGCACCAGCCCAGCTCCTTCCCCCCGCAGGGCTCAAAGCAAAGCCTCGGTCTGTCTGGGTGGATTTCGAGCCCCTCGTGGGGGCACAATGCATGGATTGAGGTTTGCTGGCTGGCTCGTAAATCTGTGAGCCGGTTATTTTTGTTTTCTTGTGAACGCTATAAAGAGATGAACTCAGGAGCAACTCCCGCCCGTTCTGGGGACTCAGCCCTGCGTGAAGGGGAACAGCCTGGGCTTGCAAGTGAGCACCAGCTCCGTGGGGCTTCCCACGGCGCGGCCGCAGCCCTGGCACCGCGATGCCCTGCGGCATCTCGGGCTGAGATATGCGGGTGCAGCCGGGTGTGATGGGAAAACGGGTCTGGGGGGGCGAGCAGGAGGGGAGTGGGGTCGGTGTCTCCTCTGTGATGGCACGAAGGGACAGGGGACATTGCAGCCCCAGCCACGCCAGCACAGGGACCCCTGTCCTTGGGCAGCGCAGAGGTGGTGGGACGACACCTCCATCCCCGAGGCGAGGTGATAACGGGGTCCGGGAGAGGGGGCTGAACCCCTCGGTGCGGGGGATACATCAGCGCCAGATCCCGCGGCTCTCCAAGCAGAGGTGGATGAGGGCAGGGGGAAGATGAGGCTTTTAGCCATGTTTGCGTGGCTGAATCGCTGTTTTCCCTGGCTGGGAAGGGTTGAGCAGGGGAGGTAAATGCAGATGTAAGTAATGGAGCTGTTTATACGCTCGCTCTCTGTGACTTATGCCGTGAGCAGGCCTAGACTAAATATAATGGTTACCGATATGAGGCAGCGGCCGATTTATGGCCCTCCGCGTGGGGACAGGAAGATCTGGTTATAGTAACACGCAGCAGGGGAAAGCAAACGTTTGACAGCCAAAAGCTTCCTGGGAAGAAAGGCCGAGCGCTGGGGACGGGTGGAGGGGAGTGTGGTGCAGAGGAGGGCTGCGTCGGGACCCGGACCCCGGAGCAGACCCCCGGGCAGAGCCAGGGTCCCGGGTAGAAATAGCCTCCTGCATCACGTCCCAGTCCTGCCATGGGCATGTGGCAAGGAGGGAAATCTGTGCAGGCAGATTTACACCCTCTGTAATGGCAATTTAGAGAGACATGATCTTCATGGGCGCCTGGTGCTGTCGGGGCACGGTCCTGGGCACCGCAGGGATGCTCAGCACAGCCCGTCCCAGCTCCCGCGCGCTTTCACCACCCCCCGGCTGTGCTCTGCCGCAGGGTTTTCCAAAGAGTTAATTGATCCTATGCCAGTGAAGTGCTTCTGGTAAGAGAACGATGGATCTTTATTTAAAGCCCTCGGCTGCCGGCGAGGCTCAGCCGCTCGTGGAGCCTTTGCAGCGGCGAAGCGGGGGCCGCGTGAGTCACGTCAGCCTCCTGCGTGTGGCTGCGGCTGCGTCACGGGGAGCGCGGGGCCGTTCCTGGATGGACCTCAGAGACAACCCGCACCCTCCGCTCCCCCCTGCCCGTGGCTTCCCTCGGGCCAGCGGGTCCCACCGCCCCTCCAGCACCCGCCTCTCCCCTGCCACGGGGCATCCCAGGGGAGCAGGACTCGGGGTGCGGGATGGAGGGCTTTACTGCGGCTTCCCCGGCTGGCTGGGGTCCCGGCTGCCCAGCCCCGCGGCCGCAGGAAAGCAACGCCAGTGCTCTGCTTTGCTCTTCTCTGCAAGCACCTCACCGGGGCTGAGATGCTGAGCCGTGCCCAAGCTGTCTGAAAGGATTAAAATCCTCCCCCAGCACTGACCCCCGATGTCCCGTTCTGCTTCCCCTGGCAGCGTAGCCTTTCATGGAATCACTACGGTTGGAAAAGACCTCTTAAGATCATCGAGTCCAACCGTCAACCCACCCCCCCCATGCCCACTAAACCGTGTCCCCAAGCGCCCCATCTACACGGCTTTTAAATCCCTCCAGGGATGGGGACTCCACAACTGCCCTGGGCAGCCTGAGCCAAGGCCTGACCGCTCTTTCAGGAAAGAATTTTTTCCTAATGTCCAACCTAAACCTTCCCCCGGGGCCGTGGCTGTGCTCCCCCAGCAAAGAGCCCCCCTCCCCGCCGGCCCTTGGACCTCCAGGTGCTCTGCAGAGCCTCTCACGCACCGACACGGCAGGGATGAGCCGTGGTCAGCAGCGCGGGGCCGTGCCCTGTGTCTCGGCAGTCCTGTGCTTGGGCTACGGAGCTCATCTTGGCTATGGATGCTGCTTCCAGCCGTGCTCCATCTCGGGGAAAGCTCCCCCGAGCCACGAGCCCCAGGAGAGGTTAAAGCCCAGCCAGCACCGGCTGTGCCAGGAAGGTTTGTCTCTTCATTTCTATGCTTCTCTCCTGGATTTTCCTACCTGAGCCGGCTTTGTGCCCAGCTGGCTGTGGCCAGCATTGCCCTGGGACACAGCTCCTGAACTGGGACACGAACGAACCACAACTTCCCAAGTGTCCTTAAAAGTGCCTCCCCGTAACTCCGGCCAGACGCTGCGCTGGCTGGAGGGACCAGAGCCTTCAGTAGGCTCCAGGCGCAGATGCGACAGGGTGTAAGTCCATCCGTGACAGAGGAACAGGGGATTGCACACCAGAGCTGATCTGGGGGGTTGATTTCTCTGCTCTCAGCAAGTGCTTGGCGGAAGCAAATCCTGCCCTTGGGTCTGCGGTTGGCCGCTTGGCTGAGTCCGTAGTCAGCAGCATCGCTTTAACAGTTGTGATATCTGGGTGCATTTGAATGAAAACCAGTATGATTTGATGCATTTTGACCCAAAACATAGCCCATCCCCAGGCCTGCGATGCTGCGGGAGACTGCAGAGCCGGGGTGGGAAGGAGCTCTGCTAGGTGAGGTGGAAGGTGATGAAGGAGCCGTCTGCTTTCGACTGGTGTCCCTGCGGCTCTGCCTCCCCCCAGGGCTGGGACGGACCTCGCCGCGCGGGGAGGAGCGGCCGGGCAGGGCTTTGCTGATGTGGGTCACCTCGCTGAGCTCTGCCTCCGGCGTGCTGGCCGTGTTCGTCACCTGGGCCACGCGCACCTTCTTGTCTGTCTTCTTGTGCAAGAGGCAGGTGAAGATCTTCCTGAAGCCCTTGCGGAAGTGTCTGGAGACCAGGGCGTAGACAATGGGGTTCACGCAGGAGTTGGCGTAGGAGATGAGATGCGAGAGGATGCGGAGCACGTACGTAGCATGATTGAGGGGGAAGTACCCGAACCAGACGCAGAGGATGATGAGGTGATGGGGCAGCCAAGAGAGGCAGAAGAGGATGGCTACAATGATGATCATCCTGGTGACCTTCCGCTTGGCCTTCTTGGACTCCGACAAGTCTTGGAGAGGGCCCACAGACCTCCACAGGTAACGAATAGTCCGCACGTAAGTGAGGCTCAGGATCAGCACTGGGATGATGTAGCTGAAGATGAAGGTGCAGATGTCCATGACCTTGCGCTGGGAGATCTCCCAGATGGGGTGGCAGACGGTCAGGTTGGCCAACTGGAACTCCTGGTAGTAGCTGAGGTAAGGGCCCGAGAAGATGAAGGAAAGCCCCCAGATGAAGCAGATGGCTGTGAGGGCGTTCCTGGGCGTCCTCAGCTCCCTCGAGTGCAGGGGGTATCGTATGGCCAAATACCTGCACGGGAAAGGGAGAGGGACACGACTGCAGTCCTGGGGAGAGCACGGAGAGCTGCTCCGGACTGGAAAAAGGGGAAAGTGGTGATGGATTTGAGCTTTCCGGGGCAATTAGTCCCACAGCTGCTTCCCTGGTGCTTCTAAGGGTCCCAGTGGTGTGAGGAGGATCCTCTCCCCGACCCTGTCCCGTCACCCTCTCTGCTCCCAGCCGTGCTTGTGGGGAAGACGGGGACGGTTCCCTTCTGTCCCTCTCCCTAATCCAGCAGATCCTCACTTGATCATCAGTCTGTCTGGCACAAGCGATAGCAGCAGTGAGGTTATGAAGCAGGAGCAAATCCCCAGGATCCCCAGACACCGCTGGCACACACAAAAGCACGTCACCCGTTTTCAGTTCTGCAATTAGCTGGTTCCTTAATTAGGCTCAGATCTAGGGGCTCATGGAAGCCCCCGCTTGCTCAGTACCTCTGTTCCTCCCAGCTCTGCGGGAGGCAGGAGGAGAGGCAGACCCTGGGTCTGGTTTAGCTCCTGGGGGCTCGGGGGGGCTGTCCCGGCAGCCAGCACGGTGCCGTGCCGGGATGGCAGGACGCATCCAGCCCTGCTCTGGGGCTGCCGCGGCTCTTCCTGGGGGACTTTCACGGGGGCTTCCCACATCCCACCCTCTCACGGTTTGGGCACCGAGCAGAGCAGCGCCAGGAGCTCCCGGCCTCTTGCTGCGGGTTAGTAACTCGCCAGCCCTTGCAGAGCCAGGGGCTGAGCTAGCACGGGGGAAAGCACAGGCAGGAGCAACAGGCTGCCTTTTACAGAGCTTCCTGGCTAAAACTCAGCCTGGGCCAGGCTGGGACCGTCACTGGGACAAGGGACATCGCTGGGACATAAAAGGGCTTTTTGTTAATAAAAGGGGAGGGTGGGAAAAGCAGTGTCCCAGCTCAAACACCTCTGCGTCTTCTCCTTCTCGAGGTTTGCCTGCTGTGCTGTGGGCTGTTGGGAGGGCAGGGGCTCTCTCCCTGCGTCTCCAGGGCTGCACAGGGACGGAGCTTTGTTTCTCTCTGGTTTTCTATCTCCCCTTCAGCTGCCAGAACCTGCGGATAAACCCCAGTCTTACAGCTTCAGGGTCTGAAAGCCTCCTCCAGCTGGGCACTGGGGACAGGGGTCCCGATCCAACCCTCTCTGCTGGACCCCGTCCTCAGTGGTTGCGTTTCCTTGCACGCATGAACAGGGAAATGCTCCTGGATCGCCCCGGGAGGTTGCAGCAACTGGGGCTTGGCTCCAGGGGACTCTGTCCCCCCTCCTGCCCGGGGGGGATCCAGAGAAGGGGGAGCCTCAGAGTACAGGGAGCCCCCCCATCCCTTCCTACCTGTCGAGGGAGACGGTGGCCAGGGTGAAGCTGCTGGCGTACATGGTGAGGTAGATGAAGAAGTGGACGGCCTTGCACATGAAGGGTCCGAACACCCAGCCCTCCAGGGTGTAGATGGTGGCTTGGAAGGGGACGCAGAAGAGGATGAAGAGGAGGTCGGCCACCCCCAGGTTGAGGATGAAGAGGTTGGTGGTGTTCTTCACCTGCCCGTTGCGCAGCAGCACAGCCAGGACCAGGCAGTTGCCCACCGTGCCCACGAGGAAGATGACGAGGTAAACCAGCGGGATGATCACCGACTCGGGCTGCCAGCCCACCCCGGAGCCCGCCGCCGAGCCGTTCATGGCCGGCAGCGCACGGGCGTGCACGGAGCGCGCAGCGGGGATGGACGGGGGGAGCGTGCGTGGAGAACGCACTGGGGGTGCGGGGGGAGGAGCGCGGAGAGCGCAGTGGGGATGCACGGAAAGGGGGGGCACGGAGGGATCAGCGGGGAGCGCACCGGGGATGTACGGGAAAGGGGGGACACACGGCGAGCACAGCGCGGATGCACAGGACGGGGTACACCGAGAGCGCACCAGGGGTGCACGGGAAAAGGGGCGCACGGAGAGCGCACCGGCGATGCACGGGACGTGCAGGAGGCCCCGCCGGGGCGCACGGAGAGCGGAGCGGGGGTGCGGGGGGTTGCACGGGAGCCGGGCGCCCTGCACCTCCTCCGGCTCGGCTGGGAGCCCGCGGCCGCTCGGCGCTCTCCCTCCCGCCGGCGGAGCGGGGGGCTCCGGGGCGGCGGCTCCCGCCCCCAGCCCGCTCCGCCGCGGCCCCCGGAGGGGAGCCCGGCC
>VZTQ01014612.1:98207-120600 GCA_013400755.1 Pelecanoides urinatrix | reverse complement strand
CTCTGCTTCCCCGCGGGAGTGGGCGGGCGGGGCGGCGGAGGCTCCCCGGCCCCTGTGCAGAGGCGGCGCTGAGGGCGGCGGGTCCGCCCGGGCCGCCCCGACCCGTGCCCCAGGCGGGAGCCGGGCTGTGGGCCCTGGGGCCGGGGCCCCGGAGGTGCCGGGCGATGTTGGCGTGAGAGAGTGTCGGTGCGGCGGCCTGGGCTAACCCGCGCCGTCCCTGGCGCTGAGGATTTGATTCGAATGAAACCGGGGAGTCGGCTTTGCATCTCCGAATCGTGGATTTATTCTTTACCTTTGTAGCTTCTCCTTTCGAACCGCCTGACAGCTGTCAGCTTTCAGAGCAGAACTCTGCGCTAGGCTGCGTGCTGTAGATAAGAGCAGGCTGTCAGTATCTGGCGGTAATATTAATGCTTGAAGCGGGCGATATGGATAAAATAAATCTCACAGGTATGCTGAGATGGCAGACCGGCTCCTCTAGATTTAGCACCTCTAAAATCTGATGTGGTGTGTAAAGCTCGTGGCGTTTTTGTATGTGAAACTTTCATGTGAAACTAGTCCAGCTGCACAGCTGTGATAGAGCTGAGTTTTATCGTCTGGGTGGGAGGAAAACTTCAGCGAAGTAAGGCTGCAGTTCTCCATTTAGCATATGGCAGGTGTTCTAACGTCAGTAACTGTAGAGTAAGATGGAGACATAGTAATTGCCCTGGTAATATTAGGAATACCTGAGTCAGTGAAAAATAAAATAGCAGATATGAATTTGGTGAGTAATTGCACTAAATGCTGAAAGACAGTCTGAAAAAAATCTTAGGTAGACAGCGAGAACGAGGAGTGCTGTGTTGAGGCATTGCAGTTTGACTTGTCTGTTCCACAAATGCAGACTAATTCAGTGTAATAACTATTGATGAAGGTTTTTAGTACTTAAAACAGGAGACTTTCTTTTAGGTGTAATTCCAAGAAAACAGTTAGAAGACTGCCATTTTAAACTTGAAAAGTCTGATGGTTTCTTTAACTATAGTAATAGTATTTCTTTTGATGTCATCATTGTATAGTTTGGTTTTGGTTTTGTGGGGTTTTTTTGTAAGGCTTTTTGGTAAAGCTTAAAAAGGAAATTTTGGGATATACATACAGCACAGAGATTTCTGGTTTATTATAGAGATTTTCTTTCAGAAAATAAAAACTGCCTTGTAAACTGAATTTCATCAGTAAATTTATTAGAATACAGCATGATTTTGTTTGGTAGCAAAACTAAGTGAATAAAGTAAATACAGGATGCACAGAAATGGCAAATGTGCTGAAGAATGCATAGCCTGGCTGGATGTCGTGGAGTGATGCTATCGCAAGTCACAGGCCAATGCATTCTGTCACAGAGCACTTGTTACAGTAATATGCAGTAAAACTAGAAATGTGTTGAAAAATTGAGTAGAAAATAAGCTCCTTGGATATTTCCCAAAAGCTCTTTTTATGAGGTTCTCAGTATGCAGAAAGCAGTTTGTTTGTGGAAGCTGTGTCAGAAAGGTAGCAGTGATTCTGCTCAGTGTAATTCTGTCCTTTTCCTGAGAGATGGGACATTTAAGGGCAGGAAAGCTTCTCTCTATTTCAGTTTTGCCAACAAAACTGTGTCACAAGTGTGATTGGGGGGGCGGTGTAGCGCAACTAGGGCAGTCAGTTATATTAGCCTAGATGCTGCTGTTGGCACAGCGTATTATCCTGAAACGAGCTCTGGTAACAGCAAGACTCTCGTGGTTGTCTGTAGGAGGAGGTGCTTGTGGCACGTCTTAGTCTCGGCCTTGATGACAGTCATAAAGCTCTGAAGTAAGCAGTGGAGTCATGATGTCTTTTAGGACCATCAGTTCTCTCAGCTGTGCGTTTTTGGGAGGTTGTTGGATGCCCCTCTGTTCAAAGTGCATTTGCTTAATGGAACCTATAGAGTTCCCGTCCGTTATTTTGGGGTACAACGGAGAACTGGTAACAGACTGTACTGTCAATCTGCCTTAACGCAAATCGCAGTCCTTCAGATTGTGAAGGAGTCTCAGCAGCAGCACGGTTTACGACACGGGGACTTCCAGAGGTACAGGTTAGTAAACAGTGCGGATGTCTTGGAGTTACTAGTGTGACTCGGCTTACTTAATTTAAATGTAAACCCACTGTAGCAGGCAACAAAAACGATCTGCCAAGTAAATACCCCTTGACAGGTTGCTTCACGTGAAGCAATGTACACTCTTTTTCATTAGATGTAATGTGGTGTGGCTGTTCCGTTTAGGAGGGTACAGACTGGCTCTTGTTCCTTCGTTGCCCTTTAAGAGCTTGTTAACACCTCGCTGATAATCACTATGCTCTTCCAGAACTGAGTGTTCAGTAAACATACATAAAGCAATTAGACATAAGGAGAACATAATTCTGATTTTTCAAGTTCAGGAATTATTACATGTCTTCTTACCTTTCTTGTAGTCTGTTAACCTCTGGTTTACAGGTAGTTTCTGAACTACCTCTTACCATCTGTCGTATATGGAGTTCTTAGTTGTTAAAACGTTGCCTGTCGCAGCCTTCAGTCCTTTTTTTCTAGTTGGAGAGAGCAGTAAACAGAAACAAAGTTGTTCTTTGGCCAAACTGACTGTGGTCATCTTTTCTTTAGGGGTTATTGCTCCCGTAGGCTAAGGCGGCTCCGAAAAACTCTCAACTTCAAGATGGGAAACAGGCACAAGTTCACTGGGAAGAAAGTAACTGAAGAGATTCTCTCAGATAACAGGTACAGTCACTGGATGGAATCGAGCATTCAGTGTATTGGTGAATAATTTCTTTCATTTCAGTAATTTATTTTATGTGGGTGTGGTGGAAAACTGTTCTGCACAATATACTCAGAAGTGTTTCTTTTCAGAGATGTATGTTGTTGATATTAATGAAAGATGAAAGTTCAGGCTGCAGTGCAGGGGGAAGAGGCACGGCTCAGATCCTGCTTCATGTGAACAAGTGGGAGAAGAGGGAGCAGCAACAGCCAGTTCCTTCTTTTCCCTCATAGTTGCTAAAATGGGTTCTTTTCATAAGCAGTAAATTTCATTGATCTTGAAGAGGAAATGCTTATTCAGATCTGTTGCAAGATAGCCACATGAATGCTGATAACGTAATGGTGTAGCCAGCAAGGTTGTGGTTGGAGACATAATCCCTTCCCTTTGAACAGAAATACTGGATTGTATGTTTTACTTAGATTTTCAAAATTTGGCACAACGCTTGTCTGATAGAACGTGGAGAATAGCCGAGATCTTGAGCTCGTTTCCTGGCTTTTAGAAACACTTGAAATATCTGCTGTCTTGTCTTTTCTTGTGGGGAAAAGAAAACACGATGCTGTCTTTACCTGTATTGTTAAGAAGCCAGATGCATTATAGCACTAGCTGGTGGGAAAACAGACATGTTTACCCATGTTCAACCAGTTTGAAGAGTGACCTAAAATCATAAATCCCTTTGTCTTCACAATGTCTGTGGTGCTACAGAGTGATACCAAATTCTCTTCCTCAGTTGGGTGATTACACTTCTGAGCGAGAAACACAGTAGAAAATGGGGTAATACGACTTTGTGTGCTTAGAACTTTAAGAAACAAAAGCATCTACCTCTTATTAACCACGCTTGGTTGTTACCAAACTTTGCAGATCACATGGCAAAGAACTAGTGGTGATGTGGTAATACTTGTTTGAATGTCATCATTTTTTCATTAATCTTCGTCTGCCCCACAGGTATTTGCTGTTGATTCTGATGGATGCAGAGAGAGCCTGGAGTTACGCCATGCAGCTGAAACAGGAAGCAAACACAGAACCTCGCAAACGATTTCATTTATTGTCTCGCCTGCGCAAAGCTGTGAAACACGCTGAGGAGCTGGAGCGACTGTGTGAAAGTAACAGAGTGGATGCCAAAACAAAGCTGGAAGCTCAGGTAACCACTGATACTTTGATCTTGTTTTACAGCAAAAGCTGAACAAGAAACCTTTGGATGTTGGGTGAAGAGATTATTCTCATCTAGCAATAGATAACCAAAATTGACTGACGCTCGAACCGGATAACGTCTCCCTTTGAATAGCTTGGACTTAATGCAGCTGCTGCAACTGCAGAAATAACCAGTGGCACCAGCCAAGATGAGGACCTGGTGTTCAGAAGTTGATTAAGTGTATCAAATGATTGTCCTTGCTGTGAAGAGCAGTATGTTTAATAAAAGTAAAAAGAATTGGGAGACTAAGATGATGCAACACAGCCTAAGAAGCCATGCTTATCTGTTGAGTTATCTATTTGTTAAATGTCCTAAAGCAGCCACCTAGAACACAAGATTTGTGGCTTCGGTTCCTGGAACACAGAAAGCAACTGTGTTGTCACGCCAGCCTCTTTCAACAAGGGGTTGCAGTGGCACTCAGTTAATTAAAACTGCCTTTTTGTGGCTTATTGCTGGGGAAAAAAAAGGTTTGTGACATCAGTGGGCCACTTTGATTGCATAACAAGCAAGAAACACCTTTGCTTTCATCTCCTTAGAAACGTAGTGATGTCAGTTAAAAGAAAAAAAGTAGGTAGCTAGTAACCTGTAATCCAGATCCGTTGTCTTCTGTGGGAAGACCAAATGGAAAGGGCAAGGCTTAATCACTTACTGTAGGCCTCGCAGCAGCCTTCGAACTAAAGGTTGTACAAACTAGGCTGTCGGTCTCGGGGAAATTAACTTTCCCTCGCGCTGTCTGCAGGCGTACATGGCTTACCTCACAGGAATGCTTCGTTTTGAACACCAGGAGTGGAAGGCAGCAATGGAGGCTTTCAACAAATGCAAGTGAGTTGCCCCACTTCACCAACTTATTTAGTAAGTAGTATTGGATCAGTCTAGTAAGTATATACTTATATATGTACAGCAACTCTGTGAGTTGGTTAGTTAATTGTGCACTTAATTGGGAGGTACTGCTGAAGAAATAGCATCCTCCAGAGTAGAGACACAAATTCTTCCCTTAAGATAGCATCTCATTTTGTGCATATACTGCGGTGTTAATATTTATTCTTTGCTGTAGGACCATATATGAAAAACTGGCCAATGCTTTCACAGAAGAACAAGCCGTACTGTACAACCAGCGTGTGGAAGAGATCTCGCCCAACATTCGCTACTGTGCCTATAATATTGGTAAGGAAAGGGGGGATGTCTGTCTCCAACAAAGAGCAAAGCTTGTTCACAGGAAAGGAATATTGACTTGATAGTTGACTACTGGTCTAAGTGACATTGTAGTGAGTCCATAATATTTTGGGCAAATTCTGCACACATTCCAGGTCAGTTTAGCAGTGGAGAAATATACTCATTTTGCAACAGTGCATGTGGTTTTGTGTAAAAAGACAAGATACCAGTTTGCAGTAGTTCGCTTATGAAGTCAGAATAAAATTGCAAGTTTATTCCCTTTGTCCCCAAATTGCCAGTATAAAATCTATTGATTAGCTTTTCTATATTAAAATAATTTGTGAACTCAGATGGGAATGTGATCTTGATTTGTTAATTCTCTCAGGTGACCAGTCTGCTATGAATGAATTGATGCAGATGAGACTGAGGTCTGGTGGCACTGAAGGTCTTCTTGCAGAAAAACTGGAGGTAACTTATTTGCATGCTTCAAGTTGAAGCATTCACTCTGTTGAGCATAAATACTGCTGCAGCACACCATTGACGAGCCAAAACATATCAGAAGAGAGCAAGCAAGCCTGGGCTCTAAGGGAAACCGCACTTTCCTAAAAAGCCCTTTGATTTCAAAATAGTCAAGTGAATTTGAAAGGTTCAGTTTTGCATACCTTAAAGTTTAAGCTCCTAAGTGCAGTTCGTTCTCTACAGGCACTGATTACCCAAACTCGAGCAAAGCAGGCAGCCACAATGAGCGAGGTGGAATGGAGAGGAAGAACTGTTCCAGTGAAGATAGACAAAGTGAGGATCTTCTTGCTGGGGCTGGCCGACAACGAAGCAGCGATTGTTCAGGTAACCCCAAAGCCGTCTCCGGTGCCGGTGTTGTCCTCTTTCCTTCAATATGCAAGATATTGATCAAAAGCTTTTCAGCAATCTTTTTCTCAAACTTGGGGTTAGAAGGCTAAAAGTAGAAGTGGGAATATTGACTGTAACCCAAAGCTGAAGTGTCAGTTGGGGATAGCTCCCACAATCTACCAAGTTGTAGTCTGGGAGATCTGTTCTGAGTATTACTGCTCTTTTGAACACTGTGCTGCCCTGGTGCTACCTTTCAGTGCAGGGGGGTAACCAGTATTGTTTGGAAGTGAAGGTTACAATTTTAAGAGTATCTGGTTTTGAATTACTGTTCTCATTTCTTTAAGTATCTCACTCAAATGCTCCAGCTTCAGACCAAGCAAAAGAAAGAAGATATGTATCGATCACCTTTTTTCGGTAACAAAAAGCAATTTGCCAGGTGAAGCAGCTGCTATGAGATTTATAGTTTTCTCTTCTTGACTTATGCAAATCCCCAAAAGCAGGAAGAGTATTACTAAATGTCAGGATGTAAATTAATTTCAAATGTAACAGTTCTGAAACTCGTGCCGTGGCTCACACTATGCATGTCTTTAGTATTGCAGCCAAGTTTCCACATGGAGCTTTTTCCTTGGAAATGGTGCCCAGGTATTCTGCTTCTCAGTGGCTGCATACAGCACCCTTGCTGTTTGAAAAGGCAGTGAAAGTATCTTTAGTAACAACTCTTGCCACTGAAGATGGGCTTTTTGCAGCATCAAAAAACATTTATCACCAGGAGAATAATGACGATAAATAGAAATTTGATGATAAAATGAAAACCCTACAAAGGTATAAGGCAAGCAGGCAAGGGCAGGAGATAGTGTTAAGAAGATAGTGTGAGTAGGATAAACAGAATATGCCTGGGTAGGAAACATTACTGTTAACCAGTCTTGTCATAACGTTATGAATTGTATATTGCTGAATTTATTTTTTTGTAGGTAGTACGCTAATATGGCCAGCAGGTGGAAGTGCAGCTTAGAGTTCAGTGTTCCCTCATTTAATTTCCGTCCTGCCAGGCTAGCAGTTGGACCTTTTCAGTTTCGTTGCCCTCTTTGTTCCATAAAGCCGTGGCAGAACAGTGATCTGAATTTGTTTTCATCTTGCTTTGTGTTCCTTGGAAGGTCTGACTAAAGGGAGGTGTTTTGTGGTACTGGATCACAACTAGTAATGGTGAGAGCTGAGCGCCAGCAGCGGTATTTACATTCCCAGAGGGCTAAAACTTGGCCTTTTGAAAGCAGTTCTGCAGTGGCTGTGTCAGCTGCGATGGGCAGTCCAGCTTCAGCTAAATGTATTGTGGTGGTTCCTGGGATCTTTGGCACCTTTCTGCTAGTCTTCACTAAGTTGAAACTGTAACGTAACAGCAGTGCTTTTCAGGGTTTGATTAGAAGCAAACACAAATGTGTGTTTTGTGTAAAAATGGAGATTCTCAGCACAATTATATCATTGCCTTCAGTGTCTTATTGGTAATGGGAGAAACAGAACAAATAAGCCAAACTGAAATACAAATCCACGTTTAAAATTATTTATGTCAGCCTTTCGTAGGCTTGAATGCATAACTTCAAGGGCCATTGACTCCAGCCAGGGAGAAGGCTAAAGGGCAGAGCGACGGAAGCGTGCTCCTATCTGGTGCTGCCTCAAGGATTCTGTGGTCATCTCTGGTAACTAGGACTGTAGCAAAAATGGGTGATAATAATTTTCAGAGATGATACACAATGTTTTAGAACAAACTAAAAACTAGAAATGAACACTGCTAGACTTTTAAAAGTGGGTTCGGTGGGATCAGTTCCCTGGATCCCTTTAAGACTGAACCTGTGCTGTTCTGTCGGGGCATTTGAATCACCAGCTGTAGCACTTGCATCTCAGTTTTATGATCTGTTATCTCCCAAATTACAACATTTGCATATTTATACGTAGAATCAGGTTAACATTAGGAGTTTTTGCTTAGAAAGAAAAGCCTTCGTTTCATTGCACGGCCCAGCCCTTTCCCTGTTTGTGCTTGACTGACGATCTAGCTATGTCTGTTTTCATTTTTGTGCATACAGTGAAATTGCTGTGCTGCTCTGGGTGAGGTTGAGAATGCTGTCAGACTCGTCTCTGGTTATTCTCAGTAGTTAGTCTTAAAAATTCTTGCAGCAAATCTCAAAAAAAAAAAAAAAAACCAAAAAAAACCAAAACAAACCAAAACCCCAAACCCAAAAAAACGCCTTCATCTCAGGTCAAGATACCTGAGGCTTTGTGAGGGAGTAAAAATAACATTCCTTAATGGGTTTGCAAACCTGAAAAGAGGAGAGGCAGCGACTGTAGAGCTCTACTGAAGATAAACAAGTGAACATGTTTTTAGACGGTTTTTTATTCATTTGGACAATTGCAAATTTGTTGCAGCAGTGTTCATCTTATGCTATTACGTGACAGAAGTGGTATAGCACAGTGCTGATACACTTTAATCCCTCCTTCGATTGCTAAGGTTGAGGTTTGTTTCTAGGCAGTTTCCTCTTACTGACTCAGTAAGAGTCCTGCGATCCCCGTCTGGCTATCTTCTCAGTCACCTGAATGGAAGCTGGGTTTGGTTTTGGGTGCACTGTTTAATTGGGTACATGATATTTCAGTCCATGACAGAGATCGGGCTTCAACTCGTTTTTCAAAAGTTGTTTTCAGATTTTGGTTGTGGGGCAGAAGGCCAAAAGCCGCTTCATTTTTTTGACAAAACTTGTGGTGACAGCAAAAAAGCACTCAGTCACTCCTGCTACAAAAATACAGGGTTACTTTAAAAAATGCTTCAAACAAACAAATTAATGCCACAGAGAGCATTACTAGAGTGGGAGTGTAGAAAAGATAATCATCTACATGTTCTTACCACATGAGAAAAGCTAAATCAGCATAACAAAAGCAGTCTGCATTGGTAGTTTGCCAGTTCGGTAATGCTGGGCTCTTCTGTTGCTGGGCCTTTCCCACAGCGCGATCCGACCTCAGCTGTTCTCGGAGCAGTGTGGGTGCCTTCCTGAAGGGGAGGGAGTTGCTGGGAAGGCAGCTGTTGCAGGGGTGAGTCGATCAGAGCTGTGTGTGCTAGGCCTTCAGTGCTGCCAAATTCGCAGCACTGACCACGTTCCCCACAATTTCTGGCGGTTTGGCCCCTAGAACATACTGCAGGCAGGTACAGATTGGAGTTCTAGCTACCCGTGGATCTTAAAGCCATAATGTGGAAGAAACTGTGTTTAATCTCCTCAGTTAATTCTTGCATCATGGGATGCAAAATACAAAAATTTCTAATAGATATCTGCCTTAACTTTCCTTTGCTCTTAGGCAGAAAATGAGGAGACAAAGGAACGTTTGTTTGAATCTTTACTCAGTGAGTGCAGAGATGCCATTCAGGCTGTTCGGGAAGATCTGAAACCAGACCAGGTAAAGCAGCAAACGTTGGTGTTTCTACTTTCAGCGACACAGTGTTTCTGTGGGACTGATTTGTTATTGTTCAACTTGCTTAACAGTGAAAATGGCTGGCATTTCTTTAATAAAAAGCTGCAAAAGAGTCTTTTCACCTTTGATTTTATTCTCTTCAGAACTGGAGAGGGTGAATAGCAATGTAGAAACCCTCATTCTTTTGCCTGGAAGTCTGTTATAACTTCCTTGGTTTACCCAAATCTTGAGCTGTTTTCTTCCTTCAGCTGCCAGTTTTAAGTAAATGATGCAGTGTTTTGTCCCCAATTTCTACAGAAGCAGCGGGAACACTCTCTGGAAAGCGATTCTGGGAAGGTGTCCAACATCCAGTACTTACACAGGTAATAGGCAAACATTGCTGCCTGTACTAGTGTAAAGAAGTCATGCTCTTATGTCAAGATTTTACTTTTATTTGTTTTTGGTTTATGGGGTTTTTGTTCTGAGCCTCTCAGATCGCAAAGAATGACTGTACAATTAAGGATCTGATTCATGCAGCTTTGAAAATGTTTTACTTAAGACTCTCATGTTGATTTTTCAAATGTTTTTTCTGCTACTAGTATCAGCTTAGACTTGGGGGAGGGTTTTTTTCAGAATAAAGAGTAATGTCTGAGTAGTTCTGACAGTCTGCTAATGGTATTTTATCTTTTTAGTTATTTGACTTACATCAAGCTGTCAACAGCCATCAAGCGCAATGAGAGCATGGCGAAGTCTCTGCAGAAGGCACTGCTGCAGCAGCAGCGGTCAGAAGAGGATGGCAAACGCACACCACGGCCTCAGGACCTGATCCGTCTTTATGATATAATTTTGCAGGTAATGCTGGGAAAACAAATCCAATTCTTCATACTGACTGGAGAACTTTGGTACAAAAAGTTATTGTAAAATATAGCAGTGTGAGTGAACTGCCCGTGAAGTCTGAAGAGCAACTGAGTACCTACAGTTACCTTGTTGAAGATGTTCAACATCTACATGAAACACAAAAAACCTCGTCTAGTTGTGAACAGAAAATGCTGCTAGAATGGGTGCCCTTGGTTGTACACTCTAATGCAGTTTTAAAATGGTTTTTCTGACTATTTTATGCAGCACTCTGATAGCTGCCTTAGTTTCTGCTGGCCAGAGAAAGTAGCAGCTAAAAATACTTAAAATGTAGTTGTTCTTCATAAGCAGTTTCTTAATTTCTCACATAAATTTTCAATTAACTGTGGGAGCCAGTGGCTGAAGCAGTTGTGAATAGGAAAGGGCAATGCCTTATGAAAGAATTACTTCATGAGAAATCTGAGGAGTCTTTTGTCCTAATTCCTGTTTGTGTCAGGAAATCTGTCCTGAGGGCAAACTTGCACAAGTTGCAGTGAGTGTCCTTCACAAGGTTAGCATACTGATAATTAGAAAACTGGAAACTAGTTCCATGGGAGTGTAGTGTTGGCTTGTTAAAAGGGGCAGCTTTCTCTTACTCCAGCAGATTCCAGAGGAAAACAACGCCCGCATTTGTTACTCTGACTCTCTTTTGCACAGAACCTCGTGGAGCTGACACAGCTTCCTGGCCTGGAAGAGGACAAGAACTTCCAAAAAGAGATCGGATTGAAGACCCTTGTGTACAAAGCTTACAGGTGATTGAGAAACAGCCAGGTTTTCTTTAGCAGGCATTACATTTTCAAAGGTTATTATTCCAAAGCTCTATGTGCTATACAGGGATTTGATGCAGTTTCCTTTGCCCTTTTGTGAAATGAAGACTGGATGCTAAGGGGAAACTGGCCAGTGCTTCTTAGTAGTATCTTTTCTTATCAGTCATTTGAGTTGGCAAAAGGTATTGGTGACAAACATGTCAATGAGCCACTCTTTACTGTTGCAGGTGTTTCTTCATCGCACAGTCCTATGTCCTGGTAAAGAAATGGAGTGAAGCTCTTGTTTTATATGAAAGAGTGCTGAAATACGCCCGCGAGGTTCAGTCAGGAGCTGGAGCTTATACGAACAGCTTAAAGGTAGGAACCCAATCCTGTGTGTAGAAGGGAGTTGAAATGTATGAAAAAGCTCTCTCCCAGTATTTGTTGTCAATTAGATGCCAGACCATTACAATTCAAGACTGATGTTTAAGTAGGGAGAGGAGTAATACAAGTGTGACTGCTTGATACATTACAGTAGAGACTTTATAGTCATGTGAAAATACTTCAACTGGCCACTTGCTTGCCAGTCGTAACTTGCTGTAACAACTCCATAACAATTTACCACACTTTCTCACAGCTGCACGTCCTGTCATACTACTTCTGTAGTGCCTCACGGACTGTACTGTAGCTTTTCCTCTTCTGGGAAGGCTCATCAGCACTAGGACTTAATTTCTTAGTTCTTACTTTTTCAGGTTTTACCTTTGCTCTAACTCTTAAACTCTGGCACGTTTCAGGGTTTCAAATAATTTTCTTTAATGACCTAGGAGCTGCCTGATGTTCAGGATCTGATCACTCAAGTCAATGCAGAGAAATACTCCTTGCAAGCAGCAGCTATATTAGGTGAGTTGCACAATTATACTAGGGCTCTTCCATAATGCCCCTGCAGCTATGTCATTCCTTTTATTTAATTTCTGAAGTTCCAGATGTTTTTCTGCTTCACTCTGATCTGTGTTGGCTCTGGAAAACACTTTTTTCCCCCCAGTTCTAGCTTTTTTTTTCTAGCTGTGTGTAGTGCAGCTTGGCAACCAATGACTAGACATTTGGCATCTTGCTCCCTGCCCAGAGATGCAAAAAAGCTTCATGAGGATGTGCACCTATTTTGGTAACCTGCACAGAACATTCTGTTTAGTGTTTTAATGTTTTTGCTGCAAACAAGTTGGCCTTGCTCATCCCAGCTTTGCCTATCTGGGAGAACTACTGAGGAAGGGGAGAGCAGAGCAGTGATGTTCTGCTCTTTGTCAGTATCGACCACATTAGGGGAACTTTGGGGGAATGGATGAACTTTGTAATTTCTTGGGCTGCTGTTTTTGCTGTGCTTGGTGCTGGAAACCCAAGATAAGTGATGGATTGCCTTGTCTTTTATTGCCTTACTGTTGCTTTAACAGACCTCACTGGGGTCTTCTCATCATCTGCTGCTTTGTGCTGAACTCAAAATCTGTGCTTCTTTCAGGAGCTTCTCACAACAATGTGAAGGAGAGGCTCTCAGTCCTGGTTTTGGCTGGGATAGAGTTAAATTTCTTCCTAGTGCTGTGTTTTGGATTTAGTATGAGAAGAATGTTGATAACACACTGGTGTTTTCAGTTGTTGCTAAGTTCCCTGCTAGTCAAGGACAGTTTCCATGCTCTGTCAAGCAGAGGTGGGGGGGGAGCATAGGCAGGACAGCCGGCCCAGCTGGCCAATGGGGTATTCCATACCATGTGATGTCATGCTCAGTATATGAACGGTAGGCGTGTTCCAGAAGGTAGCGATCGCTACTTGGTTATTGGTCAGCGGGGGGGGAGCAATTGCATTGTGCATCACTCCTTTTGTATATTCTATCGTTATCATTGTTGTTGTTACTATTATTTTCCCTTTTCTGTTCTATTAAACTGTCTTTATCTCAACCCATGAGTTTTTCTCGCTCTTGCCCTTCTGATTCTCTCCCCATCCCACCGGGGGTCGGGGGAGTGAGCGAGCGGCTGGGTGGGGTTTGGCTGCCTGCCGGGTTAAACCACGACACTCTCCATCTGGAGAGAGCTGTGTTGACTGTGGATGAGTATGTGTGACCCTCTTAGTCTGTTGCTTCTACTGAAAATACTCTCTTGCGTATCCCAGAAAGCAAGGCTCATAGCTAAGCTCAGAGGACAGCTGACTCCTGAGACGGTCTTAATTTACACCAAGATCTAGCCCGTTATTCTTACCGCTCTTTCTTCAATTTTGCAGATGCAAATGATAGTCATGAGACTGAGTCTCCCTCTCAGGTCAAGGATGGCAAGGTAAGAGCTGAGAGCTCAGGCAAATTCTGGTAATGTTCTTAATGAGTATTACATTTAGCCTGTTAGCTGTGTGTCTCTTAACAACTCAAGAAATGTCATGCTGATTGGAGTTTGGTCACAACTGCTGTATTTAAGAGGTTTTATTAGGCTTGTTTTCCTTCTGCAAGTCCTAAAGGTGGCTGACAGGGTGGGGTTCCTTGGATAGAGACCAGGCTGCCTCTTGCAGCTTCTAGTGTGGCATCTTCATTTTTTTAAATATAGCTTTCTCCTTGCACATGGGAAGGTTTTCCAGAGATCCTGCAGCAGTGCTTTGACAGGGCTTCAAACCGTCTTCAAGGGTCCAAGATGGCACACAAGGGAACTTCAGCTTCTGTTGTCTCAGTTGCTGCTTAATCCTCTTTGCTTGTTTGGCCCTTGTGAGCTTTGATTTGACATGTGTTTAATTTGTGTTTCTGCATTGGTCTCTTTCAGCCACTCTCGGAACGGTTTGAGACTTTCTGTCTGGATCCTTCTCTTGTCAGCAAGCAAGTCAGCCTCGTGCACTTCCCTCCGGGCTTCCAGCCCATTCCATGCAAACCCTTGTTCTTTGACCTGGCCCTTAATCATGTTGCTTTCCCACCTCTGGAGGACAAGGTGGAGCAGAAGGCCAAGAGTGGCCTCACAGGATATATAAAGGGCATCTTTGGATTCAAAAGTTAACCAGGACCCCTGAGGAACCAAGGTTTTATTCTGTATTGAAGGAAAAGCTCCAGGAGGCTCTAGGACTCAAATATCTGCACCTGAAACCGACAGAGGGAGGTTTCACCATCTTCTTCCCTGTGTTCTGTATATATGTCTGTGCACTTACATTCTGTCCCAGTGTATTAAAGACAAACAATCTATTCGGAAACATACGTACACTATAAATAGCTGAAAATAATCTGGAGCACAGAGAAATTCCATTCTGCTTGGAGAAGTTGGAGCTTGCTTTGTGACCACTGGCCTGTTCAGGGCCGGTACACATCTACTTACCATGGACCAGGGCATAGGCATAACTTGATTCCTCCCCCACCCCCTTATTTGACGCTGTAATTTGATATTTTGGTCTAGAAAGCTGGGTGTGATGGGCAAACAGCGGCAAAAGTAGATGCAGAACTAAACCAGCAAGGTGAGGCTGCCTACCCAAAGGCTATGAAATGGTAGCCAAGGGGGCTAACTTCTCTTCCTTTTTGACTCCCAGTCCTCACTGAGAAGCATATATTGTTATGTAAAGAGAAGTCTCTGTATTTTTTAAAAATTTAACATTCAGAAATGACAAAATAGAGCCTCGTTCCTTATCGATAAGGATGGCAAATACCTTACCAAATGTTGATGGTTACCCCAGTTGTGGTGGAGTATAACCTGAATTTGTACTCTGGGCCGATAGGATCCTTCTTTATTGATACACGTTTTGTTAAATACCTAAATACAGCATAGAACCTATTCCTACAAGGCTTTTCCTGGGAAACTAGCTTCATGGGTGGCTTTAGAAGTAGCTACTTGGCTCTTCATGGGAAGTTGGGTCTCAGTGTTCGTTTTGTCTCTGATCTAAACCTTGCCTGAAAAAGATGATCTTTTTCTGGAGTTCATCTGTTGCTTTTTTCCTCATCCTCGGTTGGTAGATACACCTGAAATGAGGAATAAGCAACAGGAGACCAGTAGGTTCTTGAGTGATAGATCTCTGTCATGCCAGACAGCTTTTTTTTTTTATAAAGCGCCCAGGTGCTATGGTGATAGGCACTTTCAAAATGTGGGTAATTTCATAATCGTGATCATTTAAACAGGAAAAAAAACCACAGCACGTGGGCAGAACTGTTCCTAAATAAAGTATTTGGAAGTTTCCACCAGCAGTGTTTGGGTTTTCACTCAGTCTGTAGCTGGAAGCTGAAACAGCAGTTTGTACTACCTGCCTTAGCTCTTTTGCACCAGTTGTCTTCACTTTGCGTTTTAGGTGTCGGAGTTAATAGGGGTGGAAACAGAAGAATTGTTTAAAATGATTGGATTGTTGTTGTTGTGGGAAATTTCCATGCAAGGTGCATGTCAGATGAATGGGGGAATTAACAATTCCCATTATTTTAATATGAATGTTTGCTTCTTTGTTCCAAGTTGATCTGATTTCTGAGTTCTCAAAGTATAAAGCAGCTTTCAAGAGGACTCTGTGCTCAGAAAGAGGTAAGAGAAGGAGGAGGAACTTCTTGTTGGTGTTTAATTCTTGCAACATGGAAACAAAATGGGAATTTCTGGTATTCTACCTAATTCCATTTGCCTCTGGATGCCAGGGGGATTTTACAAGAGACAGGGAGAGTGTAGAGCTGAAAGAAACATGGAAGACTATTTATTCATCAGATGATAATTTCTAGAAAACGTGGTCTTGAATGGCAGATTTCTCTTCCCCATAAAGCCTTTTTCCTTTAGACGAGGAAAGGTCCTGCAATAACTGGCGCAGGCATCAGCTGGTTGATCTGCTTTGTGGTATCTCTCTCTGTGTGCGTTAATCTGAGCTTCTCTCTCCTTTCCCGCTTTTATATCAAATTGCTTTGAGAACTGTTCCTCTGTTTGGTTTGCAAACCAAACTCCTTTCTGCTTTCCTACCGCAAATCTCCGTGGTGCCTGGATTGATTCCAGTGAAACTTGTGCTGCGGCCACTTTCTAATTGATTACTGTTACAGAAAGCTAAGAGCAATTGGCCTCATATTTCAAACATCTTTTGACAGGTAACTGATTAGTTGAACGCAGATAAGAAATCTGAAAACAATAAAGTTTTATTCCTGACCTCTGAGGCGTGTAGTTCATGTTGAGCATTGAGAACAGCGAGAACTCTCTGCCTCCAAAGCATTCAGAGGATCAAGGTCACACCGTCACCTGGGGCTACTTAACCCCTGGAGAATGGCCACTTAGTTCTGGAGGAGGATCTTCTGCCTGAAGGCTCAGATAACAACGTGCACCACTCGAGGTAACTTGGCTTGTTTGTTTTGATGTAATGTTAGTGGACAGTGAGTAGAGTGGGGTTTGTTAGCAGTGGAAATAACGTGGAAGGCGCTGATGAGGCGCTAGGAAAAAATACAAAAATGTAAAAAAAGGAAAAAAAAAAAACTGTTATTCAGTCACCTGTGTGGTGAAAACCAGACTCACAAAGTTTATTGAGGCTTTTAGCCCTGCAGTGGAGCTTGGAAGGGCCACGGCGAGGCCCGGGCGGCGGCGGTGCGAAGGGCGCAGCGCCGCCTGATGTGACGTACGGAACCCGCCGATGCCGCTGCAGCTGCCAGCTCTTGGTTGTGCCCGAAGCAGCCGGGACAAGGTGCAGAGCGCTGGTTTATGGTGCTGGGAAACCTGCTTCTTTATTGCTCTGTTCTTTCATTAGGCTGCACTGTTTGCTTTAAAGTGTTTGCTCTTTTTCCATGAATTAATTGGCAAGTAGGCCGTATGATTGCCCTCAAACAGGAAGCTCCAGCAGAATGGTCAAGATTATTGCTTTCAATTAACTTTTCCTGTGGAGTATCTTTGGGCTTAGCACTGGAATTTTAATTACAGGCTGAGCTAGCGATGCCTGGTACCATTGCATCAATTAAAATAGGAATGAGATGCACATCATGGCCCTCGGCCCCACCATCGGTGATACACCTGCGTCTTGGGCGACGTTCGCTTTCGGTCATGCGCTCCGAGGGGTCTAGTGACAATGGACAGGTCTTGAGGGACTAATGGGACGTATGAGAAATGATTAGCATGAGGCAACCCGGGCAGTTTAAAGAGAGAAATGAGAGGTGACGTGGGATAGCAATAGTCGGGCCTGGGAGCTCCTAAGTAACAGTCTCTGCCTCCTTTAAAACAAGGAATTGGGGGTATTTTAAAGCACAGGTGTACTGGAGAAAGGCATTGCTGTCTAATCCAAGCTGCTTCAGACAGACGGCGTCCCAGGCGAGCACCGGCAGCGCGTTCTCTGGGCCTTGATGAGCTGGGTGCGGGTTCGGCTGCAGCCTGCGGTGAAGGGCCACAGTCCCCGCATTCGGGTGCGGGGGGTCCTTGTCCAGCTGCAGCGGCCGTCAGCAGAAGCAGTTCTTGGGAGAAGATGCATCTGCTGAGAGATGTCTCTGCTCCCACATAGCTTGTGTCCGCTGCCCCGTTAGAGCGACAAGTGAAAATACCCCGTGGTGTTCAGCTCGGGGTGTAAATGGGGAGTTTGCTCACTTAAAAGAGTGATTTGATGTGATCTGGATTGTATGTGGCTGCTGCTCCTTTTCTTCGGGAGGGGATTGCTATTTTCAAGCGTAAGAACAGCTGGAGGTAGGTTTGTCTGCCCAAGAGCAGCCCTTTCTGACCGGGGGGAGGAATGCGTGGTGGGTGCCCCCGGTGTGTGATCGGGGGCTCCAAGAGGAAGGACAGAGTAGAACAGAACGATGATCCCGAAAGCTGCTCGGCGGAGGTGGGCTCGCACCGGGCGGAGGTGGGCTCGCACCGGGCGGAGGTGGGAGCAGCAGCAGCTCTCGGTGGCTGCTTTGCCTCCTCCCTCGCCTGCTCCCAAGGGAGGGAGCGCCGGGCAGTGCGGCGGCCGCCGGTCCAGCCCAGCCCTGGGTCGCGGCTCAAGTCCTTCCCGGGAGCCGCCCCGGCCCTGCCGCGGGCCCGGCGCTCGCAGGGTTTGGTGCGGAGCGACTGCGCCGGCGCTGATGGCGCAGCGGTTCGGAGCGACGCACCTAGAGCTGAGGTTCAGGCCGGGCTCTCGCCTTGGGCTCGCCCCAGCCACGCCGAGGCTGAGCAGGTCTGAAACGCAGCCGCTCCCTGACCCTCTCCCTGGGTGAGGTCTCCGTGGCCTGGGCGTGCTGCTTTGTGTCTGAGGAGGAGAGGCTCCGTCCTCTGCTGTCCTGCCACAAAGTCAGCTGCTGCTCCTGCTGCAAAAATCCCACCTCTTGTGGAAGTGGATCACGGTGGGATTCGGGTGGGGACAGAGCCGGGGGTCCTTGCTCCGGAGCCGCCAGCCCAAACACCTGGAGTGTCCTCACTCTTTGTTTTTGTTTGCATTGGGGATTTACTTTTTGCACTGGCGAGTGAATGATTAGCGCCTTGCTCTGTGCTGAGCGCCGGATTACAATGTTTGGGTTAGAGCTAAGCCCAAGTGCAAATTCCTGCGTGCGAGGGTTGGCCTGGGAGGGAGGTGTCTGTGTCTGACCCCCCGCCCGCGTCCCCAGCCCTTCTCTGAGTTGCTGCGAGTACCCTGCGGTGAAAACCTTCCCACCTCTGGCCTAAAAAGCAGTAATGTCTAGGAGGGGGAGGTTTAAAACCACTTTCAAAGGGTGTCGTTTGCATGCCTGTTGTGCGCACGTGGCCTTGGGCGCAGCTTTCATGTGCTCCAGTGCCATCGAATTAAAATTTGGACCCAGGTACTAGTGTGTACTTAGTACGGCAGTGCCTAGAAATGCTATGATCTTTGGCAAACTCTTCTACTGCTGGGTACCCAGCGTTGGGGTTATTAAAGTTAAAATTCTTGCTCTGGAAATAGTCGTCTTGCCCCTCCCCTGCTGAGCCGAGGGACGGTGGTGTCCGTGCACAGACACTTTGCCCGAGGCTCACACGCTGAGCACAGGATTAGTGACTCTCATCCCCAGCCCGTGGTCAGTCCAGGGAGCGAAGCCGTGGCTGTGGTGCCCGAATGACTAAAGAGCAGCATCAAAGCCGCTGAATTACCTTCAGTGCTTGCCTTTTTCCACAGAAGCGGGAGAACGTCTAATTTTCCCAGAGCATCAAATTAAGTCGGAGGAGGCGAAGTCTGGCCGCGCGGAATTAGTGGTGGCAGACAGATTCATCCCGCTCTGGTCCCTGCCTGTGACACGGAAGCACTCGCCCCTGAGTCGGGCAGTACAACTCAACAATGGAGCTTTGCAGGAGATTCACATCCCATGTGAAAAGCGCTGGGGGCTCTGAGCTGGCCGGCGGCGGCTGGGGGGGCTGCTGCACCCTCTGCCCCGCGGAGGGGGTGGGCTCCAGCGCCGCCTCCCAGCCCCGCTCCCGCCGCGGGGCCGGTTTGCGGGGGCTGTGGCCGCTCTCTGCCTCCGGCTCCCTGCCTTGGTGGCCCGGGAGGGATTTGTCCCCTCTCCCCGCCAGCCCAGTGCTGCCGGTGGAGCCCTCCGAGGGCCTTGGTTTGGTTTGGAGGGAGCCTGAAAGCATGATCCTTCCTAGCGGGGCTGTGTGCCCTCCGGGCTCTGCCAGATGGGGTGCTCCGGCCTGGACCCCTCTCTTCTGAACGCTTTCTCCTTCAGTCAGCTCTTTGTTTCGGGGCCGGGACGTTTTCTCCCAAGCAGGTATGCCTGTGAGCTGTTCCCGGTATCCGTGTTTCAGCTGGACGTTTCAGTACAACGTCCTGCAGGTATTTTTGCACGTTACAGGGCCTTTGCGTTGCGCTGGAGTGCAGAGGCACAGAGGAGAGCAAACCCGTCCTCACATTTAACTTTCCATCACCCCGACGTGGGCCGCTTGCCTGGTGCTTTAGCCCAGTGTTTGTGCAGGACGGTCCCTTCTCCGGGGCGCTGCCGTTTGAGCAAAGCAGCTTTTTTTGGGAGACATGAAAGAAACCTACCCCAAAAGCTCGGATCTCCTGATTTCATGGGGTGCGTCTCCAGCTGTGCTGTGTGTGAAGGTTGCCTTTCCAGGCAGGTGTTTAATTACCTCTCGTGGCCTGGTTAATGATCTAGGACACATCTTGTTCAGATCCAATCACCGTGTTTGGGAGCAGCTCCCTGCAGCAGTGTCACTGGATAATAAAGCCAAATTTGCAGGCTGCATCCTGTAAGTTATAAACAAGTTTTCCAGACAAAGTGTCTTGAGAATCTGCCATTAGTGAATTTATTTAGTGCTATTACAGCCTTGGTAATCCTCTGGGGAGAGGAAAATTAGGCTAACGCATTAGCTGCTCTAGGGAATTGCCGTGATGTCCTGCTCGTTAGCTCTAGGGCTTGAAGTCAGAAGCAGCTGGGGGATGCTGTAATGAGCATGGAGAGGCGATGGGGTGGGAAGCAGGCAGGTCCTTTTGATGTCTGAAGGGTCTAGGGATGAGTAGTCCATAAAAGCCTTGGGACTGAGCTGTTAACAGATGGCAAACGTCCTCTGTATTTAGAGAGATGCAAAGGAGCAGGACCAGGACTTTCCATTCATACTGGGGGAGCATTCGTGTTGGATTTGGCCGCCTCCGGTCTTCTGGGGAAAGGTCCTTGGAGCGGAGCCGGCTCTGAAGCCAAAGCTCGCTTTCCTCTGCTGACTCTGGCGCCGAGCCCAGCCCCGACCCAGGAAGCTTTTTAATGGGTCTTAATCAGACCCGCAGGAGAAGTGCGGGGGCCTTTGCACTTCCCCTCCATTTATCGATTGGTAAAGAATAAAGCAAAGCAAAACGAGGTTTGAGACTGAGTAATTTTAGACCTAAGAAAATCAGGTGTCCTATTTTCCAGAGGGGCACCCATTTTTTAAAATAGGCAGGCTGTTCTGGCTCTGAAGTTTCACTTCAGCTTGTATGAAAGCTGCTCCACAAAAAGGAAGAAGGGCTGGGGAGAAAAATGATATGAAAAGGTGCTGTCCCTGGCGTCTGTGAGGAAAAAGGAGGTGGACTTGTGCAGGGTGGGAACGTGCTCCGATACCTCCCAAGCATCCAGGGGCCTGTGGCTCCTGACTCCCGTGGCTGCTCTTCACGCTCTGCTGTTCCCCGTGGCTCTGCAGACTCCTAGGAGGGTTTCCCTCCCACCGAGGACAGCCCAAGTCCAGTCTCCAGCTGCAGAGACCGCTTTGCAACAAGTCCTGGTCTGGGCTGGCCGTAGCTGCTGGTCCTGTTGCCAAACAGCAGCATCTCTGCGTAGCAAAGCATCTGTGACTGTTTCAGAGGGCTCCTGCCTCCGTGCAGCCTCGTGCACCTCGCAAACTATTAGAAATAAAAATCGGATGCTGAGCGCAGGCAGGAGCGGCTGGTTTTTTATGGAGTGAAGGTGAGGGGTGAGATGGAAGAGCAGGGAACCTTCCTCCAGCCGCCGGGCGCTGCCGGTCTGATGATGTGGCCGTGAAACTCTTCCTAACTTTGTCCTTGGGGACGTGGCGGTGAGAGCTGCTGGCCAGGGCGGTTGATGAGACGGGCCCTTGGTTCTACTTGTCGGAAATGCGGGTGATCGTTATCAGGTGCTTTACAGGGGTGAGGAGTTGCATTAACTGCCCCTCCATAGGTGGTGTTTTATGAACAAATCAAGGCTGTTTCCAGGTATATCGAAGACTAAACCCCAACCACCCTCCTGCCTCTGTGCTCACCGATGGTTCCTGCTTTTCGCTTCCCAGGAGAATGATTTCAGGAATGAAGAAGTTCAAAAGCAAGGAGGCGAAGTGGGAAGAAAACCAATCCAGAGGACTGGTGTGCAGAGGGTGGCGAGGAGAGGCGCAGGGGAGGCAAGTTTGTATCCAGAAGGGCACATTGTCTTAACAGGTAGTAGTAAATCATTTATGGGTCATATTAAACCATCGTCTCCTCTGTAAAAACTTAACAGAGAGGCCTGTCTCATAACAAAGGCACGCCATCCCCTAAACTCCTCCTCTGCCACTTTCTTGTGAAAGATTAGCCCAGGACTGTTCCTGAAGCCTTCCCTCCCTGGCACGTTACCTGCTCACCGAGGTGCTCTGCGCAGCCGTGCCGGCTCTCTGTCGCTGCAGCGACCCGCTCAGCTGCGTGAGCAGCAACGGGCATCTGGGTATGTGACTGCTCTGTAAATCCGGGCATCTGCATCCTGGCACAGGGTGAATCCCCAGATCCTGTTCTGGAAATCGAATAAAATGATTATGCCGTGACCTACCCTCTCTGGCGGTGCCGGGGCTCTGCCGCAGCCGCCAGCCCCAGGCCCGTGCCCCGGTGAGCCCCGGCCGAGCTGGGGACCTGCCGGGGCAAGAGGCAGCCGCCTTGCGCTGGCGTTGCAGATCAGCGGCAGCGGTTCAAGGCTGGAATGGAGGGGAGCCTGCCCGCTCCCGACCCCTCGCCCTGCGGCTGATCTCACCGGGCACGGCCGCCCCTGC
>VZTQ01014612.1:52399-98177 GCA_013400755.1 Pelecanoides urinatrix | reverse complement strand
GGGGGCTGCCTCCCGGGAAGGGGGGTGGCCGGGGGGTGGGAGGCCCTTGGTGATGCCTTTCGCACCGTCAGCTTGGAGACCTGTGCTTGGGCTTCCAGCTGCCGGGGAGCAAGTACGTGGTGGGGCAGCCCTGCCCGGGGTTTTGGGCTCAGGCCCAAGTGCCAGGCACAGCGGTGGGGGTGGCTGTGGTGGAGAACTGGTTGAACTGGTCTCCTTGCCTGTTGCTTCTTGCAGGGCCTGGGTTAACCATCGTGCCCTGCCCTGGCATGGCTGGGGCTGGTCTGAACAAAACCTGCCGCGGATCTGGAAGTGACCTGGGCTGAAGCCAGCAGCGCCTGCTGCACGTGTCCCCCGAGGATTCTTGCAGCAACGTCCCTTCACCCGCGGGGTCAGGGTGGCCATTGCAGCGCGGGGAGGCTGGGCCGGGGGGCAGGCAGAGCATCCCTCCCCTCGCAGCAGGTGTGGGGCTGCAGCAGAAGCTTGTTCTGGGCTGGATGTGGTGGCAGGGGCGCTGGGCTGGCACGACCTGTCGCCCCGGAGCCGTCCCTGGCTTTCCCCTGCCACCCTTGTTTCTGGGGCTGGGACAGTGACAACCCCTGGGGCTTCCCTGAGGGCCGGCGAGCGGCAGGGCTCTGTGCCGGAGCAGCGGCCTGGCTCTGCCTCTCCTCCTCCCACCGTGTCGGCCTGAGCGAGGAAGAGGCAGGTCCCGCGCCCGGCGAGGCAGGCTGGCGGCTCGGCATCACTCCTGGACCAGGGCTCAAAGCCAGGCGGGATCTGGCCCGGCCCCGCGGTGTCGGCGGGCAGGGAGGTGCTGCCCTGCCAAGACGCTGCCTCTCCTCGCCCCCCCGCCATTAGCTCCGTGTTTATCTGTGCCCCCGCGTACGCGCTGCCTGCCGGAGCGCGCGTCTGTGTGTGCACAGGGCTGAGATCAAAGAGCACCAGCTCCTCAAACGCTCCGTCTTTCCGAGGGATCCTTGCCAGGCGGGGACGTGCCCGGGGAAGGATCACACCTCTGTTGTTAAACAGAGGAGAGGAAGGCGCTGGTTTAAAGCTTTGCAGGTGAGGAGCTCCAGCCCTCGGCTCCAGGCTGCGGGTGATGGATGACTTGGGAAACCGGTTGTCCGGCGGGGGTAGGGGTGTTGGTATGTGCCTGGTTTGCTTTTTGTGTTAATTCCTCAAACTTCCTCCACGTGCGAGCACGCTGTCTTCCAGGGGATTACAGGCAGTCGATCTTGTTCCGTTTAGTTTCCTTTGAACTCACAGGGGATGGATCCCCTCCTGCCTTCTGCAGAGAAGAGGAGGTCCTGTGTGGCCGGGGCTCCTGCGTGCCCGTTTTGCGCGGGGACAGACCGAGATCCTGGCCGCCCTGTCTGCAGAGCTCCACGCAGGCCTTCGAGCCGGGGGGACCTCCTGCCTTCGTGCTTCCGAGATCCTGGTGTGAGAAGCAGGGCCCAAGCTATGATACCTCCGGGAAAAGGTAGGGCTTTGCAGCCTGGGGAAGAGCAAAGCCATAGCAGAAAGCAAGGCCCTTGCGAAGGAGCCTTGTCTCACCTGTGTCTTTCCCTCCCTCCTGAGATAAGCATGATTTGTTTTGTGCCAATTTAAAGAAGACCAAGAGGTCACCCAGGAAGTGACGATGGACCCCGGGGTTGTCCTTGGGCTACAGGAACAGGGAAGAACAGCCCCAAACCTGTGTCGCGTCACAGGTGGCTGGTGCTTACGAGGGGGCTGTGGTCCCCATCTGCTCCTGTCCCCTTCCTCCTCCATCCTCTGCCCTCTCTCCCTGGTCCTGCACTGGATAAGGATCCCATGTCGCTGCAGGATCCGTGCCGGATCAGCCGGAAACACGGGGTTCCTGGTTTGTGGGAAACTTTGAACTCTGCTTTATCTGAAATGGAGAGGATGTAGGCAGCAGCCAGCCCTTGCTGTGGTTTAGGAGAGCCGTGGGGCTGGGCAGCACAGCCTGGACAGGGATCCCCAGCGCCACAGAGATGCCAAGGTGGTGTTGGTCTGGGCTGGAAATCAGTTGGGACTCAACCTTTGCTCCGCAGGGGAAAGAGCTGCCCAGAGGCAAAGCCTGCTCTAAGGTCTTGTGTAGATAGAGTGTCTAGGTAGAGCCTCAGACCCAGGTCTGTGGGGCTTTGGTACCCGAGTTTGTCCCAGAGCCTGGATCCCGCTGGCTGAGGCTCCTGTGATGCTGCGCTGGAGCTGCTGACCTTCGTCCTGCCGTGAGCCCTCGGTGTTTTGCTGGGAGCCGGGGCCACCTTGTGCTGAGCCTGGGCCAAAAGTTTACTGAACTGCACAATAACATCACGTTCTGTGAATTGGTGGTTCCCAACCTGCTGCTGCTGCCTTGGAAAACTCTTGGTTGGCTTCATCCATAGGGCTTCTGCTACTTCTCTAGCATTTTAAACAGCTAATGCAAGAAGATGCTTTGAAACGTGTTTCCGTAGTCGCAGTGCACTGCCTCGAAGTCGCATTTGCAGACTTTTCCTCCCTGCGAAGGGCTCTCTGCCCCTCCGCTGGGAAACTGCTGCACGGTTGTGGCTGTGTGTGCCAAAACACTCTCCGAGCCAGGGCGAGGTCTCCCGTTCTCCCTCTGGGGCTCTGCTCTTTCCACCCCAAACTGGTTTTTCGAGTAATTTTTTCATATGTGCCTCCATCTCTGCTGCTGCTCACCTGCGTTTGGGGAGGAGCCTCCCAGAAACTGCTCTTTAGCGTGCCGCCGACCTACCCTCGCTGAGTCTTGTCATTCCATCCCGACAGACCGGAGCAGAGAGCCAGCGCCCACGACGACTTCGCAGACTCCGGGAGACCAGCTGGGACCTCGCCGACATGTTCAAGGGGGTGGGCAAGGGCTCCCCGAGCAGAAGTTCCCCCAACAGAGGTTCCCCTGTCAAGCCTAGCAAGTAAGTGCAACTATTCTCCTCTCTCGAAGCTGCCCCGTGGACCCTGGGGGAAGGTGAGGGAAGAGAACCTGATGTCTCCTAAGCCACCCTAAGAACGATCCCTCTTTGTGGAGCAGCGGGGAAGTTGGGGCTTGCTGGGAGCTGATGCCAAACCGTGCTGCCCCAGCTGCGTCCGTGTCTTTGTGGGCTTTGCGCTCCAGCCCAGCAGGATTCGTGCAGCCCCTGGGATGTGCGGAGCCTGAAGGCGTGCTCAGAGCTGCGTTAATTGAGCAGGGAGGTGCAAAGCCCCTTTTGGGCAGGTGGGAGAATAAAAGCAGCCTCTTTGCTTAGGTGGAGCGAGATCTGCTTGATGGTGAAGCAGATACCAGCCTGGATTTGAGGTCCCCGGACTCGCTGGTTGTCTGAGGCTGGTGTGATGCTGCCCAGGGACCTGGGATCCCTGGAGAAAGATGCTCAGTTTGGAGCTGCTCAGCTGGTGAAGATGGGTGAGGAGTGGGTTTGCTGGTGACTGCCCTAATCCATCCTGGTGACAGGCTGGGTCTCTGCAGGCCAAACAACTGAGGTTGCCTCTTCTAGGCCTGTCTGAGGCAGCACCAAAAGGATCTAACAGCCATGTCCTCCGCTGAAGAGATTCCCTAAGCTCTGGGAGCAAGATGTCTGAGGGACCAGGGTGCTTCTCTGGGAAGGGGGAGCTCCGCAGAGAGAGCGCTCGTCCCTCCTTCAGCTGCAGTTGCTAACTCGGGGTTATTTCCACCTTCCCTCAGCAATTTTGCATTTTGTAGCATCCGTGGGCTGATGCTGCGGGAATCCCTGTCCCCAGCCGGGGTCAGAGGCTGAGGAAATTGCAAAGGGGTTTGTTTTGAAGAGGGGGGGACCTGCAGGGAGAAGGGGGTGCAGCAGCCCGGGGTGATGCGTGTACAGACGCCCGGGTGGACACAGCACGGTGCTGGCACCCAGCTGCGCCGTTCCTGGGGGCCAAACCCGATGTTAGCAAACAGCCACCCAGGAGGGTGCTGGCCCGGTGCTGGGCAGGGCAGCGGGACTGGGGAGAAGGGGGTTCCCGCAAAGGCTGAGGCTTCCCCGTGTGGGTGTCGGGAGCCGGCCCCCTGCCCCACTGTAGGAAGCTTCTGCCTCAGTGGAGCTGAGCGCTCACAAACTCATCACCAAGACAGATTTAGGGCTTCTCTGAACACCAAGCCTTTGCCGGGGCCTGACTGCAGCGAGACACCTCCCCAGGAGCCCCGGAGCCGTGTCAGCCTCTGCTCTTAGTCTTGCTCATGCAACCTGTCCACCCCCCAGCTGGCTTCCAGCCTGGGCTGGGCATTTCTCCTGAGGCTCCGGGGACAGCTCGCTGCAGCCCCGTGGAGCTGCAGGAGCGCTTGGGCCAGGCTCTCCCCGGTGTGAGCCTCTCGGGATAACTGGAGCCGCGTCCCGGCGAGACCTCACACCTCCTGCCCGTGCTGGAGGCTGGAGCCAGAGCGCGGCAATTACCGAGCTAGTTGTGCTTGTTTTAGGAGGCACCGACCATCAGACAAAGGCTAATTCGTTTGGCCGTGGCCCGGGGCTCGGTCAGCACCCATATTAGCTGAGAAAATGAAGGTGAATGAGTTGTCTCAGGAGCAGCCGCCAGCACACACTCTGCAGATGGCCCCAAGAAAATGTTGGTGGCCCATAGCTGCTCTTGGTGGCCCCGAGGCCAGAACCTGAGCAGCAGTTGAGGTTCCCTGCCTCCGAGGGCTCGCGATTAGCTGCTGGCACAGACCCCTAGAGAGGTACCTCCTCTTGGTCCTTGGACCATGGTGTTGAGCATCCCGGCTCGCAGGGCCCTTTGCCGTCTCCCCTTGGCGGATGCAGCCCCGGGAGGCAGCAGCAAGCGCCGGTTTGTCCGAGGAGCATCCTCGCTGTGCCCTGCTCTGGGAGGAGGCAAACTGCGGGGCTGAAAGGGAAAACCCATGAGAAGGTGGAATTGAATCAGATCTGGCTGGACTGGCTGCCTGGGCGCGATCTTGACAGGGGCCGTGGGTGGTTTTGGAGGTGGATGGCAAGTCATCTCCTGGTCTGATCGTCTCCTTGGATCGCTGCTTCCGCCACCGCCTCTCTCTGCTTCTCCCCAGCCAGCCCAGAGCAGCGTGGTCCCCGGGGGGACAGGCTCGGGCTCGGGGCACTAACCCAGCGCCGGTGGGGGGTTGTTGGTGGTCTGCTGTGAGCGGCTCGGGCTGGCAGATCAGAGTGTGCGAGGACTTCTGCGTGACAGCGAGAGCAGACCCAGCCTTGGGGTCTGCCTTGTGGCCGTAAAGCGAAGTCCCCTGGGGGGAAGGGACGGAGCAGGTCGGGGACTGAAGCGGGTGGGTGCTGTGGTCCTGCCTAAACATGCTCTGGCAGGAGTGACTGGGAGCGGGGGACAGTCCTGCTCCTGCTAAGAGACACGTCCCTCGCCTGCAGTTGGACTGTCTAGGAGGCAGAAAGTGGTATGAGAAATGAACCAATTAATAATGATAATAGTGCTCTGCCTCTTCTAGGCATGAGGTAGCCCTAGGGAGGAGGCCTGCCCTGGCTCTTGAGGAGCAGGAGGAGCAGGAGGAGCCTTGCCCTCGGCCATCTCGGCCAGCCCGGGGCCGCGCTGTACACACGCACCGTGCGCGGCGTCGGACCCGAGCCCCGGGAGGCCGAGGGATGCCCAGCGTGAGCACGGTCGCGGCTGCTTGTGCCCCAGCCGATGCCAGGCTGCCTCTCTGCAGCCCCCGTGTCCGCGAGTCCTGCTGTGGTCGCTCCCGCTGAGCGAGGGCTCTGCCCCGGGGCAGAGGGACGGGGCAGCAGGGGCAGCCCCGGCAAGGACGGCGATGCCTCCGTGCCACCGCAGGCTGCGTGGATGGATGTTGCATGGAGAGGAGAAGCTCGCGCTTCTCTTGGCACGGTGCGTGCTTGGGGTAGGAGGGTCTCTGGTGGTTTCGGCACTTCTTTAAGGGCGCGTGGACCAAGCAGGTTGCTCAGCATCGCTCCTGCCTTGACCGAGGAGCATGGCAAGGGTGAGAGGCTCAGCTGAGGACAGATGGCTTCTCTGCTCGTGCGTCAGGCCTTACTCTGGCGCCCAGGACAGCGTGTAGACACCCCTCTCCTCCCAGGACATCCCCTACTACTACTCTTTTGCAGACTCTGAAGTGGTTCGGCTGCTTGCAGGGCTGGAGAGGCACTTCCAGCCTGGCTGCTGGCTACAGGGTCTCCTCCTCTGCCGGGCTTCCTCCCTCGGCCGGCATGGAGACCTCCTGGCTCTCCACCCCAGGACACGCAGGACAGACCCGCTCTGGTCCTGAGATGATGCCCTCCAGGAAGCATCACTTCTTCCCTGAAGATCAGGCTGTTTGCAACAACGTCCTCGTTTCTAACCTCGGGTGCCCCGTGCAGTGCAAAGGCAGCGCAGGCTGGGCCGGGCAAGGCTGAGTCCCCGAGACCGGGAGGCTGCCGAGGTCTCTTCAGTCCTTAGTTTTGTTGTGGCTTGGCCTAAACAACGCTGATTCGTGTGTCCAGCCTTGTGAACCAAGAGATGGGGTGTCCCAGTGTTTCCTTCAGCCAGGAAGGGGGTGCCGCCAGGAATAAGATGGATCCTCACTTCTCCCCTCTTGGACCAGCACAGGGGTATCTGTGGTCACATCACGGCGGGGCTCAAACTGGACACCCCAGTCACGCTCTTCCCAGGCGGGAGCTGAATTCAGGCAGAGCTCTCGGGGCGGACGATGGACTCCCCGGCACATGGGGAGAGGCGTCCATCCCCCGGGACGGCGGCCAGCCCGTGACTCACCCTCCCCTCCCTGCGCAGAGAGCCCGGGCAGGAAATTTGGGTGGTGCTCAAGTATTTGCTCATGGGACACCACCTCATTCCAGGCGTGTCAGGGATGAGTGGGAGATTGTGTAACCTCCTGGGGAGGGGGGACCTCCTAGAGCTTCCAGCCTGCCGCACGCTCAGGCTCACGGGGCCGAGTCCTGGCGCTCGCTGCTCTCAGCCCATGGGGCACGGATGGGGTGGGAGGGGTGTTTAACGGGGTATAAAAGACAGGCTGTGGCAGGCAGTCATGCTTTGATGATGATGATGATGAAGAATGCCCTGCTTGGGCGCTCTGGCTCTGTGATCCCTGGAATTAGACTCTGTGGAAGAGGGCGCTGCCAGAGCACAGCAGTCCCCCATTTACTTTGCTGACACGCACTCTGCAGGCAGGGAAACTGAGGCATGGCCAAGAGGTGCTGCCAGCCCAAAGCCCCCGCGGGAGCCGGCAGCCGCTGCTCGCAGGCCCACGCCGCCCTCTTGGGAAATCACGACCCAGGGAGGAGCTGGAGGAAGGGGACGGGAGGATGCTGAGAGCAGGAGCGCCGGGGCTGCGCCTCCTCCAGAGTTACACGAGCTCGGCCGCGGTCAGCGTGGGCTGAGCTGACCCAAAACACGAGCTCCGTCTGTGGCATCCGAGTGCTTGGCTTGGGGTGACCGTAACACTCACTGGCACTTTACAGTCACTTGGGGCTGTAATAAATGAACATCCCGGCATCTGCTCTAGCCTTTGGTATGAACCGTGGAACAGCTGGAGCCACGATGAGGAGCTGGAGCAATGACAGAGCCATTAAGGGAACCGCTTCCCCCGGTCCCTTGCCGGAGTCAGGGGCGAGGAAGAAAATCACATGGCCGGAGGGCAGGCGTGGGTGGCTCTGCTGCAGGACAGCATCTTCCTCCTGCCGCCTTCCTCCACCAAAGGCCCCCCCTCCAGCTGGCCCCCGTGCAACGTCGCATCGTCGCTGCTCAAACTCTTCCCTTCTGGTCTCAGACCCCAGACTCGGCACGTAACCGAGCTGAGCCTCTGCTGAAGCTCGTCCCGCCACAGTTGTCCGAGGGCTGGAGTCCCTGGGTGCTGCTCTCTGCCCGCGCCCTGGCAGCGCTGCGCTCTGCCTGCTGGAGGGGCCGGCACCGTCCCCGAGGGCAGGTGCTGTGAGAAACAACAGGGCACGAGGACAAAGGTGGCACCAAGGCTTGTGCTCCCTCGTCCACGGGGAGCTTTGGGGCCGCAGCTGCGGGCTCTGGGTCCCGCTGCTTCAGCAGGGCTCTGGGCGCTCGCTCACAACAGCGGTGGTGGAACAAGGGCCATGATGGTACCCGTCAGCCGTGTGGTGGCTCTGGGGTGAGAGACGATAGGAATGGTCTGCTGGGGACCTCCAGTGGGTCTCCCCTGGGGAGAGGGGGGCCGTGGGAAGTTTGTCGCGAAGCCCCGAAAGCAGCGTGACTGCAACAGCCCGCGCAGCGCCCAGCGGGGCTTGTGTCCTCGTCCACCGCGGGCCAGCCCTGGGGAGGCACCGGGCTCTTCGGCACCTCAACGGCCTGCGCTGCAGAGCACTTTGCGTGAAACAAGGCTGCAGGATGGCGGTTTCGGGTCAGGCTGAAGGGCCATCTCGCCCACCTCTACCAGCAGCCCAGGGCAGGCTCCGAGGGAAGGGCCTCCAAACAGGGCAAGCACGTTGTGCTGCCTCTGCAGGGAGCTCTCCTGGCCTCCAGCCGTCTGTGGCTTCAGGTCTTCCCAACTCGGATGTGGTGTCAGTGCGTTTGGGAGCCCTACAGGGATTTATTTAATTTTTTTCTCTGCTGCTTTTTGAATCCACATGAACTTTTGAGCATCTGCAGCGTCCTGCGGCAAGGAGTTGTGCAGATGAGCTGCGTGGTGTGCAAAAAGCCACCGCCTGCTCCCTCTGAACACACCACCTCTTACCTTCACTTGGCTGAAGGCAGCAAGCCAGGCATCGACCACTTGTGTGCATCCTTGCCCTTGGCCACAGCTTAGACTCTTTCTTTGGGGACCAGGAGGTCGTGGGGGACAGGCCTGAAGAGCCATGTCAGGTCCTGGGCAGTGATGAGGAGGGTGAATTGCCTTCACCCACCCATCGGCTTTGCTGTTCCCTCTCTCAGGTCCTCAACAAACGAGCTGGCGGTTCTCATCTCCCGCATGCAGACGAACGCCGACCAGGTGGAGAAGGACATCCTGGAGACACAGTCGAGACTCAAGCAGGTGAGCTGCGGCCGAGGGCGGTGGGAAGGTGAAAGGCTCTGCCCCTGTGCGATGCAGCGTCTGGCGTCTGCTCTGCGCAGCAGCTTGCTGGTGCGTTTGGGGGCTGACTCGAGGCTGGGGCGGCACAGAGCACCCCGCAGAGCCTCCCAGCCCCTGGGGCTGCACGCCGGGGCCTCCCAAATTCTGCCCTCGGTGCTTTCTGCTCAGTGCCTCATGCTTCCCACAGCCGAGGCTGTCTCACCTGCGTCTGCAGTGCAGCAGCACGGCCCTGGGCCTCCCAGTAACCCCAGAGGCAGCCAGCCTGGCCCGCACTGGTGCCCGGGGTGGGAGAGCTGCTGGAGCAGGCGGCTTGGCTGGGCGAACGCTCCCCAGCTGCAGCAGGGTTCCTCTGCGGCCGGTGTGTTGAGCATCCAGGTCCTCTGTGTTGGCCAAGAAGAGTGTTGTGAGGGCTGTGTGGTCCCACCAGGCTTTTTCCTCTGTCATCCCCGGTCTCCAGGATGCCAGCAATCACCAGAAGAACAAGGCTTTTGAGTTCCAGCCAGAGAACGCCAGGAACCTGAAGGAAGCGGAGACCCTGCTGAAGGACCTCTTTCTGGACGTGGACCGTGCCAAGCGGCTGAAACACCCTCAGGCTACTGAGATAGAGAAAGAGTGAGTACAGCGGGGGGACCGCTGTGATGGGGGCACCGAGCAATTGGGAACCCCCCTAGGATCCAGACTGAGCTCCAGTCGTTGCCATGAGAGGTAGAGTTTCACCCTTAGCCTTAAAATCAGGGTTCCTGCCAATATATTGTACAGGTAGTGGTGTGCAGCGTGGCTGCCAGTGATCGCCCCAGAGTCCCCAGTCTTATTTGGCAGCTCTTGTAAAAGGTACCAGAAAAACACAGAGCTAAAATGTGGCCCCACTCCCAGGGCAAATCCCCTTTTCCTCTGCCTTTCCTAAAACGAACACCTTTCGTTCAGGCAAGCACAGTCAGAGGTGGGTGTTCGAATGGGAGGAGAGCTTCAGCTGGCCGCCGGGGCTTTGCTCCCCTTCGCCCTCCCGCCCTGGAGGGAAGAGTTGTTTCCCAGCTGGAAGGGACGGCCCTCATCTCCCTGCAGCTTCCTCCTGGGTTGTAATTCCTGGACATCCCTGGAGATGGAGAGCACCAGGACAAGTGCCTCCACTGCTGGAGGAGCCCAGTGTCACAAAGGGACGACGAAGTAGCCTGGGTCTTATGGGTGAAATCTGGGCTCCGCAAACCCCACCCTGGTTCTCCCCCTTCCAAACGGACACAGAGACGTGTGCCTTTTCTCCTTGGCAGCATCCAGCAGCTCCACGACCGCGTGACGCAGCTGTGCGCAGAGTACCGGGCCCTCTACGAAAAACTGAACATCCCTGACGTGGGGCCCAGGGTAGACTGGGCCAGGATCTTGGACCAAAAGATGGTAACAGCAGCTGATTTTCGATGTACCTCCCAATTCCTACAAGGCCAGATAATGTCCACTATTGCCTGTAGGGCTCTGCAAGCCATCGTGTGCTCAGCATCATGCGGGGACATTGGGGGTAGTGGAAGTAACTCTGGGTAGGGGGAGGACTCTCCTCCCACCTCTTAAAACCTTCTGGAGGACCCTTGTGATTGACCCCTTCAGATTAAGAGCTGCCGGAGGAGGATCAGGTAGAGATGCCCTGCTGTGGGATGAAAGGATGGAGAAGGTGATGTCTTCAAGGACTTTATAGCCCTACGTCCTAGGGTTTCACCCTAGGGTATGTGGAGTGCCCAATTTGGAGTCAATCTGGATTCCCTTGGAAGTTGGATGGTAGCTATGTGCATCCAATGCGTGTCACCATGGAGGGGGGGCTGGTTCAGCTTAGGTTTGTACAGCAGGGTCATAGGGCCTTTGCCCCTGTGCGTGGCTGGGGAAATGGCAACCAACAGCAACCGCGGTAAACAACAACAAGAGCCCTTCCCTTCCTCCCGGACTGGTATCAGGTACCAGATCTTTTCATACCCTGCCAGCACTCACTGGGGTTTCTCCCTGAAATAAAGTCTTTTGCTTTAGTCTCTGCCTAACTCCTTTTGCACAGAAACAAGTCAATGCGGGAGAGTACGGCCCCGGCATGTCAGAGCTGGAAAAGCAAATAGCTGAGCACAACATCCTCCAGAAGGAGATTGAAGCCTATGGCCTCCAGATCAAGAACCTCCACTCCGGGGTAAGGCACCCCTGTCCCCTCCTTGTTCCTGTTGGCTTCGCTCGGGACCCTGCGGGCTCTGCTCGCTGTCTGGGGGCACGTCCCGTCTGCTCCTCCTCACGGTGAATATCCCCTTGTTCTGCACAGGGGAGACCTGAGCTCAGACAGATGAAGCCATGCAGGGTCCAAGGAGGTGGTACCCGAATGGTTTCTAAAGCATATTCCATAAATCAGCTCATCTACCACTGACGCTGTTTTAGTAACGGCTTTTTTCTCTTTTTTTCCCCCCTTGGTCTTGGCCACGTTGAAACCCAGGACGTGGCGGATTTAAAGAGCCAGTACAAGGACTTGCTGGTAAGCTTCTCAGTGGTTTTCTGGACAGATGGGGTCAACAGCAGAGTAACACCTTCCCTGATGGACAGGGAATGCCCAGCTCAGGGCAGGAGCTACCTCTGGTCTTGCACAGTGAGGCTGTGTCCCTCACTTGCTTTCCCCATTTCCTCCCCGCCTTGGAACGGGTGTAAACTGAGAGCACGCTCGCTACCCTCAGGGGCATGCTGTGGGTGAGAGCTGCGTCTCTCCTCGCTGTGGATCGTTGATCTGGAGTTGCCTGTGTGTCCGTGAGCGCAGGGTTACGGATGCGGCAGCAGGAAACGCTGTCCCAGCCCACGGGCTGTTCCAGATCAGGATTGCAGATGTTGAGGCTTGTGCTGATCCCTAACAAGGGCTCCAGAGCGGAAACGAGCAGGAGATGGTCAGGAAGAAGGTCCTGGGTTTAGCCAGCTGGGCCCACAAAGGTTAATGCTGAAGAATGGCATTTGTGAGAAATGCAGCAGAGCTGGGCCAGCTCTCAGACTGCCCGAGGCACCGGCCCACGCCTGAGATTCTGGTTAGACAAACATATCCTGTCTGAGAAGGAGGGAAAGGGAACGGCAGCCCCATCAGATAAGAGCGAGCGGCGGCAGATGTCTCACCCAGGTCTCTGGGAATCTGCTGGTGGATGTGCAACACGAGCGGGGTCCTGGGGAGGAGGAGGAGGAGGGCAAAGGGGCTCCCCAGCCCGAGCACCAACGCTGTCTCTCTCCCGTGTGCGTGGGCAGAAAGCGTCCATCTGGCGAGGGCAGAGCCTGGGCAGCCTGTACCACCACCTCCAGGGCTGCACCAAGGAGCTGGGCTACCTGACGGACCAGCAGACCAGGATCCTGAAGCAGGACTGGAGTGACCAAATGATGGACGTCCAAAGCGTGCGTCGGGAGTACGAGGTGAGCTCCTGGGGATGGCAGCTTGTCCTGCCATCGGGGCAGGAGATTTGCAGGGTGGACCCCAGCCTCCTAGACATCCACCACCAGCCCTGAGCCTGGTGCTTTCCCCGCGCAGCCCGACAGCGCTGGGCACAGAAACAGAGGTGGAAGAGATGCTCTGGGTCCATGCTGGAGTTAAGGATGAGCCACTCTGTGTGTCCCTCGTGTCCCCTGAGCCGGCACGTGGGATCATACGTTACAGAGCTGCCGCTGAGGCGCAGTGGTCAGAGGGCGGGGAAGGGCTCAGCATCGCGTCAGCCTCGACATCCAGAGTACAACACCCAGTGACTGCTATGTGCTGGGACCAGGAAGAAGAGAGGGATAATTGCTTAGGAAAATGCTCTTTGAATGAATGCCCTCATGCTTTCTGAGGCCCAAGCCTGTCTAATTTGTTTTAGCTTTGCCTAGCCCCTTCTTTTTTTGAAAACAAACAAACACACAAGGATGTCTATGCTTTGGGAGCCTTTTCTCTGCTACATAGGGTTTGGTGCCCCAGGAGACCGCTCTGCGCTCCCTGCGTGCTCCCACTGTCATGAAGTTTCTCTTCCCCTTCAGGACTTCAAGTCCAGTGAGCTGCTCAACCAGGAGGAGTTTGTGAACCATCTTCAGGATGATGGGGATAGGATGATTGAGCTAAAGCACCCAGCTGTCAAGCCTATCCAGGTAGGGAAAGGGGGTTTCCTTCCTAAACCTGTAAGAGAATGAGAATGCCTCCCGTAATTTGTGGATCCAGAGCCAGGAGACGGGTTGGAAGAGACCTCTTCAGCTCCTCTGCAGAGCTGCTATGTTACTCTTTCCTCCCACTGACCGTACTGCAGCATCTTTCTGCCTGCTCCGGCCCTGTGGGGAGGCTGGGGCCAGTGCGGGGTCTTCACCCCTTCAGAAATCTCCAGGAGATGGTGGCTAACATCTGTGTGCTGGGACCAGCTCCCGGTCTGGTGCTCAGACGTGTGGTCAATGCAGCCACGTTCATGCAGCTGTGAAGCTCCAGCTATGACACAGCACGACCTCTCCCGGGTGAAACCAGCTCCCAACCTCCGAGGTTGCATTCCCAAGCCTGCAGACGCAGTGGCAAGCCGAGGTGGGCTCACAGCCACCCACGCCACTGGACCTGAGACCCCTTGAGAGGTGGTGGCTGCTCTGTACGAGCCAGGTCCCCGTGGAGCGGAAAGCTTGCTCAGGCTCAGCGTCAGGCAACGCCTGGGCATAGCTTTGCCTCTGCTCAATGGTGGTCTTTACCCTTCCTCTGATCTCTGGGACTTCTGGGGAAAGGAGGCTGCTGGTGGGGGAGGTAGGACTTCTGGAGCCCACTGCGTCGTGCTCTGTCCCACCACAGGCTCACCAGGAAGCCTTGAAGAACGAGTGGCAGAATTTCCTGAATCTCTGCATTTGCCAGGAGAGTCAACTGAAAAGTGTGGAGAGCTATAAGAAGGTAAAAAGCAATGAGCAGAGCACGGGCCGTGGGGCTGCAGGGTCAGCTGGGGAGAGAGACAGCAAAGGGATGAGGATGGGAGATCCTTTGCTTGCACCTAGTCAGGGTGTTTTGGGGAAACACCCCTCAAAACGCAGTCCTGTCGTGCTGCAGCGAAGGGCTGGCTCCCAGCTCGTCTCTTCAGCCCTGCTGCGTTGGTGTGCCGGCCTGGAGAAGAGGGGCAGGGCAGGGTTTGCTCGCTGTCGTTACCTGGGACGTTCTGTTTAGGATTATTTGCCTGTGGCTCAGGTGATGGAGGGTCCTTGTCCGGGCTCTGAGGGTGGTCTGTGGGGTCTTGTGAGCCCCAGACAGGCCATGGGAGAGACGCTGGGAACGGAGGGACCCCACTGGACTTGGAGACAGTAATGTCCTCCCATCCCTGACTGTTTTCCCACCCACACCTCCAGTTCCAGGACGATGCTGAGGCTGTGAGCTGCTCCCTGAAGAAGATGCACTCTGACCTGGACACCAAATACAGCAAGTTCAACAAAGACAGCCCTGGGGTGGTGTCAGATCTGCTGCTTCAGCTGGAGGTGAGGTCTTCAGGGCTGGTGGCACTAGCCAGACCCGAGGGGCAGACCAAACGTTACAACCTCCCCAGTAAATAACAGTGGGGAGGGGGAAGAGGTGGGTAAATGACCCCAGCGGGACAGCTCGTCCCAGCTCTGTGCTAGGGAGGGGGAAGCCCGTGGCAACGCTGTGCTCTGGACGCGGAGTCCCGGCAGCCCCAGAAGGTCCAGGCGGCTCAGGCTGCGGGGCAGTGACCCCCGGGAAGGTGCCGGTCCCCAGCGGTGACAACAGCCAGTCCCCAGCAGTGACAACAGCCGGTCCCCAGCTCGCTGCCAGAGTGAAGGAGGAGCTCCGGGAGGAGCTGCGCCGTGTCCTGCACGTGAGGCACCTGGATTAGAGGCATCCAAGCAGCAGGGAAAGGTCCTCCCGTCTCCTCAGCACTCTCGTCAGCCAAGGGCGCGGGAGGGAATAAAGAAATCTGACCTCAGGGGCGAGATGCAGATGGGAAAGGAGAGAGGGAGGGGACACGTTCAACGCGGTGTCTTCTCATGCATGCAACACATCTCGCTCCCAAGAGGTGCCAGGATCTTGGTACCGTCTGACGCTGGAATGCGGCCATCTCTTAGCAGGTCTCTGTTCCGTTTCTGAGGAAAAAAAACTTCTCCAGGAGGTTTAATATGACAGTGTGGGATCACCTAAGGTTAACTCAGGCTGTGCCTTCGAGGGCAGATCTGCTGTGAGCAAAGGAAACCGAGGAGAGCGTTGATAATGAAAAGGGGAAGAAGGGACATGGAGGGGTCAGGAATGGAGACACTTCTGACTCCATCCCAGCAGTGACCACGCAAGGATGGGCAACTGGCCCCAGCATACCCACTGTAGTGCGACCCCCCATTCTTTCTCATCCAAGCCTGGTCACAACCATTATCTTCCCTGTTTTGTCTAGAACGAGGAGAAGGCGGTGAAGCAGGCAGAGAAGAGCATCACTGACCTGAAGAGAAGGAGCAAAGAGATCAGCCCACTGAAACTGCGCAGGATGCGTCCCTCCCAGCCCCTCACCTTGGATACCCTCTGTGACTGGGATGCTGGGGAGGTGAGGGCTTGACTAGCAGTACCCTCAGAAGAGGCAGGCAACTGGATTCTTCTTTGGTTGCTCCAGATCTTGGCTCCGTGGTGGGAGGAACTGGCCTAGTGCCGGAAAGCTGAGCCTTTCACTGGATTTTGTGTCTTTGTCCCAGGTGCAGCTGACAAGAGGTGACAAGTACACTCTGAAGGACAACAGCAACCCAGAGATGTGGGTGGTGCAGAGCAGCACTGGTGTTGTCCAGGAGGCACCTTCTGCTTGCTTCTCCATCCCTCCACCAGACCCCGAGTCCATAGACAAGGTCAATAGGTGAGTCTGCAGCGGAGAGCTTGACCCAGAGAGATGATCAGACCTGCTCTTAGGTCATAGCCAGCACGACTGCCTCAACGGCAGAGAAATAGCAGCTGGGAACAGACTCTAGACTGTCTAGTACAAGATCCCCCCTGGGGAGGGACTGTTCCCTGCACCCAAGTATCTCGTCCAGGTTCCTACCATTCCTCGACAGCACGGCGCGCTGCACGGACCTTGCTGTCAAAGTTTTCTGGCAGTCAGGCTTGATTTCTTCACCCAAACATGTGACTCGCATAGGTTTGACTAAATTCATTGCAGAATCAGTCTGGAGCTTGGGACTTGCCAAACAGGACAGAGTTATCTGTGGTCAGCACGGCCAGCCAGCCCCAGCTGGAGACTGAGAAACGTTCCTTGAACCACCGTGTAGTCTACCGCTGTCTGCTCAGCCAGCTCCCGTGGTTCCCACAGGATGGGGCGGTGGTGCCGGCAGCTTCGGCAACATCTTTTTAATCATGTCCCCGGGTGCTTGGGTAAATCAGTGCTGCCCAAGGGCTGTGGAAAGGCCCACAGCCCAGACTCAGAGTTACCCGGGCACGTCTGTGATGGGAGCCCCAGTCACACGGGTGGGATTACTTCATTGTGTTGCTCTTCACATTGTGTTGCTCTTCGTACCCCTCTTCACACATCCCATATTACTGAATCCTTTGGATTTATGGGTTTCATGTGTGTTTTAAAACAGAAAAGAAAAAGTTTGCAACGTCCTCCTGGATAGCAGCTCTCACAGGTGTTGCCTGGAAAACTCTTCCCCTTTTCAGGCCACACCTGGCAGCTTGTTTCATTTCCCAGTGTTGGCTTCCCTTCCTACACGCAACATATTTGTCTTTGTTTTATTTCCCAGCCTGTTCCACCATTCAGTCCCTCTGCAGAGGGACAGCCCCCGTCTCACGACAGCCAGGCAAGCTGGGACTTGCTGGTTTTAGAGCACGGTGTTTAGTTGGAGCAGTCCATAGCAGGGATGTGAACTGGCCTGGTCCTTCAAAGACCCCTCCTCCTAGTTCTAGCAGTCTTCTCCCACGCAGAGGTTTTTTTGGTCCTTCCAGCTCCTGCTGATCCCAGCTCTAGATTCATTAGAAGGGAACCATGCTTACGAATAAGAGTTGGTGTTTCCAGGGCTGCAGCCACCTGTACTTGCTTCCTATGAAGCGCTGCACTGATATGAAATAAATTTCCAGCTTTATTAGCATCTGGCGAGAGTTGGGAAACACTGGCTCCATTGCGAGAAACCAGCTGCTCGAACCAACTGGCTGCTCTTGCTGCTGTCCCCTTTCCTAAGGGACATCTCCGAGTTACCACGGGCTGCAGGCTCCCAGCCTGCCCTTGGCGCTGGGAGCACCTTCCCTGGCGCTGGGAGCACCTTCCCTGGCATTGGGAGCACCTTCCCTGCCGTGGGAGCACCTTCCCTGCCGTGGGAGCACCTTCCCTGCCGTGGGAGCACCTTCCCTGGCAGAGGCTCGGAGCTGCCCCTGGGCCGGGCTGCTCCGCGCGGCGGTTCCCCGTCCTCCCGCTGATGCTCCTCTCTGCTCACAGGCTGGAAGGGGAGCTCCACACGGTGAAGCAGAAGCGAGCGGCGGTTCAGAGCACCCTGAGACGCAGCCACCAGGAGCAGGTCCAGCCCAGCCAGCAGGGTATGTCACTGGTTAGCCAGGCCCTCTCCAGGCAAGCCCCTGCAGAGCTCCCAGGCCTGGCTGGGGGCAGAGCTCCCCCCTGGGCAGGCAGCGGTTCCTGAGGACACCTCCTGCTCTATGGGAAAGAGCAGCCGATGCGATAACCTGACTCCTGGTGCTGCCAAGGACTCCCCGCGTGATCTCGGGCAATTCACTTAAACCCTCTTGCCCTTCTCAAACCTCTGAGATTGACCTCCGGCTCCATCAACAGTTGCAGAGTATTTAGGGTTGCAGGGGGATGTGCCTATCCAGAAGCCTTAATTAAGCCTTCTTTGGGATCCGAGTTCCTCGCGGTTCTCTTCCCTAGCTGGGGGCTGTGGAGTAAGCAGGCAGCCACGGCTAAATCCCGACCCCTGGCTAGCTGTGTTACTCCCACAGCTGCAGTTCAAAAAGCTCCCAGTGAAGCTGAGCAGGGCTGTGTCTGCATGGCAGCACGTGGCTGTCTCTGTCCCTCCTTTGGACTTGAGCCCTGGCTGGCCAGGGCAGAGCTAAAACCATTTTCCTAAGCCTTTGCCATGGGTTGGCGCACACGTGTGCACGATGCTCTGCGGATTAGAACTGTTAACTGAATTGTTTATGGTTGCATCAAAACTCCACGCTCAGGAGAAGCCCGTGTGCTTCAGCGCTGGCGAAACACAAAGGGCAGAGCTTTGCAGCAGGGCTGTCATGAGAGGGAGCTGGGGCTTTAGGGACCGTGTTTGGGACAGCTCAGGGAAAGGGCCGTGCACCAAGGCCGGGATGGCAGAAGAGAAATGGGGCTTAACCTGAGCTGTGTCTCGCTGCAGCTCTGGCCAGGAGCCCCCCTGTAGTCCAGGATGATCCCCAAGCTGACCAGCTTCTCGGTAGCCTCGATCGTGTTGGCATGGACCTGGTCCAGGTAGAGAAGGAGGTCTTGACCCGAGTGAGGTCTCCGGTGAGCTACAGTGACCCCACAGATGACCTTGCCAGGAGGATCAAGGACCAGCAGGTGGGTGCTGCTGCGGGCGGGTGGGAGCAGGACGAGTTCGGTAGCGCTGTGTCCCAAAACAGAACTGACATGGGAATTACACAGGAGACGACAGCCGGTGCTTCAAAGGAGAAACCTGTGCTGCAGTTGCGAGGGTTTCAGGCTGGCTTGAGCCCCTGAAACGGGACTGGTGAAGCCAAGCCCTAGAGAAACGCAGGCTCTTCCCTTGGCTCAGCTGAGTAGCAAGACGGTCCATTCGTTTCAGAGCTGTGGGCCAGGCGCCAGCCTTGGGGAGTCCTCAGCCTGTCGTGGGGATGCTGTCACCCTTCACTCTCCAGTCTGTAGCATAAAAGATAACGGGATAGAGGGCATTAATCCACGGACCAGGTTTGGCTCAGCTGGTGGGGAGCACAGGCTGGTAGATGTGAGGGGCACAGGAGAGGCAGTGCCCTGCAGCCCCCCTCCTCTCCTCCGGGGTAAGGTCTGGGTCTGCAGTAATTCAGCTTGTTACATCTTCATCTCTGGGTTATTTATCCGGCCCTGGCAGAAGGATGGACTCAGGCAGGTCGGTTTCTTCCATCTTTGTCTGTCTTGATCTCTTTCCCACACGCCGCGCTGCCAGACAGCCGCAGTCTGGATGGGGCTGAGCCCCAGGGCCCGACACCTTAGGAGAGGGCTACCGCACCCTTACCCCTCAGCGAAATCTGCCCCTGAGGGAGACACGTTTTCGCAAGAGCACTGTTATGACTGTGTGGGGTGACTCTGCTCCCATCTGCTGTGCCAGGAAACAACAAAGAAACTTGAGACCCTGGGGGCAGCCAAGGATGCCTTGCAGAAGGAGTGTGAGACCTACCTTTCCAAGAAACCCACCAGCACCTCGGCTTCCCAGCTCCCTGTCACGTTGAATGCCCTCAGGAGCAAATACAATGATGTCAATATGCTCTCCAGCCTGTACAACGAGAAGTGAGTGATGATGGCAAGGCCTGATGGGGATGAAGTCCTTGCACAGAGGTGTCAACACAGAAGCATGAGGGAAAATGCTTTTGGTCTGTATGGGCGTTGGTTGAGGTCCACCCAGCCCAGTGCAGGTTGGAAACCTCCCATCCGTCATCAAAGGCACCTCTGAAAGAGTTCCTGTATGTACTCTGTGGTCAGATCCCCCCACTGTGGAAAGTCCACCACAATGGGTGTGTGTTCCAGCTCTGCTGCATGCGGTGAAATGCAACGTATCTGACTTCGGGGCAGCGTGACAGGGTTGTGAGTGCATATTGCTTGTTCTCTGCCATGCTGCAGAAGCTCCGATGTTAAATAAGCTTAAACATGCAAAATCCGAGAGAAAAGGAGGAGAATGGGGTCTTCTGTAGCTAACCTTGTCCTGTCGTTTTTCCCTTACCCAGGGCCAAGGCTGCCCTGAACCTGGAGACTCAGATTGAGAACACAGACAAGATTGTCAGCACGTTTGAGGCCAAGCTGGCTCAGGATAGCATCATTCCTGCATCCCCCAATGCCCTGCAGGATCGGGCCAACGATCTGCAGGTAGGGGAACATCAGGCTCTTTGTTAAGGAAGGGAGATCTCTGAGCTCAGGTGGCAATGGTGGGGAGAGCTGGACTTTGCTTATTGGAGCACCCCGAGGAGCCAGCGATGAAGCCTTTCTAAGGACTTGTTCCTTGAAGGCTTTGCGTTGGTCTTGCAGGCTGACCTGCACCCACTGGCTAGCAAAAAGCTCTGTTCCTCTCCAGTTACCTTTGGGGTCCCTAAAATACACGATGAATGCCCTAGCATCTAACCTCTGCTGCTCTACCTCACACCCACCCCTATTCTTCCCTGCTCCCAACTCCCTGCCCCATCATTAGCACTCACAGTGACCCTTTTTTGCCTTCCCCAAAACTTCTCCCTTCTGCTCCATGCACCGTCCAACCCACCTTGCTTCCCACCTTCTTCACTGAACAGGTCTCACTGCTCCACCTCTTCCACGTCGCGTGTCTGTCCTGGAGAGCCTGACTGGCCCCCGGGTGCTGCACAGTCAGTAACAGTGTTAGGAGGGTGTTTCTGGTTGGTGCATCGCCTGATGCAAACCTGGAGGTGTCTTTTTTCCCCTGCAGAAGATGAAGCGGGACGTGGTGGCCCAGGAGGACTGTGTGCTGAAGCTGAACCGGGGGCTCAAGGATGCTGAGCACAGCTGCAGCGCCGTGCAGAACAACTTCCAGGAGTACTGCCCTGACCTGCCCCGGCAGAAGCGAGAGGTGCAGCTCCTCAATGATCGCTACCATGCCGTTGCGGACCAGCTGGACCAGCGGTGAGGAACTATGGCATCATCTCTGCTCCTCTTAGCTAATATGGACCAGCATCAGTCAGGGTCCCAAGAGTATGTTCTTCATTGCAGGACCCTGATCTTGACCACTATTCTGTAACACTGAGGACCAGGTCTGTCCTGCTGTGCAGTTGCCACCTTCCTATGCACAGCACAGGCGTTGAGTTTCCAGATAAAGACTCCTGCGAGAAGGCCGTCTTAAGTACCTGACTGCTGGCCTCTGCCTGACCCAGTGACCCTACCCAGAGAGACCCTGGTGCTTAACACTCCCCACGGGCATTCCTGCGGGTTGCCTGCCTTTTTCCTTCTCTCATCTCCCAAGTTGTGTTCGTGCTGCAGTAGCAAACCTGGTGTGCCCAGAGTTGTGCTCCCCACTCAGGGACCCGTTATCACCCCCTTGTTTTTGTTATCTTGGTGTTTGCTGTGGTGACATTCTCACCGTAGTGTCTTTCTAGGAGCTTGCACATGAATCTTTGCCCTTGCCCTTAATGTTCCTGTTCACCTTTGTGCTGTGCAGAGAGAAAACCCTCAGAAATATCAGCCTCACCTACCAGCAGTTCCAAAACTCCAATGAGAACCTGATGTTCTGGATGAACAACCTACCCAAGCACCAAGTGAAGACCACCGATGGGCCAAGCCAGATCAAGTACAAGCTGCAGGCACAGAAGGTGCGTCCCGGGGCAAGCACCGTAACCTGTAACGCTACAGGGATGGGGGAATTTGCTTGTGAACGCTATGCAAAATAGTACCAACCAGCTCCTAGTTGTGTGCTCCACCCGTCACAGTGAATGAACTAGAACGAGGAGACAATGGATTGCAGCCCACAGATGATGCATCTTGCCCCACTGCGTTCATCTACAGCGCTGGTGTCCTCATCCGTGCTAGTCACTCCCCACGGAGAGGACACAGCCAGATCCTGAAAGATCGCACCTTGGGCTGAGATGTTGCATCTGGGTCCTGCATCTTTCTCTCCTTGAGCAGATCCTAAGCTGACTAGCTCGGATGATGAGATGTGGAGGTCTCTGTGCTGGCTGGCCTTTACCTCATGCGTGATAAATCAGTGTGGCAGGTCCTGGGCAAGTGAGAGTGCTGCTGAGATCCTCTAAAGCCCCGGAGACTCTTCCCAAATGTCTTCCTGTTCCCACCATTCCCTCCAGTACTAGGCTGAGCTACTGCTCTTGGCTGCAAGGGTGTTACTGCATTGCTGCATTTCAACCTGTCCGTAACATCACGTCTGTCTCCTGCAGAGGCTGGTGGAGGAGATCGAAAGCAAGGAGCCCGAGAAGAACGCAGTGGTCAGACTATCCCGGAACGTGCAGTCCACGCTCAATGTATGGCTGGGTTTTCCCATGTAGCACTCCCTTAGCATCTCACCCAAGAGATCCCAACTGATTCTTCTGCTTCTGCTCTGAACAGGACTATGAACTCCAAGCAGGCAAATACAGCTCTTCTCTGGACCCCACCCTGACTGACTTTGCTGCAAAGAGGCTGCGTGTGACCCCGCTACAAGAAAGCATCCAGGCCCAGGTAAAATGTTAAGGTGAAGGCATGGAAACTGCTGTCTAGCTCCTCACCCAAGCCCCATGTCTTCTGCAAGGCTTTAATCCACTCCTACAGCCACAGCTGATCGTGGTCCTAGTCCCAAGGACAAATGGCATCAGGGATCTCTTTGTCTACGGGGCAAAGCAGCACATGAGATGCAGAATTAGGGGGGTGCCTGGCACCTTTGGTTGAGATTGCTGATGATGCCTCCTTACCATGTTGTGTGTGAAGATAGAACTTACAGGGCAGGTGTGTGGGGACAGGGCTGAGCCAGAGCTCCTGGGTGCTCTTCCCAGTTACACCCCAGTTCTCCTGCATCACCTTGGGCTATTTGCCAGCTGCCATCCGTGTGTGGCCCAAGGTGAATTTGGAAGTCTGGGCCCTGCGTAGGCTAGCAGGCATCTAACAGGCATTCACATAAAGGGGGCAGGATCTCCTACATGAATCCTGAGACTCTGTGTCTAGAGCGTCAGATGTGAAGACAATAATCCCTGGAGTAGTGCAGCACACAAAGTGCATCCAGGTGAAAGGAGGGGTGGGAGAGTGTGCCATCCAACAGAGCTGTGTCAGGGTGAGGGGGCAAGGCTCTCACTGCTGTTTCTTTTTCAGGAAAATGATGTAACCAAGCTCTACATGGAGCTGGCAGCAGAAAATAAACAGCAGCTCAGCCGGCTGGAGTTTGCCAAGAAGGTTGTTGAGAAGGTACCAGCTAACGGCTCATGGCAAGACTGGGGTACTCTAGGTTGGGGGTTGAAATGATCTTTACAAAGTTGTCAGCAATCTGCTAAGCCTGGGATCCCCCCACCCCTCCCTGGATCTCCACATCCAGCTATGAGGAAGGACAGGAATGGAAACTCCTGTGAGAAAAAGACCACGAGTAACCACAGTTTCACTGACACTGATCTTAGGTTGTGACATTCATCACCTCTGTGGGCCCTCAACTGTTTACTGAAGCTGTAGTTTATGCTAGGAAAAAATGTTTGAATTAGGGCTCTTAAGTCCTGTTCTCAGCAATACCTAATCAACGTTCACAGGCTGAGAATTCTAGATTTGTCTGTGGATGTGGTTGGAGTGTAGTGCTCACAGCCTTCTGGAAACAACTCAGCAGTAGGACTTCTGTGCCTTTCTGGGGCTTGATTCGCCTGTAGGAAAGGTCTCCGGTCGGGATGGCTTTCATTCCGTCTGCTCAGGAAGGAGAAGAGGTTACGCCGAGAGCCCTGTGATGTGCCGTGACCCCGCTGTGCAGCAGGGCCGGCCGCGCTGCCCTCCCTCAGCGGCAGAGGCGGCACAAAGCGCCCTCCTGGGCTCCCGCGGCACCTCCCTGGGCCGGGGAAGACTCGCCAAGTCCCTTGCCTGAGATGGGGGGAATGTCTCCTCATTTGCCACTTACAAGCAGCCTTATTTGGAGGCTCCCTGGGGCTTCTGTACCAGTTCTGTCTTCTGCTGTGCTCATGGAAAAGGCCTCTGCGCCAGATTCAGAGTGTGACTTGGTTTTCCTGCCTTTTTTTTTTTTTAATGCTTTTTTGTTCTTCCCTTGCAGAAGGAAGTGCATGAGGACATTGAAGCTGTACATGAGCAAACCCAGCAATCTGAAAACAAAGCCACAGCAAGCAGGGAATCTGAGGGGTTGAAATCACAGCTGGAGGAGGAACGGAGGAAAGTGGCCAAGATTGAAGAGGACCTGGAGGAACACAGAAACAAGCTGCTAATGTTGAAGACTCAGAAGCCCATTGAAAGAGTGGAAGAAAAGGAGGTGATAGAATATTACAGAGACCCACAGGTGGAGAGCAACCTGTCTAAGATGGCGCAGCAGATTGAGGAGGAAGGCAAAAAGAGGCAGAGCCTGCAAGAAGACATTGAAGCGATGAGCCGGAAGCTTGCCCAGATGGAGAGCGAGAAGAAGGTCAGTCCTGCCCAACTCCTCACGAAGGAGATCACAAAAATTGAGAAAGATCCAAGCCTGGATAGCCAAGCAGCCAGTCTTCGGCAGGAGATCAAATGTCTCCAGGAGGAAAGCTTGGCCGCTGCTTCCGAACTCGAGCAGCATAAGAGAGAGCTGCACATGCTGGAGCGAAAGCAGCCCAATATCCGAGAGAAAGTGGTGGTGAAGGAGCTGATCAAACTGGAGAAAAACCCAGAAATGCTGAAGTCTATTAGGACCCTGCAGCTGCAAATCGATGAGGAATCCTTCAAGAGGAAGTCTGCAGAAGAAGCAATAGAGAAGGTGAAGAACAAGATTGAGGAGGTGGGAAGACTAATTGAAACAGCAGAACCCAAGATTATTGTCAAGGAGGTAAAGCAGGTAGAGCAGGACCCGGAGTTATTGAGAGAATCTTCCAAGCTTAAAACTCTGATTGAAGAAGAGAGGAGCAAGAACTTGATGCTTACAGGTGAGCTGGGAGAGCTGCAGAGCCAGTACAGTATTGCAGAGAAGCAAAAACCAAGGATAGAGGTTAAAGAGAGGGTCAATGAGATTTTCCTGGTGGATCCTGAAACGGAGCAGCAAATTGCACACCTGAAAAGGGAGCTGCAGGAAGTTACTCTGAAAAGGACAAAGATTGACAGCGAAGTGGAAGAGGCCTTAGCAGAGCTCAATGTCCTCAGGTCACAGAAACCAGTGGTGGAGCTTAAGGAGGTTATAGAGGAGGTGGTAAAACATGAGAAGAGTCCAGAGATTCTTAGAGAAATTGGCAGGCTGAAACAACAGCTCAATGAACTAGTGAACACAAATGGCAGGACCCAAGAGCAGCTCATTAGGCTGCAGGGTGAAAGGGATGAATGGAAGAGGGAGAGATCCAAGGTGGAAACCAAGCTGGTCAACAAGGAAGTCATCCGATATGAGAATGATCCACTCCTGGAAAAAGAAGCTGATCGCCTCCGTCAAGAGGTGCGTAACATGTCTCAAAAGAGGAGAGCTGCAGAGGATGCGATCTATGACTTGCAGAATAAATACATGCTACTGGAGAGGCGAAAGCCAGAGGAAAAGGTAGTTGTCCAAGAGGTGATACTGACTCAAAAGGATCCAAAGCTCCGAGATGAGCACAACAGGCTGAGCCGGAGTCTGGACGAGGAGGTGAGCAACAGGCGTCGTCTGGAACGTGATGTGCAACAGGTTCGTGCACTGGTGGAAGAGCAAGAGAAGTTGCTCAACTTTCAGGAGGATCGAAGCAAGAGGCTTGCACTGGAGAAGGAGATGAGGCAAACTACGTTGAGAATAAAGGAGCTGGAGGAGAGCCCAGCCCCAGTGCAAGAAAAGATCATTATGGAAGAAGTGGTCAAGTTGGAGAAGGATCCAGTCCTCGAACAGTCTGCCAGCAACCTACGCCTGGAGCTGGACCGTGAGAAGACGGAGGTGCTGAACTTGCAGAGAGAATGCAAGAACCTGCAGATGNCTCTGTGGGCCCTCAACTGTTTACTGAAGCTGTAGTTTATGCTAGGAAAAAATGTTTGAATTAGGGCTCTTAAGTCCTGTTCTCAGCAATACCTAATCAACGTTCACAGGCTGAGAATTCTAGATTTGTCTGTGGATGTGGTTGGAGTGTAGTGCTCACAGCCTTCTGGAAACAACTCAGCAGTAGGACTTCTGTGCCTTTCTGGGGCTTGATTCGCCTGTAGGAAAGGTCTCCGGTCGGGATGGCTTTCATTCCGTCTGCTCAGGAAGGAGAAGAGGTTACGCCGAGAGCCCTGTGATGTGCCGTGACCCCGCTGTGCAGCAGGGCCGGCCGCGCTGCCCTCCCTCAGCGGCAGAGGCGGCACAAAGCGCCCTCCTGGGCTCCCGCGGCACCTCCCTGGGCCGGGGAAGACTCGCCAAGTCCCTTGCCTGAGATGGGGGGAATGTCTCCTCATTTGCCACTTACAAGCAGCCTTATTTGGAGGCTCCCTGGGGCTTCTGTACCAGTTCTGTCTTCTGCTGTGCTCATGGAAAAGGCCTCTGCGCCAGATTCAGAGTGTGACTTGGTTTTCCTGCCTTTTTTTTTTTTTAATGCTTTTTTGTTCTTCCCTTGCAGAAGGAAGTGCATGAGGACATTGAAGCTGTACATGAGCAAACCCAGCAATCTGAAAACAAAGCCACAGCAAGCAGGGAATCTGAGGGGTTGAAATCACAGCTGGAGGAGGAACGGAGGAAAGTGGCCAAGATTGAAGAGGACCTGGAGGAACACAGAAACAAGCTGCTAATGTTGAAGACTCAGAAGCCCATTGAAAGAGTGGAAGAAAAGGAGGTGATAGAATATTACAGAGACCCACAGGTGGAGAGCAACCTGTCTAAGATGGCGCAGCAGATTGAGGAGGAAGGCAAAAAGAGGCAGAGCCTGCAAGAAGACATTGAAGCGATGAGCCGGAAGCTTGCCCAGATGGAGAGCGAGAAGAAGGTCATTCCTGCCCAACTCCTCACCAAGGAGATCACAAAAATTGAGAAAGATCCAAGCCTGGATAGCCAAGCAGCCAGTCTTCGGCAGGAGATCAAATGTCTCCAGGAGGAAAGCTTGGCCGCTGCTTCCGAACTCGAGCAGCATAAGAGAGAGCTGCACATGCTGGAGCGAAAGCAGCCCAATATCCGAGAGAAAGTGGTGGTGAAGGAGCTGATCAAACTGGAGAAAAACCCAGAAATGCTGAAGTCTGTTAGGACCCTGCAGCTGCAAATCGATGAGGAATCCTTCAAGAGGAAGTCTGCAGAAGAAGCAATAGAGAAGGTGAAGAACAAGATTGAGGAGGTGGGAAGACTAATTGAAACAGCAGAACCCAAGATTATTGTCAAGGAGGTAAAGCAGGTAGAGCAGGACCCGGAGTTATTGAGAGAATCTTCCAAGCTTAAAACTCTGATTGAAGAAGAGAGGAGCAAGAACTTGATGCTTACAGGTGAGCTGGGAGAGCTGCAGAGCCAGTACAGTATTGCAGAGAAGCAAAAACCAAGGATAGAGGTTAAAGAGAGGGTCAATGAGATTTTCCTGGTGGATCCTGAAACGGAGCAGCAAATTGCACACCTGAAAAGGGAGCTGCAGGAAGTTACTCTGAAAAGGACAAAGATTGACAGCGAAGTGGAAGAGGCCTTAGCAGAGCTCAATGTCCTCAGGTCACAGAAACCAGTGGTGGAGCTTAAGGAGGTTATAGAGGAGGTGGTAAAACATGAGAAGAGTCCAGAGATTCTTAGAGAAATTGGCAGGCTGAAACAACAGCTCAATGAACTAGTGAACACAAATGGCAGGACCCAAGAGCAGCTCATTAGGCTGCAGGGTGAAAGGGATGAATGGAAGAGGGAGAGATCCAAGGTGGAAACCAAGCTGGTCAACAAGGAAGTCATCCGATATGAGAATGATCCACTCCTGGAAAAAGAAGCTGATCGCCTCCGTCAAGAGGTGCGTAACATGTCTCAAAAGAGGAGAGCTGCAGAGGATGCGATCTATGACTTGCAGAATAAATACATGCTACTGGAGAGGCGAAAGCCAGAGGAAAAGGTAGTTGTCCAAGAGGTGATACTGACTCAAAAGGATCCAAAGCTCCGAGATGAGCACAACAGGCTGAGCCGGAGTCTGGACGAGGAGGTGAGCAACAGGCGTCGTCTGGAACGTGATGTGCAACAGGTTCGTGCACTGGTGGAAGAGCAAGAGAAGTTGCTCAACTTTCAGGAGGATCGAAGCAAGAGGCTTGCACTGGAGAAGGAGATGAGGCAAACTACGTTGAGAATAAAGGAGCTGGAGGAGAGCCCAGCCCCAGTGCAAGAAAAGATCATTATGGAAGAAGTGGTCAAGTTGGAGAAGGATCCAGTCCTCGAACAGTCTGCCAGCAACCTACGCCTGGAGCTGGACCGTGAGAAGACGGAGGTGCTGAACTTGCAGAGAGAATGCAAGAACCTGCAGATGCAAGTTGATGTCCTGCAGAAGACAAAATCCCAGGAGAAGACCATCTACAAGGAGGTGATTCGAGTGGAAAAGGACCGAGCGCTGGAGAGTGAACGTTCACGCATCTGGGAGCTGCTGAACAGGGAGAGAGGGGCCAAGCAAAAGGCAGAGGAGGAGGTACGGCGGCTCAGGGAGAAGGTCGAGAGAGCTGAAGGCATGAAGAGGACGTGGGCTCGCGAAGAGACAGAGCTGCAGAAAGCCAGGAACCTGGCCATCCAGGAGAGAGCCAACTTGGAGAGTGAACTGCGGGAGCTGGAGAGGCAGAAGCAGCAGAAAGTCCTCTTCCTTCGGGAGGAGTCCAAACTGCTCAACCAACGGACTGAGAATGACAGACAGAAGAAGAGGCAGCTGGAACATGAGTTTTCCCTGCTGGAGGCAGACATTCTTAGGGAGAAGGACCAGATCTACAACAAGGAGAGGTTCATTCGAGATCTCCAGTCAAGGGTCAACCGGGAAGAAATCAATCATGAGACCCAGATGAGAGAGACGAACCTCTCCACCAAGATCTCCATATTGGACCCTGAGACAGGGAAGGATATGTCACCTTATGAGGCCTATAAGAGAGGTATCATAGACAGAGGCCAGTACATCCAGCTGCAAGAGCTGGAGTGTGACTGGGAGGAAGTCACCACCCTGGGCCCAAACGGGGAAGTCTCAGTTCTACTTGACAAGAAGAGTGGGAAGCAGTACTCCATTGATGATGCGCTAAGGCTGAGGAGGATCACAAAGGAGGAGTACCAGCTGTACCGGGACGGCAAGATTCCCATCTCCGAATTCGCCTTGCTGGTGGCTGGGGAATCCAAGCCGCCCCCATCCCTCTCTATTGGCTCCATCATCTCCAAATCCCCGCTCTCATCACCCACCACCCACCAAAGCCAAAGCTTCTTCCCCCCAGCCTCGCAGAAGGGCTTCTGTGATGACACATCCCCCATCGCCGGGGTGTACGACACCACCACTGACACCAAGTACAACGTCAAGACTGCGGTTGTGAAGAAGCTGCTTGATCCCATGACGGCTCAGAAGCTCCTGGAAGCCCAGGCTGCCACGGGGGGCATCATAGACCTCATTTCTCGGGACCGTTTCTCGGTCCACAAGGCGATCGAGAGGGGGCTCATTGACAGGACCTACATGCAGAGACTGCTCAATGCCCAGAAAGCTTTCACAGGGATTGAGGACCCGGTGACCAAGCGAAGGCTGTCTGTGGGGGAAGCAGTGCAGAAGGGATGGATGACCAAGGACAGCGCTTTCCCCTATCTGGAGGTCCAGCATCTAACTGGAGGACTCATCGATCCCAAGAAAACTGGTCGCATCCCCGTGCTGGAAGCTGCCCAGACAGGGATGATAACAGGCGACCTGGCCAACAGGCTCCAGGATGAGTCCAACTATGAAAAAGATCTCATTGACCCCGTCACTAAAGAGAAGATAAATTACAAGGAGGCCATGGCTCTCTGCCAGAAGGATTTGCTGAGCAGCCTCCTGCTGCTGCCAGCCACGTCCGAGGGGTATCAGCGGTACCACCAGGCGAGCCGTTCCCCCAGGCTCTCCCGGTTCAGGCACTGAATGGCTCCAGGCGTGTACTGGATCTGGTTCCTTCAGGAGTTCATCCCTTAAAACACTTCTCCCCACGGAGGCGGCAGCAATCACAGGAACGGAGCGTCTAGCGTTTAGGGCTGCATACTCTTCTATCTCAGCTATCTCTGCTTCCCAACGCAGCTTGGGCTTGCGAGGAAGAAAGCGTGATCGTGAGCGTGTCAGCCCCGACACACGGGGCTCCCGCAGCCCCCCGGCTGCTGCCGTGACGGCAAAGGGGGGTTGATTGTGAGAACTCCACTGGCAGTAGGTGAAACGTGGTTATGCCCAGAAAGGGAGGAGAGCCAGAGTGTTTTCCAGTTGGGTCATTCTTCTGCATGCAATAAACATAGAAAGTGCATCTCTGTGGTGTGTTCTCTCTGCAGGCTGAGGCTGCCAAGTGGCCGAAGGCATGGCTAGTCCCCCCCCATGCAATCCTATGCTCTGCAGCCCAATTCTACAAAGCGGTTGCAGACTCTTGCTCGCCCTGATCTCACAGCACTGAACACCCTCAATTTCCTTCTGCTTGTCAGTCCATATTTTTAAAGATTTTGTTATGTTTGCCTTTGAAACTGAAAACCAATGGGACCTTGCTCCCTTGTCGTTTGGACACCTCTGAAAGAGGGACTTTATCGCCAAAGGGTGCGGTTCCGTGTTGTGTTTGGTCCAGTCTAAGCGCAGGCAGCTGCCGAATGGAGCAGCCCCCCTGCCCCCTCCAGTGCCTGTCCCTGGTGCCTCTGGCTGCAGACCAGGGATGGTGGCGGCTGTACGATGACTCGGGTCGCTTCACTGAGCTGCCGGCAGAGGAAGCCAAGCCCCGAGAAAACCAAACCGAACCCTGTTGAAGTAGGTGATTTTGGGGGCTAGTCCTGTACCTGTACAGAGGCAGATGTTGCAAGGGAAGGGCTGACCTCCAGTCGCAGACTGATGATGCTTGCAGTCAATGGTGATGTGAAACTGCTTTCTACAGCCCTTGGCCTTGGCTGCAGGATCCACCCAGCACTACCTGAAAATCTGCACTTGCTATTTCTTTAGTCAAGCTTTCACTCCTCTGTCACTTCCAGTGCTCAGCCCTTGCTGAAAGGAGCAAGTCCTAACTCCCACATGTCCCTGTTGAGATGAGAGACAAAATGATGCTATGATTCTATGAAATGTTCTTCCCTGGTCTCTACCCTGTTCTGGAGAGTCCCCTGGCTTTGTGGGATGAGAAAAATGACCTTCTATGGACATGAGCTGCTCTTCCCCCTCTCTCAAGGGCTCTTTTAGCTGCTGCTGCTTGGGAAATCCAAGAACCCCAAAATAATCCATAAGGATAGAGCTTTTGTCCCCCTCTCCCCCATCAGAGCAGCAGCATAGCCTCTATTTCCCACACTGGCAAGCTCAGGACAATCTCGGGTCCTGTTACCTTCCTGCTGGTCAGTAGTGCTCAGCATTAACAATCTGAGTCCAGCTATGGAAACACCAAGTTTCCAGTCCAAGATCTGCCCAGGCTCTGCAGGGTCTGTGTTTGTAGTCAGGCCAGTGGCTGGTGCCCATGGCCATCTCAGCTGCCATGATCAATATGGGGTAATTTGTTGGTTTACAATGGGCAAAACTGTTCCACACACCCTGGAGCACACGTTCCCAGCCTGTTTCCTCTTGGAAGAGCACTGCTGGCACGTGGGGCACTGAGCATCCCCCTCCCGGCTGCTCTGGGCCAGCAGCCGAGGCTGGAGCTGGGCTGTGGTGGACCAGGGGACACACCAGGAGAGGAACCCTGGCCTGGCCCCACAGCCCTCGGGCGCAGGAGCGCAGCCAGGTGAGGGTCACCTCCCCGTGCGGCCACGGAGCCCGGCACCAGTGCGGTTCCAGCAGCCCTCGGGTCCCAGCTCGTCAAAGCTGCTGGCAGCAGCCTGGCTGTGCTTCGGCTTTGCTCCCTCGGCTGAGAGCAGGGAGGACCCATCAGCTCCGCGGCTGCTCCCTCGGCTGCAGCTTGGCTCTGCCCGACGCCTTCCCCCGGCCCGGCTCCACGGGGCAGGGTGCTGGGCTGTAGGGCTGCCTTCGTCGAGGCTGCTCCCCTTCAGATGAGATAAAACCGTGCTTGTTTTTAAAGCAGTGTGATGTTCACGTGGTGACTCTTTCCTGAAGTGCTGATTAAATAGTTTTGGGGAATGCTCTGTAACTAAGGAACTTGGAGTTCTGGTAATTAGGCAGTCAGTTAATCATTTTGGATAAAGTGCTCCCTAACTGCGTGCTGGGAGGTATTTACCTAGGGCTGGGTGAAGGTGTTAAGAGGCGATCAGGCGGCTGAGCAGTCTGGCTGGCTGAGCAGTCTCCCTTGAAGGCTGGTCTGCCTTTTGTTTCTGAAAAAAAAAACCCACAACCCACTAAAAAAATCCTTTCCTTTGCTAACAAGTGGTCCTCATCTGCAGAAAGCAGCTGGCCTCATGTCCTCCTGCTGTGTCCACAGGAAGCACCACGCGGCGTGGGGCTTCCCCAGAGCCAGCTGCCCGGCGGGGTTGTGACTTGCTCGGCAGGAGCCGGGTGGTGCTTTTCCCCCTGCTCGGGTGCGGGGTGAGGGCCCTGCACCGTGGCTTTCCCAGAGCAGTTATTTCGACACAGCTGTCGTTGGTTCCCTTTGCTAGCAGTGGGGTTGGGTCATAAGTGTTTGAAATGCAGCTTGTTGCTTCATTTTGTTGAGCTAGATGAGCTGTAGTATTTTTATTTGTTCCTGGACTGGATGAATGTCCTTGGTATTTATTTCTTAATGCAGGTCTTTTTTAAAAAGAAAACAACTCTTCTGCAAACAATTTGCGTGGTACAACACGAGCATTTGTTTGCAGAGCGCAAACAACGGAGCATTGTCCGTACAAAATGAATTGACTTTAAAGCATGTATGCAAAGGCAGGGAAATGATTCCCATAGCAGAATTCATCTCTGTCTCAGAAACGTGCCCCTGCGAGCTGGGAGTTATCACACAGAGGCCATGAGGTGCTGCAGGAGCACAGCAGGGCTTCAATTTTCCTGCCACACGGCTCTCGAGGCTGCTGCGTGAGCCCAGCTGCCTCTCTCCCCTGCTTGATCAGAAAACCATCCCTCCCCACACGAGCAGGCCAGCTTTCTCCAGGCAGCCACTCCAGCATGACTCCTAACAACAGCTTCAAAAGCAAAGCAACCCCCACACGCCCCAAAAGCCCTAATTTGTGCAAATTGCAGAGACGAGCGAGCTCCCCAGGTCCTGGTGGCTTCCAAACCTGCAGGGGAAGCACGGCCCAGCGGCGTGGCAGGGCCCGGAGGGAGGTGAGCAACAGGTCCCAGGGTTTCACTGTCGGGGACCTGTCAGGAGGTGCGGCTGCCACAGCAGGGATGACAAAGGTCTTTTTGATGTCAGGAATTAAGCAGAGCCACCCGCTGCCTTTTGTTGGGTGGGGAGAAGGAGTGAATGATGGAGGAAGCCAAAGGGCAACAGAGCTTGGCTTTAGACAGGCAGCTCTGGGGCTGAGAGGGGCTTTTCCAGGCAGGACTCCAAAGGTTTCTCTCCCCTGTGCAAATGCTCTGGTATCTTGTAGGTGGGGAGGGAGGTTTGTGCCACAGCTGTGTGCAGCCGCCTCTCCCCTTCACTGCATTGTTTATCTGTCATGAGACTCTAGGAATGGGGTGGCTTTGCAGAGCGGTCAGGTTGTGCTGAGATCAGTTCTTAGGTTCATAGTTACTACGAGGGCACATGTGTGCACGTGCATGAAACACAGGGGTGCAGAAGTTTGGCTTCCCTAAGTTAAAAATCTGTCTTTTCAGTATTTAAGTAAGTAGAATATAACTCTGAACTGTTCGTGGCAACCTCTGATGGAAAGCAAGCCGACCTCACCATACTGAGAGAGCACTGGGCTGCAGAACTACCATCAGCCCCTCGTTCTGCAACGGAATCGAGAGCACATCCCTGCACCTGCCAGGGATTTGGGCTGGAAAGGACAAAAGAAAGAGTGCAGGAGATGATGAAGGGAGAAGAGGTCTGTGGAAAAAAGGACCAGCCAGACTGTCCTGCGTCACCAGCCCGATGGGCTGCACCGAACAATAAACACCAAGGTTTCAGAACAAATAACAAGTCTTTATTTTTTTCTGTACTGAAAGAAAAAAAATGAAGATGTTAAAACCACACCAAACATTTGAACAGCAAAAACATTTCCAAGACAATAAAGCGAAGGAAACAGCATTACATCTGGACCAATGATGGGAAGTTGTTTACTGTTTCCAGCCACATGCAACAAGTCCTTTATGCTAACTGGAATCTTTTGGCTTCTTGGTCCCAGCTAAGGCACAAATTAAGACGCCTGATAGAGCTCTTCAGCTTGTGAAGCAGCAGAATGTCAGCTCTGTTAAACAGCCCAGATTAAACAGCTTGTCTCGTGCTGACAAGCCCAGTCTTTGGCAACAGCCGCCAAGGGCTGAGCAGGGAAGCCTCCCCTTCCCAAAGCGGAGCTCCAGCACGCCCTGGTGTCAGAAACTGCCACCGACAGCCCTGGGATGCTCCAGTGCTGGAGAGACAGAAATCTCCATGTCACCTTAGCTCGCTGACTAGTGCAAGGACAAACCTCTGAAAGATGCTCTCCAATCGACATTTCAGTGGTTTATGCTGATAAATACCCCCCACCCTTTTGCACGTGACCTCTTCAAAACAGCTCTGCTGGCTGTAATCTAGACAAACTTTCCCCCAGCAACAGGCTGAGAGTCTCCAAATGCAAGAATGTCCCCCTCTAGGCTGCTCAGGAGAAGCGAGACCCTGGGCCCCAGCCAGCCCCCGCTACGTGCCCAACGCCAGACCTGCACCGCTAGCCGGAGGTGCCAGCGCCTGGGGAGAGCTGTGTCCTCTCACCTGCAGTGTCTCTGCAGCGCACGTCGCTCTGCAGGGCTCCGAGGGCTTCTCCAGAGGAAATACTGGTGATTGAGGGCTGCCTTGGCTGAGATGCGTGTGCTGGGATCGTACAGGAGCAATTGCTGCCAAGAGAAAAACCCAGCAGATTTAGGCTTTTAAAAAACAAAGGATCGACTGCACCTGCATGCGGCTGGGCCCAGATGCAGATGTTGGTCCTGCCTTTTCCCCTCTCTGGGCTTCGGGAGTAACCCACGGCTGAAGTTACTGCGGGGATTACGCTAGAGGGGTTTCTTGACCCTCAACGTAGTGGTTTCCTAGAGGAACCCGCACCGACAGCCCCACTTCAGAGCCAGGGCTGAGCCCTATTCGATGATTCGGTGTTTCTGCAATGGCAGAGACGAGCATTAGAGCCAGATCAGCTAATGCACTTCTGGGTAGATCAGTCCCAAGTATCCCTATTCTTTGCCCAGTTTGAAAAGGTCCTGTCTGTCCCTCGGTCTTGTTCTGAGCCCTGACTCACCACCAGTAAGTCTCTACCATCTCGATCTAAGTTGGGAACAATTTCCTTCATCTCCTTCCTTGCCCACCGGGGAAAGTCCCCCTTGTAGTCAGGCAGCTGGGTCACCCCAGGCCAGGTCGCCTCGGTGGGAGTGCCCAGGGTGCGAAAGATCCGGAAGAGCTGGTCGATCTCAGAGTCCCCTGGAAACAGGGCCTTCCTGGTCACCTGGGGAAAGGGAAAAAAAGCCAGTTCCCACTTTCCAGAAGCTGTGTGCCCTATTCCCCGCTGCAAGCAACCCTTTGTCCCAGCAGATGCAAACAACTGCACGGACCAGGGCAGTGACAATGCAGCAATTCTGCCCGGCAGTGGCTGGGAAAGCCACGGGTGTCTGTCTGCTGGTCTCCAGCTCCTCTCCATGGATCTGTGCTCCCCTGAGGCAGTCCTCTTCCAGCAAGTCCCTGATCCCTCTTTGTCTCCGGTTCCCTAACATCTGCTCTTGCAGGCTAGCTCCCTCCCCGCCTTGCCCAGGCTCTGCTATCTGCAGCTTGGGGGCTTTGGGAGCTAGGGATAGTGTTGTTACACTGCAGGGATAACAAGAGCTCTTCCAAGTGGAGTATGGACCTCTTGGAGATCCACTCTGCCATGCTATGAAGTGCTAGTTCTCTGCAGCCCACCACAGGGACACCTGCAAGAGAGTCATCTCCTCCCAGAATCAAAATGCTGCAGCAATCAGACTGAAGTTACCCCTTCTGCAAGGACAGGCATCGCACGCCAATATCCCTGGAACTGCAGCCAGACTACAGAGGCTGCTTTGCCTTCTGCCAGGCCCCTGAGGGTGGCAGATTCCTTTTGAGCCCACAGCTAAGGATCAGCGGACCCTGGGGGTGGGCTTACACACCCCGGCACAGGGTGGGACCACAGTATCACAGATGTTCTGCATCTTGTCCCTCCTTCCCCACTTCCCATTGCAGCTGCATCCTCCTTCTCATTAAAGAGACTATTTAAACCCATTCTACCATTTCTGCAAAGATGCAGCCGATGCTCCAGATATCCACAGCGGTCGAGTAGTATTTGCATCCCAGCAGTATTTCAGGGGCTCGGTACCACAGCGTCACCACCTGGTAAGGAACCAACAAACAAGCTTTGTCTAGTTTTCCTGAGTGAAACTAGAGGCATGGGATCGTCTCTTCTCATCTGTAATGCAGTGACTGTACAAATCAGAGTGTGCCGAGGCCACCGTAGGACAGCCAGATTGGGATTAACAGATCATTCTTCAATAGGACACTCTGGAACAAATAAATACACCCTATGCAGAGAAGGTGGGAACCCAGCTTGCAGGCTAGGGTAGAAGCAGTCAGCACACTTTGTGGGGACACGAGGTAACCCCTTAGCTGCGGGTTGGGTTAAGAGCACGTGCCTGGGCACAGCTGTGCCTCAGCTATGGATGAGTAGCTTGTCATGCTGCTGCTGTTCACCCACTATGGATTGTATACCCCACCCTCAGGTGACAGAGTCTCAACAATACCTCGTGAGTGTATGTGCGCAGGGGGACTCCGAAAGCTCTTGCCAGTCCAAAATCAGCCAGTTTGATTGCTCCTGCTTCATTAATGAGCAGGTTCTGTGGTTTCAAGTCCCTGTGGATGACTCTGTGCGAGTGGCAGAAGCTCACACCCTGCAGCAGCTGGAAAAGGTAGTTCTAGGGAGAGAAGAGATTTCAGACAAGGCCACGATGAAACCACTTTGAAGGTTGGATCATGTGAATTGACGCACTTTGGATCATTTACAGACCTGAATGGGAAAAAAGACCTTGCTATAAGGCGACACGAGGCCTGCGGGCCACTACTCAGAGATGCACACAAGCGGCTCCCACCCTACGTGGGGACTGAGAGCCTCCAATCCAAGCAGTGGCAGTCCCTTTCACCCATCCATTACTCTGTACAAAAGCAATTAGCAATAGATCCCTCTGTTGTCCTCTTACAGCAGCTTGTTCTGCAGCAAGATGGGCTGAAGAGCCTGGAAACAGCTGGGAAACAAATGTGCTGAGCAATAGTGCCAGGAGGTTTTCCCAGCTGAAATGTTTGCGATCTGAGAGGTTGAATGCCTCCAGCCAAGGATGAGTCTCTTCCAGACGCAGTCTGGGTGAGAGCAGCTCAGTGCTGGCTCTGCCCAGCAGAAGGCAGCAAGGACACATGTTCTCTGCCCTGCCTGTTAACGCTCTGTCCACACTGTACCTTGACCAAGCTTAAAGGAAGCTCTCCAGTTCGGGATGAGTCCATGTATTTCTTCAGGTCCTGATTCAGATACTCAAACACCAGATAGAGCTTCTTCTGGCTGTGTATGACATCCAGGAGCCTGCAAAAGAAGTGCAAGCACTCCCTTCAGTACCTTTGTGTGGGAATCCATGCTATGCAGGAGTGTTAGTCTCTTAGAGAGCGTGTGGGAAGATCTCCTCCAGACTTTTGCCCAAACATACGCAAACATCCCTCCTCCCACAGATGCCTCTGCTCTGTGAGTCCTTTGGAGCAGAGAGAGGCAGATATAAAAGCAGCATCTAGTATAGGGTAGCAGCAGCTTGGACTAGCCTGTGTTGATGGAGTAAAGTGGCAGTGCCGTGGGCTATTGCTGCGAACCAGGGAAGTGCAAGCGACTCCGGCATTTTCCTGTTTATTTTGCGCCTTTCTGTGCAGTCAGGGAAGGACTGGAAGGCCCCTCTTGCTGCCTGCGCCCAGAGCTCCCCATGGGGATGAACAGGAGCTCGTCAATATGCTGGTGGGGAGGGTTCATCCAGGTCTTACCTGACTATGTTGGGGTGCTTCAGCTCCTTCAGCAGTGAGATTTCTCGGATTGCAGTGCTGGGGACGCCCTCCGTCTCCCTGCGGCAGAGACGGGCTGTACGGCACCCCGTCCCCTGGTGGGATCCCGCAGCCCACCAGGGTCCCGTGTCCCTCCTCCCTTCCCTTGTACCCCACTGCCCGCCCAGGGGAGGGTCTCTCTCACCGGGCACCCCGGGTTTGGGATGGAGGTGCGCGTGGGGTGGGCTGGGGGGAGGCAGAGGGAAATGGAGCCGTGAGGAAGGAGAGGGAGGGGGTGACCCAGACAGTGCAAGCTGTGGGGTAGAGCTTGTTTGGCAGCACACGGGGGCACATTTGGAGAAGCAATGGTTTGAATGCCCAAGCCTCGCTTTTCGGAGGTGGGGGGACATGAAAGCTCTTTACCCTTCAGGCAGCCGCCTCCACTCTCCTGAGGAACGGCCATGGGGTGCAGTCCCACCACCATGGTCCCTGGTCCACACTGACACCCCTCATGGCGGAGACAGCGCAGGGCCGACCCCGGGGAGCAGTAATAAGCTTTTGTCTGCTCAGTCCCCATCCTGGAGGGGTCGAAGTCGGCCTCCCGGGAGGCTGAGCCTCACCAGGCCCTGGCACCGCACCCCTGAGGGAGAGAACACCTCCCAAAATGGCAGCTACTTCCCCCTGCCCTGGACCATGGGGCCAGGGCCAGGCAGCGCCAGGTCAGGCCCTAGCTGCTTGCGTTAGCTGATAGAGACATTGTTTTCCCTCATGTCAGGCTTTTTGGAGCCTCTCGCACCATTTTGGAGACTGGGCTGGGCTCAGGGGCCCCCTGCTCGCTCCCGTGGCAGGGCTGGGGCACTGCTGGGCTCAGCTGGTGGCCATCTCCCCGCAGATGGCACTGCCGGCCCCAGAGGAGCCATTCGCCCTCCTTGCCCTCTCTCGCCTCGGCACCCGATTGCTGCTGCAGAGGCGGCCGCCTGCCTGGCGCCATGGTGGGCTGGGTGGGCACCGGGCTGGGCTGCGCCATGACAGCGCCGGCGGCCAGGGCCCTGCCCCACTCACGAGTCCAAGCGGATCTTCTTGAGGGCCACCAGCTGCCCCGTGCGCTTGTTGCGAGCCTTGTACACCACGCCGTAGGTGCCCTCCCCGATCTTCTCCACCTTCTGAAACACCTCCTGGAAGGTGTCCATGGCGCTGCCTCAGCCTTGCGATGGCGGGGGGGGCGGGGCTGGCGCTGCTTTCTGAGGTAAAAAAAAAGAAGGGGAATAAAAAACCACCCCAAATGTGCAGGAGGTGTTTGCTCTCTCTCTCTGTGTCCCCTGAGCTGCTCCTGGCTGGGTCCCGCCTTGCTGCTCCCCCAGCACAGGGCCCTGCCCTCAGGCGGGGCAGCCGCGGGCAGGCAGGGCTGCCGGGGCGCGCTGGGGGTGCTGGGGGTCTTCAGGCAGACCCAAAGAGCCGAACGCGCTGTGCACCAGCTGCCCGGGACCAGTTGCTTGCGACCAAGGTTGTGGAGTGTGTCGGCTAAAGTAAAAATCAAGCAAAATGGATGTAAAGAGGAGCTTTGGGCCTGCGGGAAAGGCAGCAGGGACTGCACGGGGCCAAGGGAAGCTCTGCAGCTTCATTTGTACAGCGCCTGGCGTCAGGGGGATGCAGCACGTAATTAGGGTTCCCTGGGACACACTCGGGTCAAACACACAGCAGAAATGTCTTTTTTTTGTTTGGGATTTTGGGGGGGGGCAGTGTTTGTGTCTTGTGCAATTGTCCCTTGAACCTTGAACCCCACCGTGGGCCACATCACTTGGTCAGCCTTTTGGAAGATGTCCTTGGGGGGGATTAATCATTGATGACAGCTGACAGAAGACAAGATTAAAAAATTATTACGCATTGTGGCACCAGGAAAGGTAGAGCCACAGGGACTGTCTTCTGGAGGGCTTGTGGGCTCCATGTCTCTGGGTGGGCACAGCAGCCCACTGGCTGCGTGGGTCCACAGTGCAGATCCCCACTTTTGGGTGACCTAAAAAAGACCGATTCGGCCCACTGTTGAGCCACCAGCTCAAAGTCTTTTTTAAATTGATCCTGATTTTGCCAGTTTGAAAGAACCAAAGCGTGGTTGCTCTGTGGCTGAAGAAGGACCCACATGGCCACAGCAAACTCCCGTGTGGGTTCTCCGGTGGCTTGTGAAGGTTGACTCTGCAGTCACGTTTCCATCCAGAGTCATTGCCAAATTTGCTTTCCTCTTCCTGGCTGGTTGGGTTTGTGGGGTTTTTTTCATAACACTTGTAGGAACCCTCTTATTTTGGATATTCTCAGCCCTGATATCTTGGATATTCCCAATTCTCTGGCAAACCGGGCCATTTGGATAAAATTTAAGCACGAGGAGGAAGGTAGGAGGACAGAAGATGAGGTATAAACATAAACACATCATGACAGACTCATCATTGTCTCTTATAAAACCAGGTTAAAATATTGCCTCTTGAGATTACGTTTTTGGACTTGGGTTGAACAGAGCGCGTGCTGAGGCAGGGCTTCTGGATCTCCTTAACTGCATGAAGAAAAACATAAGGCTAAACTATGATTAAAGATTATAGCAAGCACTGTAATTACTGAGCCATCTCGGGCCCTTGAATCAAGCCTGCTGGCAACAGGGGACTTTGCCAATACCTGTTGCATTTTGATGTGCTGCCATGTGGTGTATGGCTTCAGTCCTTATTTTCTGAACATTTCACCAGAGAATCTGAGCAAAAAGCAGAAAAGGCTGCAGATGGCTCAATTCCCCTGCAAACCACAGTCCCAGCTCACTCCAGGTCCAGGGATTCCTATAGCACAGGAGAGTCTTCTCTCTCTTGCACTAACATTTTATTCTCATCTCACACTAGTGATTTTCTGTCTTTCTGCTGATGATTTAATTCTGCTAGGTGGGCCTGGCACCATGTTCTTAAACCAGAGTGGCTCTGATGTAACTTCATCTCCTCTTCTTGCAACTTTTTCAAAGTCAAGCACTTCCTTACACACCCAGTACTTACAATAAGGAGGAAAATTGCATATCGCTAAATTTTCTTACATCATCCATGGGGTTTCTGCAGGGCCTAATGCATTTGCCTTAGCAAGAAAGAGGTTTTTAATCAATAAAAGACAGTCTGCCTTCTCTTTTCATCTTTATTTAGGAAAATATCAATCAAAACCTTTAGATGCTTCAAAAAAATAGTGATTTAAGGTCTCCTAAACTTAGTTGTGTCAAGGAAGAAAGTCAAGTGGTGGTTCTCAGGGCACTGCAAATATTTATTTTAGAGCTAAAGTCAATTCCCCCCCCTTGAGAGACCTGCTCCTGAAAACCAGAAAAGGCAGGTGCTACTGAAAATAGTGACTCTTTGTTCTTCTTGTTTCTGTGTTCGTCAGTGCAGATATGTGAGTGTTTTGCCAGGAATGCTCCTGTGTGGCAACTGACTCACCGTAATCAAACGCATGCACTCATGGACCCGCAGCCACACAAGGCTAACGAACTTTGCGCTAATGCCCTTCACCTCCGATCTGCCAACAGCCCGGTAACCCGCTGTGCTTTGGCAGCGCATGTGGATGTGAGCTGTTTAACTCGAGATTTGGAGACTTCTCCTCCTTCTGACATCTCCAAGCCTTGCACTACAAAATGACCAGTATAACCCAAGTGCTCCCTTTCCTTAACCACCCTTTTAAACAAACAACAAACCTGTTTCCCAGAGCTATTTTCAGTGGTGACACCTGGCATGAACAGATAACCCACAGTCACATACTGACTCACAGTCTTCAAGTGTTTCCCTGCTTAGTGACTTGACTTTTTGCCACGGCAAAAAGCAGTATGTTGCAAATCCACCTTCTAAATTTACTTTTAACGCATTTGTTGCAAATGGCAGTGCAAGGACCAGCGTATGGCTGGTCTCAGAGCTGCTGTCAGGACGTGCTGCTTCCCATCCGCTCCTGCCTCTCGTTGAAGTATTTCCTCTGCTCCTGTATGGCTTGTTCCAGCAAGGGCACATTCATCCCTTCCACGCAGGTCAATATTCGCGCCTTTATCACGGGACCCTCACCTGGGAATATAAACAGGAATTTTCTGTAGAAAGAAAAACAGACGGAGCCGCTCAGAAGCGAACCGAGAGGTTCCCTCAGGCAGCATACGGCTCCAGCTGGCCAAATAACCACAGCCCGAGAACTTGCAGGAGGCCGCGTGCCGCCACCGACGCGAGCAGCAGCCTGGCGGCAGGTTAATTCAGTGACGTGCTTTCCCTCGGCCCTGTTGGCTACAAAATGCTGCTGACCGACACTGCTCTCCTTGCACTGGGGAATGCTGAGCCCAGGACACGTCGGTGCCAGTGCCTGCCATGCAGCATCTGTCTACTTCGTGGCTGGATGAAGTTTGGTTTTCCCTGTCTAAAAAGCATCAGGGATGGGTCTAAGCTCATTTCTGAATGCCTTTGTGCAGACAAGAAGAGGACAGAAAAAAGCTGGGCTTAGAAGAGGCTCAGTGCTGACTATAACCAACAGTTTGTTGGTGGTAACACGGAGCTGCACAAAAGGGGCCAAACCTTGGTGACACAGCCACCATCTCAGCCTGCTCCCTCCCACCCCTGCAAGATGGGGCCAACTCACTCCTAAGCTGTGATGACCAAAACAACATGTCTTTCTAAAGGAATTTTGCAGCAGTGGCTTAGCAGGTCACTCACTAGATGCCACGTGCAGTGTGGCTTTCCACATGCCACCGAGGATTTCAATGGCACGAAGGCGAATGCTTGTTATCAGGTGTGGCCGAGACAACGCTTGGGGTTTGCTTCACAACCCCCCGGCCCGGCCCAGATCAGCTCTCGTGCAAGGCACCGTGCAGCTGGAGTAACACTCAGGGCACCCAGGAAAGGACAACAGGGTGCCCTGCGTGACAGAGCCTGCCTGCATTCCTCACGCCCCGTGTCCGAGGGCAGGGATATAATTAGAGCCTTTCAAGGATGGCAAAGACCAACCCAGCCAGCTCGCGCTGAGGTATTGCAATCAGCCACGTTTGGAGCGAAGATGATGTGGTGGCTGGCAATGAGGCCCGAAGGCTTTGGCACAGGTTTCACAAGCTCAGCGATGCTGCTGAGGCGCTTCTTGTTTCTAATGAAATCTGTGCCAGAGCACCAGCTTTTCACCAAGACAAGGGTGGCTCTTCTCACGGTCAGTGGGGAGAGAGAGGCTGCTCCTGCCCTGAATCACACGCTCGTGTGACCAGAGGCAGCCGCGCGAGATGAGCCTGCCTTGGCCAGCGCCAACCTCAGCGACGCTGTGTCTCACGTGCGCCCAGGGAGGCACGGAGGGCCTGCAGAACCATGAACAGCAGCAAAGGGCGCTGGTTCCTGGAGCGTTTACCTTCCCTGTGTACAGCGTCTCCCAGGACCATGTAGCAAGATCCCAGCTGGGCTTGGAACGGCTCCACAAACGTGGTGTCGACACAGACCCGGTACTGAGCTGAGCTGTGCCGAGCAGTGAGAACGGCTTCGGACCGGGCCAGGTTGTAGCAGCTTAACCTGGGAACGATCGATTTGGGAAGCTCAGCGATGCAGAGATAGAACAACTACAAAGGGAGGGGGTCAGCCAGTGAAGGAAAGGCCTGGCCTGCAAGGAGAGCAGGTTACCCTTCTCACCTGCCAAACGTCCTCAGCGCCTCCCCCTCTGGGACCGAGCCGTTGATCTCCCATGGGAGGTAATAGACACCAGCACGCGGCAGCATCTCACCCGACCGCCGCTGGGCCTGCAGTAAAGCAAAAGATCTGAGTTCATGCCACCCCAGTACCTGACCCAGATACTAGATGATACTGCCCCAAAACTTCTTCCTTGCCCAGAGCCCCCCCATCCATGGGGCTGCAGGAGCTTCATAGCTTCCCTGCTGAGTCCTGTTTGCAGCTCATTGCACTTGCCAAGCCCCAGGCATCCTGGCACAAAGAGGGGCTACCTTCCCCCACCGCAAACCAGCGTGAACAGCAACAGGCAGCCCACCAGACCCTCCAGGTCTCCCCCAGGCTACGGATGGGTTGAGAAAGGTTAAGGAAGTGGGAAAAAACGGTGACTGAGAGTGTGAGGGGCTGAGATGCAGGGACAGACCCAGCTGCTGGGGTGATGGGTACCATGCAGCAAGATCTGAGGTATGATCCTGAGTCTGTACTCCTGCTGCAGGATAAGAAATTCTGGCAGTGTCTGATCCTGCAGCTGGAGACCCATTACTTGGATAGAAGCCAGCCTGGTTCCATCAGGAGTCTGGCAGAAGACAGCGATAAGTGAGAATGATTCACCCCAAGACAAGACTCCGGTGGGACCCCCTGGGAGCTCCAGCGGTGGAGCAGGGCTGGCACAGCACAAAGCACACGGAAAAAAGCAGGAATGCAGAGCAGCTTCAGCAAGATTTTAATTCTGCCCAGCCGGTGCCGTAGCCAGGCTGTTGGCTGTGCCCCAAAGTGGTTTCTTTTGGCATTATTCTCCCGCCAATCTCCCCTGCAGGGTGCCTGTGTTCGGTGCGTTTCCATGCTCCATTTACTGCTTTTCTCTCTGGTTTCCTGCCCCGCTGGGGGGGGACCCCAAGAGCTGCACAATGGCCAGGCAGAGACTCCTGCGATTCAGACAAGTGGGGACCCCCCCCACACACTGATTACGCAGCGGTGGGGACACGCTGAGCTGCAGCCCTGTGCCTTTGATGCTCGGCGCCCCTTGCCCACCCCGTGCACTGCGCAGGGGGTCGCAACGTCGCAAAGCGGCCCACCGCCGCCCCGGGAGCGCTGCCGCGGGAGGCCACCGGGACCGGGGCGACCCCGGCCCACCCCTTCCCTGCAGGGCCCGGCTGCCGCGCAGCCCCACGCAGGGCTGCGGCACCCGCAGCTGCGCACTCGGCAGCGCCCTGCATCTCCGCCTCACCCACCCCGATTTACAAACCAGGTTCCACTCCGCACCTCCCAGCAGGGGAAAGGCCGTCCCGCGTCGCTCAAGTTTTGCTCCCGAATCACGCTGTGCAGCGGGACGGGATCGGGCAGGAATGCAAGATGCTAAATGTGCATTAATGCACTTTTTAACACCGCCCCAACCCCAACTGCAATATAGCGTGTGCCCACGCAACGCGCTGTGTGATGCATGCGCAACCTCAGCTGCAGCATCTTGCTTGCACACTCAGTGCCCCACGCGCAGCACGTCAGATGCAGATTTAGTGCACCATCAATGCGGTATTTAATGCACGACCAAATGCAGCATGCTATACGGGCATTTAATGAACTATTTATTTAATTAACCATTAAATGCCTGGCTGCAGATGCAGCACGTTACGTGCACTCTCAATGCAGATTTAACGCACAGTTTAACGCATTAAGCCCCCGCGCAGCCCGTTACACGCACGCCCAGCCGCAGCTGCCACGCACCGTGTGGCCGTTCCGCGCCCCGGGCAGCGCACACCCCGGGTTAAAGCGGTTAAAGCGCGGGCAGCGCCGGTACCGTGCGGGCCCGCCGCGCCGCTCCCCGCTCCGCCGCTCCCCGCGGCAGGCGCCGGTCACGTGGCCGGGCGCGGCGTCGCAGGGGTATGACGTCAGGCGGGGCGTGGCCGGCGGCGCGGAGGCCGGGGCGGTGGCGGGGCCGGCGCTGAGGGGAGCCGCCGCCGCGATGGCGATGAACGCGGACCTGCGGAGGGAGCGCGCCGCCGCCACCTTCCAGCCCGAGCTGCTCACCCACATCCTGGACGGCGGCGCCGAGCGCACCCGCCGCCGCAAGGAGATCGGTGAGGGAGGCCCCGGGCGTGCCGCCGCCTCCCCGGCCCGGTGCCCCCCGCTGAGGGGAGTGGGGCCTACGCGGGGCGGGGGGCTGCGGGGAGGGGGAGACAGCCCGGGGCGGGGGCTGA
>VZTQ01014612.1:0-52269 GCA_013400755.1 Pelecanoides urinatrix | reverse complement strand
AAGGTGGGAAGCCCCGGGGGGGGGAGTTGTGGGGGGAGGGGGGGGGGGGGGAGGAGGCTGTGGAGAGAGGGAGCGGCAGGCTGTAGAGGAGGGAGGGCGTGAGGGGGCTCCTGGGGAGAGGGGAGACTCCAGGGAGAGGGGAGAGCTGTGAGGAGAGCGCTTGCAGGTGGAGGGGGCTGCCTGAAGGAAGGGATTTTTGTGGGTTAGAGGGGAGCGGGAGCAGCAGCAGTGTTACGTCCCTGACCCCCCTTCTCTCCCCTTCCCAGAAAGGGTTTGGGGTGGCCCTGGTAGAGCAATGTCCTTTTACCTCTGTCTTTCCCCTTCCTCCAGGTGAGGGTGAGAGGCACCTTCCCACGGGCATTGCTCTTGGGCCTCCCCTCCTGTTTCCTTCCTAGTACGCTCTTGCCCAGCAGTACAAATGTGACCTGTTTCTCACCCACTGCTTCCATGATATGTGAGATTAAGGAAATACCGCCATCCTCTTCCTTTTCCCAGCCCACGCTGGGGTTGGACTGGCAGAGGCTGGTGTTGTGTAACTCGTGTGCCAGAGAGGACACAGAAAGTCAGTGGCCTCTGGGTACCTTGGTTTCCAGTTGGCACAGTGGGAATAATAGCTGTCCCCTTCTGCAAGGAGCTGTATGGGGATCAAAGTTCATGAGGCAGTCTGATCCGGCAGTAGCAATGGCTGTTTGAGGATTTGAGATTGTTATTGAGCGGCCTGCGGGTCGTACATCAGTGAATTAACCTCTTGCCGAGTCCAGAGTGCTCCTAACTTAAAATGTGGTTTATGTGTGGAATGGGAGAGCGCCCTGTTGCTAGAGTCTCTCTGTCCAGGAGCTTTGACTTCTTTCTGATTTCATTAACTTTTGATTTTGTTTTTAATTTTCTGATATCTGTACCTTGAGGTACAGGAAGGGAAATGCTGAATCGTTTCTCAGCCGCCGTTGAGGTTTGTAGAAACTGAGTTTGTTTTCCTCTTCTGCTCTGTCCCCAGAGGCCTTAGTTGTTAATGACCCCGACTTCCAGCACGAGGATTTGAACTTTCTGTCCCGTAGCCAACGCTATGAGCAAGCCATCAGGAAGAGCTCTCTGATGGTGATGAAGTTAAGAGAATATGGAATTGCAGATCCGGATGAGATCTACTGGTTTAAAAGGTAAGAGTTTGCTTCCTGCATGTACTTTGATCAAGGACATTAGAGTTGTGCTTTTTTCCTATGTTTGTTGTCCAAAGGAAGCTAAAGACCTATATGAAAACCCACTGAAGTCTTGGCTTCAATGAATTTCAGATGAAACCCTGATTTCCTGAATATTGTATTGTCTTAGATTTTTGACTAGAAATGCACCATTAAGAATTACACCCTTTTTGTTATATATAGTGCAGAAAGTAAAAAATGGGGCTTGTAGTCTGATTTCCGCCCCCCCCCGCCCCCACAAGAAATAAAAAATATACTGAAATATTTTGACTCTGAATAGATCTGATGAGGTTGCAGCTTCTAATGAAAGCTGATTACTTCACTTTGCACTTAGACCTAATAAAGTTGCATTACAGGCATACTTGAAAATGTTCCAAGATAGCTTACAAGTTTTTGTTTATAACTATCTGTCCTGTCTCCCTCCTCCAAGCTCCTGGTGTTATAGTGATTCCCTTTGACTTAGAGGCTTTTTTAGGTGTCTGACCTTTTGTTTATCTGATAGTATTACCCTTTGATTAAGTTAATAAAAATAAAACTGTCTTTACATCTGAGTTTCATTCCTTCCAGTTTGCAGGGAGCTTAGTTCCTGACTTTGACGTATTTCTCCCCTTAGTTCTATTAAACTCATTCTGATATAATAAAACAAACTGCTTAAGAGGGAGATTGCACACTCTGTAAAACTGGATGTAGTACCATGAATATATCCTCTGGCACGTTAAATGAACATTACACACTAAATAATGCACTGGTAGAATCACAAGTCCCTTCCGACTGGATTTGTAGAAAAGCTGTTGTTGGCCTCAGGGACTAGTTAGTTGAAATCATCTTGTCTGCTGTAGTTTTAATTTCAAAGAAGTTGGTCTACACTGACCCGTGTCATGGAGGTTCTCATGGAAGTAATGTAAATGTTCTTTTGAAAATTGGCATCGGTGGACCATGATAACAAGAAAAAAGTTCAGTGACTGTATTAGATTATTCAGGTACTGCATGACAAAAGTTAATCATTAATTTTTCCTACACAAGGATTATTGGAGACGATAGGGAAGTTTCTTCAATTATTTGTACAGAGAAAATTCAGAGAAGTCTATCCAGTATACCAGCTGGCAAATTTCAACAAAGTTTGCAATGTAAATGCTGTCTTTTGGTAGCATGACTGATAATGTTTTATGAAAACAGGACTTTTCTGAAGTAGTCAAATGATAGATTCTAGTTTTGTCTTTCCATAAACTTACTTGGGAGTCAGCAATTCTTAACTTTAAATGAATGAAAGCTTAATATTTCATATAGGTACCAAATAATACATCCATATCTTACATGATATGAATAGTCAGGTGTGACTAGTCAGAATTCATGATCCAAAATCAACTGAAACATGAGGAAGGCTTACTTTTTTCAGTCAATTCTAATTGCAGACATTCAGGATTTCAAAAGATAATTGCAATTACTGTAGACTAACTGTATTTTCCAGTGTCTTCTGTAATAACATGTAGAAAAATGAAGAGCAGTACATATACTTCTTACCTACAAGTGAAATTAGTTTGCTCTAAGAACTGTATACTGTTAATATTCTTGATTTGAATTCTTTACTATAAAGTCTGGTGTTTGCAAGGGAGCATATTGGCTTCCTGCTTCTTAATAAATGGAAGAAATGAAAGGATTATTTTTTCATCCTTTGATTTCATTTGCATTTTAACATCTGTCCCCACTTTCTCACCTGCTGCGTGTCAAGCATTTTTTAAACTTGGTGAACTCCACCCAACTTGCAAAATTAAGTTTATTTCTGTCACATATCCAAACATGCTAATTGGTGCTAACTAGAAGGGACTTCATTTGTGTAAAAGCTGACCTGGAGAAACTGTGTTTGGGTTTATTCATTTTTCCAAACCGGAACATTGAATGGATATGGTGTTGTGACATGCCTCGAATGAAGTTTATGAAATAGATTGAAGTCCTTGATTCAGATGTCGAGTTGTATTTATTGTGATTGACCACCAGATTTTTACATATGGAAGCTTAAGATATTTTGCCAGTAATCCCTCACACCTTGTGATTATCCCCAAACAGCAGGGACAGATTTACTTACGTGTGCATTTTTTGACAATTTTGAGCTAGTTGTTTTCCTGTAGCTTTTGTGTACTATCAGACCTTCACTAGGTAGCTTTGTATCATGACTGACCAACTTGATAGCTTGGTTTATGAATAGGCGAGGGAGAAATGCTTCTTCCTTCAGCTGCCCTGGAGATATGCTTAAACAGTTGTTGCTGCTGTGACATGTCAAACCGAATGTTCCTCCTTCCTGTTTCCACAAAGGCTTGTTGCACTCCAAAACATAAGAGGATCTATTAAATATATTTAGAAGCCATTTTAATTGCTTCTCATCTAGTCAGTTCTTCCTGTGTCTTAACATGTGTCAGCAGCTGCAGTTGCTGCTGTGACTACAGCTCATGAAGGCCAGCAGCCTTAAAGTGCCAATATTTAACATTTCTTTTACAGTCTAACTGCAGCAAAATGTAAGTCAGCATGCAGAATGGGAAATTGTTCTGATGTGTAGTGCCACACAGCTCTTTGAAGAGAGTGATCTGGTCAGTTTTAATTCACCTTCAAATTTAAATACCCTTCATCAAGGAAAATGGGATTAAATGAAAAAGTGAAAAACAGTGGGAGAAACTGGGGCACAGAAGAAGAGAAGATCTGAGAGCTGCAAGTCAACAGATGAGTCCTGTGTTCATAAGCATTGCATGAAAATGCACTTTCCCTGTGAGAATGTGTCCCTACTTCTCATTTTGACACTAAAGTTAGGACCTGGAGTAGCTTTCAGCAAATCAAACCATAAAAACTGTAGTAGGGCCCTACTAGCCACTGTTAAATTAATTTGGAGTGGATGAGTCCAACTTGGGGTTTTTGATACGGCTAGAGAAGGAGTTTATTACCATAGCATTTGTTAACTCTGAAGCCCAGTAAGCACAGGTCAGACATACCCTCGGCTCCTTCTCCACTGAGGCAATCCTTCATGTTCATCCTTGAGAGAGTTACCTCAAGAACAGCAAAAAGCTGGAAAAGTTTGATTGCAGATTTTGCTTTAAAGTAAATGACCCTGTTCTGTGACTCAGTTCTGCAGCCTGAGCATGTCTTTGCAACTGTTCGTTTAGCTTTGGAGTCTCTGAGAACACAGACTTTGCTTCTGTTTTACTCAGTTCCGATAGATGTGCTATCGAACTCATCTGTCAAATACAAGTGCCTTTTTCTGTGTGGGTGGTGTTAGTTGCAGTGACATCTGGAAAGATCTGTATTGCCAAAGTAGCCTGTTACTACACATCCTTCTCCCGTGAGAGGATTTGGAACTGCAGCCCTCCTCTTGACTCGCTGATTGCTGTAGCAGATCCGACTTCATGCCGACGAGGTGATCTTTGGTCATGGATCACATTGCTAGTGCTAGATGCAGCTAGCCGCATCCAGTCTTGATGTAGCAAAGTACTTGAACAGTTACACAACGCAGCCTTTGGAGAACACGCTGTGTGGGTAAGGGGAAATGCCAAGTGGGAATGTAGAAATTAGGAGAGGAAGGAGTGAGAGTTCAGAGAAAGAAAAAGAAGGAAAAAAAATCTGGTTTTCCTCCCTGTACAGCTAGTACCTCTTCTGTTTGCCCTGTGCCATGAGGAAAATCGGATTCTCTCTCCTTCTCATTCAATTTGTTAAAAGGCACGTTAAGAAAATCTTAATCATTCAGTGTGGAGTATGCAGAGATGAAAAGTTTCTGCTGTAAATTAGCTAGCTTTCAGTTCTGCTTTCAGTTTTGTTAATGCAAGCAGCTGTTAAAATGCTGCATGTTTACTCAGTGAAATAGTATGACCTTCTGACACAGGGATGTTATAAAATATCCGCTTGCCGAATGTCGTTCTCCTGACTCCTGTCAGAGAAGGTGCTAGTTAAGCGTGAAATATCTGGCACTTGCAAATAAACTTACTGATAGGCAGTGAAAGTTGCTGGTGTGACCTTTAAGAAGATTTTTTTTTTTCTGGAGCGTTACCTTCAAAGAAGCAATGTCTGACCTGATTTTTCTGACAGCAAAGCATGTGCTGCACCTTTTTCACAAGTTCTTTCAATGGCTCCTGAAAATACGCAAAGAACTGTTCAATCTCTTCCTAATCTGCACTGAAACGGTGTATTTCAAAGTTAGCGCTCATTTTCTCTCTGTAGGTTTGTCCTTTTGGGCCCAAGGAATAGATGTACAGTAATTGTGTTGTAGGTAGCGAGGAAGTAGAGGGTGCTGCTATTGCTATATGGGTCCTGAAGTAAAAGAAGAACCCATGTAGGGAACTACAAGAATGCTGAAAAATACTCTTGTCTCCCTGTTCTTGTATTTTTAAGCCCCTGGTCACGCTGATAACTTCTGCTTTGTAAGTTTGTGCTGCTGTAGGCAATAGAATATTTTCTGGTAAGATAACTGCCTGCCTTGATCCCAAGAACTCTAGATGCTGTACCTGCACTCACACCAGCTTAAAGCACAGTTAATACATTAATGACCAGTATTAGATTACTTGATGACAATAGTTTTGCTTCTGGAAGAATCCATGGCTCCTTCCATCTTGTCCATTTAAAAACTGTTCCATTTAAAGTAAGTGTCTTCAACATGCAGTTCAGTGCTGCTGAAGAAGCTTTGTTCTGCTCTCTTACCCTAAGGCTGATTTTCACAGTTTGCATAGGGATCTGGTTTTGAATTATCAATTTTTTACTCTCTGCTCCCAGGCACTCATTCCAGGCATGGTATAAAATGCCAATCTGAAATGCTGCTGTACTTTGAAAAACTATATGTGTAGCATCCACTACGCAGTGTGGATCTGTGTTGGCAACAAACTTAAATGTGCTCCCTGGGCAGGTATTAATACCTCGAGATGGAAGGATATATTTTCCTTATAGGTATCTTGGGCAGGTGGGAGAGATCTTGTACGTAGGTATTCATGCAGAGCACTCATTTGTTCCTCTATCTTTGAATTTGGATGGAATAAGCATTTGTGTACAGTAGATGGAAGATGAAAAAACTGTTCAGACTGCAAAATCTTGAAGGGAAGATGCTGTCATTTACTACATAGCTTTTACACTGTGAAACTTTCTAGCACGTTTGTGTTACGGTTTAATTGGGAATGTACTTTGCCAGCCATCATGGCTACTAAATTAATAGAGTTTCTCTCATGAAGTAACTTCTGTTTTGATGAAGCACATCTAAAATGTCTGATTTTCCTTCCATTTCCTCCAGTGCTAGCCTGTAACAGTAATTTTAATTGAAGGTGAGTTCCTGATCTCACAGCTGATAGAAGCAGCTACAGGTAATACAGAGCTCTTCTGAAAAGCACTTGGTCACCTAAGAAGCCTTTTCCTTTTCACTACATAGTGCTTCCAGCTAATATGGCCTAGTTCTAGGCTACTAGCAGGAGTGGGTTTTATTCCTCCCAAGCCTGAGAAGTGGGGGAGAAAATAATTTGGTTTTCATGTCCTCAGTTTTAAGTTCCCCATGAATGTTTGTAGAATAGTATTTTTTTCCAGTTACATAGCAATAGCAGGATTCCTATGGTGAATAAAATGCCTGAAAGAAACATTTATTTTCCCATTAGCACTGCCGCTGATGCCTCCATATTTGGACGTTGCTTGTGGGACAAAAAAAACATTGAAATAGGCAAAGAGATTATTTATCTTATGCTACAGTTGGAGAAAAGCCTTTCAGGATCACAGTAAAAGTAAGACTGAGATCCAGATCCCTCTATTTCTCTCCTGTAGAACATGCTTGGGCAGTTTTCCTGAACCTTTCGGTCTCCACTTCAGCATGTTTCAAAATACCTTAGAGACCCAAACGACTGATGCTCAGAAGGAGAAATGGCTGCCTCTGGTCCATGGAGTCAAGATAATTGGCACCTACGCCCAAACTGAAATGGGACATGGTTAGTTCCCTTCAGGGATCAATGGGTAACCTCTTTTCTGTAACTCCAGTTTGTAAATTGATGATGCTCCCTACGTAAATCTAAAAAGGGAAAGGTAAAATAGTTGGGTTAACCGTTGATGTTTCCTGCCCCGCAGCCAGACAGCTGCTTCATTTCACAGCCTAACGATCACAGGATTAGTTTTGGTCTTTTCCAGAATGCACCTCTTAGCTGATCACTGACTTTGTAGTTTTTTACCTTTGTTTTAAGATGAGGAGGTTGTTCTAAGCCCTGGGAGTCTGAATTTCACTTGAACTGGTTGGAACATGTCAACAGTACTGTGGTTTTTATTTTTGCCTGAACTTGGGGTATGTGTGTCTCAGTTCTTAGTTCATAATCAGCCTGTGTAAACAGGTCAGAAGTATACCTTTAGAGGCAGTGTAGCAGGGTGAGATTGCACGTTTTTGTTTTTGAAAGTAAGGTATGCTTTGCCCCAAGCACTTTTCTTCCAGATGCTACTCCATTGCAGCCATACAACGTCATGGAAAGATCTTGCTTTCAAAGAAGAAAAACATCTTGTTCCTGCTATTGTTGAAAACAACTTTTACTTCTTCAAATGGAAGAAGGTTTAATGGATCGGTCTTTTAGCCCAGAACCTGGAATTATGGCTGTTGAATACCAGCAAGAACAGTTCAACAAACCAAAGACTCCAGTGCTTGTATCTAAACTTGGAAAGCGTGATGTGTACAAGTCTGGACAATTGCAGGAGTTAGATGGTAATGCCAATTGCCTGGCTGTTCAGTTACAGCTGCTCGTAGTGGCTGAAACGTTTGTAGAAGATGCAACGGAGGAAATCCTGTCATCCGTTCTGCTTGGGAGAGATGGAGCGAGCAAACCTAGCTCAACACCAGAAGCGGAGAGACAACCGGATGGCAACAATAAACGCCTGCTGACCTTGTTTGCTTTTTCACACCAACTTCTTTGAATCAGACACACGTCCACACCAAAGTGATTTGTTTTACTTGCTATTTCACATTAGATCATTGCACTTTCTTGCCTGGTGATGGTCTGGTTTGCTTATAGTTCTCATGTTTGATGGTAAAACTAGTATTTTGGCAATAGAACTAATATGGTGATAGCATGGACAAGTAAATATACTTCCCCTGCAGAGTAATTTAAATGCAACCATTTGGCATTCCTGCTGTGAATATTGAATATTTAACTACTTCATCAGCAAAGCTTCTGCAGTAATTGTCACTGAGCTCTGCTTAATTTAATCCTGATGTTTAGAAATTGGTGATGGGGAATCAGACCTCTAGATTATTGAATTGAATCCTAGCCTGGATGGGTAGTTACTCTGTTTTATCTTAGTGAGTACCTACTTGATAGCCTTTGTTGATTTAACCTATTCTATAGTGAATAAGTTTCTCGAAAAAATAAAAGAAAGAAAAAGCACAAATAGCACAGAGCTGAAAAGGAAACAAAAAGGAGTAATGAAAACACTGTACCGTTTCTACCTGGTTTATAGCTATTGCTAGTAAATAAGGATTTTCTTTCAGTCTTTGACTGTCAGCTGTGTACTTCTCACCAGTACTGAACTCACTTAAAATCTGGTATTCCTGATGACCCATTAGTCCCCTGTTGAGCTTGGTCACTGTTCGGTCAAAAAGCTTAGAAAAATTGCTACTGGGTTTATTAGATGGTTGAATTTATTTGTAAGTGCCTGAGAACAACAAAGAAAAGAACTACAGTTCTTAGGAAGCTCTAGGGATAGAGCTAATTCATATTCGCCTGTGTTTAGAGGTAACACAAGAATGCATTCTTCCCACTTCGATAAGAATGCCAATGGAGTTTGAGCTAAGCTCAGATCAGTGCTCTTTCCATAACACGTATCTCATTTAAATATATATAGTCCTGTTAAAGACCAATTACATTATTTCATACATAAATGTGCCAGATGGACAACCTTGTAGAGAAGGTACTGATCCTCAATCTATATCCCCACTATTTTAATATTCAAAGCTATCAATATTTAAAGATTTAACGAGCATTTAATTCTTTGTATCGAAAAACTTAATAGACCACCTAACAACCTAACAGTGGTGTTTGACAGAACTTGGAGGAAGAGTAGTTCTAATGAAATGTGTTTAATTGGAGAGACTTTGTGCTGGTGATTTACAGCTTGAAAAATGTCGGCTTTCTTGCCAAGTTGTTTATGTTCCCAACTTTGACTTACACATGCAGAGCACTGTCCTTTTAAGAGAGCTTTTAAAAATAGCAAAAGTTGAAGGGAGTTGAATTGGAATGTAACATATGCTAGCTGTGTCTGATCTTTAATTAAAAAAAAAAGTGAAGTAGATAGTACAGACAGTTAGGACTTTGCTCTTTTAAAAAAAGAAAGTTCAGTGAAAACCTAGCTCATTCAGCTGGATAAGCTGGGACTTCTGTCAGGTTCTACCCTCAAACCATGGGGAAAAAAAAAAGTGGACTTCATATCTTGGGTGAAGGCTTGCTTCATCCAGCCAGATCACATCTTCAACAACCTGACATTCTGACTCAGCCCATTTAACTTAGGGATGCTCTAGTTTCCAAACCATAGTGAAGGTCTGATCTTTCTTTTGGGTTGGATTAATCTTTTTTTTAATCAATCATGGTGCATCAAAACATACAGGAATGTTGCAAATGCGTTTTTGTATGACTAGAAAGAAATGCATTGCAGCATGTTTATTTCGGAGTAAGTGTAATTTCTTATTATTCAGGCCTGAGAAAAGGACAGTGCTCTGGCTTTCTAAAATACACTGGCTGAATTCTGATTTACACATGAATCGTTTTTTTTTTCTTTTTGTCTCTTCCTGAATCTCCTCCATGAATCCTCATGCCTGCTTCCCTCCCATAACATTCCCTTCACACTCCCATCCCATGACACTTCTTCACAGCTTTGTTCATCGTGGACGGCCTGAGCCTCTGGACCTTCATCTGGGCATGTTCCTCCCCACCCTTCTCACCCAGGCAACCCCAGAGCAGCAGGATCGCTTCTTCATGCCTGCCTGGAACCTGGAGATCATTGGCACTTATGCCCAGACTGAAATGGGCCATGGTACAGTACATTCACTAAATGCTATTTCTAAGAACGGCTTTGTGTACAAAGGATTCCTCTGCCTGGGAAAAATGGTGTGTGTTTACCCCACAGTCCTTACACATGTGGTTGTGGCTGTAGGGAAAAGCGGACTGCCTCTGAAATTTTTAATGGGTCATTATGTCACATGCTGCTTGTTTGTTTGGTTTTTTTTTTTTCCTCCTATGGGAGAGATTGATGTCTGTAGTTCTATATATGAGCATACTGAGTGCTCCTCTTGTGCCATTCAAACCGGTACAGATTATGCATATGGCTACGGTGATGTCAATTTGATGACATCTGTTCATTTCTACACTTACCATTCTTTCCAGTGTGATTTCTGCTTTGCTTTACTTAACGTTCAGTGTGAAGACAAAAGGACAGAGCTTTAAGGTACTGAAATAGATGCCCAAAAAAGTAAGAGATGCTTGTCACCTTGGGACCTGCCTTGGATCAGAGAGCATATGGTTGACTTGGTTCCAATGCTCATGTTCTGTGGGGAGCTTTATTCCCCCAGTTCTTTAATTCACTCCCATGTGTTTTTTTTTTAATTGGACCATGAAATGTTGTGGGGTTTTTTTTTATTCTCTGTCTCAAGTAGACTTTGTTCTCTGTTGCTATTCCTTTGCTTTCAAGCATTGAAATGGATTTTGATAACTCCAGCAGTATTGTGATTGCAACGCTTTTAATCCAAGTTTCAAATGGAGGATATTATGCCTTGGGAAACTTTAATTTTGACGTTTGAGAGTTGCAGATGAGAATTATTTTCTAAAAATGAGTAGGATTCACCTTTGTGCAGAAATGCAATGTAGAGACTGTATGAAGCATAAAGTAACTGCAAGTCTGTGGAGAATCTCTTGCAACTAGTGAGGTTTGAAGATCCTTTACCAGCAAATTAAGTCTGTGTTAAGCTGCCTGCGGAAGTCTACCCTTAACTCCATGCTTTGGAAATGTGGTTGCATCAAGGTGATATCCTTTTTCATGTTGAAGCTCTTGTGTAGAGTCACTGGCTCTGTCTTGCTCTGTCAGTCCAGACTGTCGGGGGTGTTCACAGCTTGTCTAGTTTAAGCAAAGGTGACTTTTTTTTTAACGCATGCAGGGTCAATGCCGCTGCTGAGGCAGGTGTATGTGAAGTAAAGGGTTGGGGGCAGAAGACGAAGACTGTTCCTGGAATTGTTATGTTCATCTTTTTGCAGTCTCTTCATCTACCTGCATCCAGTACCCTAGCATAGGCATGCCATTACTTGCTGTCTTAGAGCTATGGATGATCTTGTTTGGGAGAAACTGCTCCATCAAGTGAGGAGAATGTAGGCCTGAAAAGGGAATGAAGAGATGATGGGCACTACTTATTTCATCTTGTGGCTGAAAAGTATACAATTTTTATTTTGCAATTTAATCAGATTGCGGTTTTAGTGAGATCCAGGTGAGCGTGTTTTTGTGGACCTTTTTAACTGAGAAAGGGCTTCTGGTGTGTAATAGCAAAAAGGTGTCAGATGGGAGGTGCTTGGAAAACTAGTCTTAGGCCATTGGGAAAGAAACCCAACATGATTTCTGAGAATTGGCTTCAGGTCCCAGAATATGGTCTGACTCTCACTTGTTCTTCCTTAATTGGTTGATATTTAATCCTTTATATAACCTAAAAGCAAAGTTAAAATTTGTACATTACTACTGGAGTTCAACTTTCCATTGTCCAGTTCTGTCCTTGTTTCTGTTTTGTGACTGACTTTCTGCCAAAACAATGTGTTTGCTTATTTTCAGGAACTCATCTTCGGGGTCTAGAAACTACAGCTACTTATGACCCTGCTACCCAGGAATTCATCCTCAACAGCCCTACTGTGACCTCCATTAAGTGGTGGCCAGGTGGACGTAAGTGCATCACTGTGTGTCTAAATCTGGAAGATCTATGGAAAAACTTAGGGAGGTGATGTCATGTGTGTTATATCTATGGAATGATGATTGAAAGTTGATCCAAAGAGTTGGCTGAAAGGCAGTTACTCTTGCACAACAAGTAACAGAGTTATCAGAGCCTACCAAAACTGGATTATCTGTGTGCTCTGAATTGTTTCTCAGAATCATTCCCACTGTATGGATTTGGTGTAATTTTTGATGGGTTGTATCAAAATCTTTGTACTTCCTTCAGCTCCACTGGCAGGTTTGCCAAGGACTTAGTATTGTGTAGTCAAGAGAATCATATTGTGCAACTGTCATTGACTTGAGCAACTTGTTTGTCTGGCTGTAGAATTCAGATGATAACCAGTGTTGTAAGTCTGATTTTCTAACACACGATGTCGTTAAGGTAATCTCAGATCCTGCTTTAAGGAGAGAGCTTCTGTGTATATAAGTATGTTGACTTTTTTTTCCCTTCGGACTCCCACTCCTTTTGCAGTTGGAAAGACATCGAACCATGCCATTGTTCTGGCTCAGCTCTACACTCAGGGCCAGTGCAAAGGGCTGCATGCCTTCATTGTTCCCATACGGCAGCTGGGTACCCATGAACCTTTGCCAGGTAAAAATTAATGTTAAGGCTTTAGCACTCATGGAATACATTAGATCTGTTTCTCTCCAGCTATATACAGCTGCATGTGTCTTGTTAATGTACACGGCTTATTTCACTAGCTGATTTTAGCGAGTAGATGGTAGCTCACAAGGCTTAAAGCTTTAGGAGTCTTTCTTATGACTGAACTACCACTAAATCATCTTTCATGTCGTGCTTTTAATGTGAAGATTAGTTTGGGATTTGACTCTGTCCTGGTGTTTCCCAGCTATGCATTCTGTGAGGCAGCGTGTCCTTCTACTTTCTGAAAGGGAAAGAATACTTTTCATCATCTTCTAGCTAGAAGTGAGTTGGATAATCTTTAGAGACAGCTCCCCCAGTGACTGTATAGTAGGACTGCATGTAAATTATGAAGATCCCCATGTTTTTATGTTCACTTTCCATCAAAGAGATTAAGGTCCTAGTTAGCTGTTACTCCTAACAATGCCAGGACTTGCTAGAAAACTGAACAGTCTCTTTACTGGAGAAGCCTTGAACTTCTCATGTGGTGTTTGGTTCCTATTTATTAATGCAGGTGGCTTTGTCTGTGGCAGGTATTACAGTGGGTGACATTGGGCCAAAATTTGGTTATGATGAAATGGATAATGGCTACCTGAAAATGGACAACTTCAGAATTCCTCGGGAAAACATGCTGATGAAATATGCCCAGGTAAAGCAGTGAATTTCAGCATATGCTGTTAGAAATGGACAGTTCAAATGCTCATGTGTGGTTGAACAGTGTACCAAAAAGATTGTAAGTTGCTTCTAAGTTGCTAAACTTGATGAGTTTAGAACTTGAGGTGTGAACGTGTAAAAGGGAGGAAATGTTAAAAATCAACAGGCTGTATTCTTTTTTTGGTAGGTTGAACCAGATGGCACCTATGTGAAACCACTTAGTGACAAGCTGACCTACGGGACCATGGTGTTCATCCGATCTCTCATTGTAGGCGATTCAGCTCGCTCCCTGTCCCGGGCTTGTACCATTGCCATCCGCTACAGTGCAGTGAGACACCAGTCTGAGCTAAAGCCAGGGTACGTGCAGTGATAAAAGCAGCCGAAGTGCTGAAGGAAAATTTCCAAATACTGGGGGTAAGAGAGGCTGTGGTTGATACTGTTTGCTTTGGCATTTGATAGTTTCAAAAAACACTATTTCATCCCAGGAATTGAGTAATCTTTCATTCTTGACTGCCGAAATGCCTTCCGCCCTGCCAGAGGCTTTTGCTGGATGGTCTTAGATAGTCTGGCTTGGTATGGATGCAGCTTGTACTGTCCAAGTGGAGAACCTACTTAGAGTGGACTAGAACTTCTGCAGCAGTTTGCTAGCCACTGGCATACTAACTCATCTGTATTTTGCTCTAGGGAACCAGAACCCCAGATCTTGGATTATCAGACCCAACAATACAAACTCTTTCCTCTCCTGGCAACAGCATATGCTTTTCACTTTGTGGGAGCCTACATAAAAGACACCTACCGTCGTATTAGTGGAGACATCAATGAAGGGGATCTGAGTGAGCTGCCAGAGGTACTGTGTCCTCTGATTTTATGTAAGGTTTCTTTACAGCATAGGAGAAAAGGCATGAAGCCTTTTTGGCTTTTATTCATAAGACATCTTGTAAGTCTTTAGATTCAGAGATCCCAAGCCCAGTATGTACTGGTGACTTTTATTTCTTTATTTGCACTATTCATTTAGCAGCCCTTTACAAAAAAAACAGGGAGTAATGCACAGTGAGAAAACTACTGTGAATATATTTTTTAAAAAGGTGACTTTCCAGGAATGATGGCATATCGCTTGGGAGTGGAGTTAAGACTGGTCTTATGCTTGTGCTGTAGCTTCTTGATTGTTCCTCCAAGTCACTAGGGTAGAACTGGTGTGTTGATCAGAGGTATCAGTACTACACTGAGGGGTTGGGGTTGTAAAATGTCAGTTTTCAGTTAGGGATTCTCTCTGAGAACCTAATGTGACAATAGGCAAGTGAAAACAGTCTTGGACATAGTGCGTAGAGACAGAAAGGATGGGGTACTCAAAAGAAATCTTTACGTATATAGAGGCTTTCATATAAATAGTTCGGCTCAGGAGAGAGTCCTTACAAGAAAAACAAGACCCTGTGGGACACTGGAAGGATGGTGTTGACTCTACTTTTTTCTGAGAGCTGCAGTACTTAGCATGTATGTGTGCAAGCTAAGAATGGAAAATAAAAAACCTAAACTGGCTTTGCTTTTGTCCATCAGCTCCATGCACTGACAGCAGGGCTGAAGGCGTTCACTTCCTGGACTGCCAATGCTGGTATTGAGGAATGTCGGATGGCATGTGGTGGGCACGGCTACTCTCGCTGCAGTGGCATTCCTGACATCTATGTCACATTCACCCCATCCTGCACCTACGAGGGAGAAAACACAGTCATGATGCTGCAGACAGCTCGGTATGGTAGCTTCTGTCCAGAGGCATTCTTGCCTTGGCATTACGATCTTTGTAGCTGAAGTGATGAGCAGAAGAGCATCCCCTGTTACCATGAAACTGGTGTCTCATGTTTCTGTCCCTCGCCCTATTTTTGACAGAAAAGTATATGCCTGCAACTGTTCTGTGCTAGTCTGACCCTAGGTAAGATGACTTTTCTCCATTCAAACAGCTCATGAGTAAGAGTTGCTATTTGTTGCCTTTATTTTCAGATTCCTTGTCAAAAGCTACACTCAAGTTAGTTCTGGGCAGCGGGTTACTGGCACGGTGTCCTACCTTAACGATCTCTCCAGGCAACGCATTCAGCCACAGCATGTGGCAGCTAGGACCGTGACTGTGCGGATCAATGATCCAGCCAGCTTGGTAGAGGCCTACAAAGCACGTGCTGCCCGGTGAGTTCACACTGATTAGGCTGAGCCAAGCACCAGTAAAATCGTGTGTCGTGGGAGATGGTAGTGATGTGCTGCCCTGTTAATGTTAGATTCTCAAGGTGTGGTTTGCAAAGCTTTGCTCTGTGTTGCTTTCAAGAAGTGACACGCTTTACTAGGTTGGGTCAGTGTTAAGTGCTTTGAGGTTACAAGAGGCTACATGCAGCCTACGCATAGCCTAGTTACTCTGCTCTGTTCCATTGTGAAATACCTTTTTCTTATTTAAATGTAAAGTGTATTCGAGCATACAAATACCAACATTGTTCAAACTGCTCGGAGATCTATCTGGAGAGAAACAATCCTGGTATTAAAGCCTGTGGTGAAGGAAGTGTAAGAGTAGAACAGATACTCACATGTAGGTAAGTATTCAAGCACCACATATGTGCTGCCAAATGTCGTTTTACCCCTCTGTAGCTGTGTTCTACCTGCAGCAGTGATGATAACGGCTTTAGAGCCACAACTGCTCGCTCCAGGCAATGTATTCAGTCGTGGCACACGACCTCTGAGTTCTTCTGATGTGTTAGACTGAAATTCATATGAATTCAGTGTATATAATCTTGTTAATGTGGTGTTATTGTATAACCTGTTTTTCTTCATTTTATAAAATAGGCTTGTAGAAGCTGCAGCAAAGAATTTGCAAGCTGAACTGAACCACAGAAAGAGCAAGGAGGATGCCTGGAACAGAACTTCTGTTGATCTTGTGCGAGCATCTGAGGTCAGTGATGTGCCTGATAAAGAAATATGCTGTAAGAGCTTCTCATCTCTTCATGACCCTGATTCACCTTCCTTTCGTTTCTTCTAGGCACACTGTCACTATGTGGTAGTGAAGCTTTTCACAGCAAAGCTGTCTGAGATCGGTAATGCAGCTGTCCGTGCTGTCATGACTGAGCTGTGTCTCCTGTACGCGCTGTATGGGATCAGTAAGAACACAGGGGATTTCTTGCAGGTTGGTGTCTTTCTCCAACACTTTAAATCTCTAGAGCCAGAGTAATTGTTTGCAGAGGTGCTTTAAATGCAAAGTTGTATGAATGCTTAGGCGTAAGGTCTTGACTGTTGACTTCCAGGAGGCCATTAGCAGTGCAGGTTTGATGGAAGGCTCTTGTCAAGTTTCCCTTGTGATCTGCCAGAAGCAGAGTTGGATGATAAATGGTAACATGGCATCTGTCTAGGTTAGCTTAAATGTTTTCCAGTTGGTGACCAGGTGTTGTTTGTTAAAAAACAAGGAGTTAATAAAGGAGATGCAAGTTAGACATGCTCTGAGAGCTGTATGCATTTGTAAATTAGTGCACAAAAGGGGGATATTGTACTCCAAATCTTAACCCATCCTTCAGTGAATGGGTTTAAATTGTTAGGCATTACTTCTCTCCATTCTTCAGTTTGAGAATGTATTTGTGCAGCAGTGTTTTATTTTGTCTTCAGGCAAATGTGGTATGCTTTGTCTTCCCATTTTCCTCTTTGCTGCTTATCAAAAAGTTCTGAAACCAGGAAGAATTTAACATACACATATGCACATTCTCCAAGAAAACTTGCTACTGAAGTTAACATACAGGCACTCTGAAGAATGAGTCTCCCATGAAAGATTAAATATCTAGGCTATGTGGCACAGCCCATAGCACGGGCTGTGCTGGGCATCTCCTTTTGCTTGTACACTATGGCAAATTGCCAATTTGATTACTTAATGCTTAGAAGAAAAACTCGTGTTTTACGAACTGCTGCATTTTTGTGTGGAAGGCTGACCTACGTTAGACCATAGGGGAAGGGAAGGTTCTTGCGAGTTGCATACTCTTCTGACAACCTCTTTTTTTTCCAAGGCGGGTATTCTGACCAATGCCCAAATTATTCAAGTGAACCAGCATGTGAAAGAGCTCTTAGCTATAATTCGTCCCAACGCAGTAGCACTGGTAGACGCCTTTGACTTTCACGATGTTCATCTTGGATCTGTGCTTGGCCGGTATGATGGCAATGTCTACGAGAACATGTTTGAGTGGGCAAAGAAATCCCCACTGAACAAAACAGATGTAAAGAAACTTTTTTTTTTTTTTTCATCTTTAGGTCACATGTGTCTAGGAAAATAACCCAATGTAGGGTTTTTTAATTTTGATCTAGTGATCTCGGCACATAATTGATGAATTGGGGAGAAAAGTCACTAGTGGTAATGGACCAAAACTAGCAACCTACTTCTCTTCTGCTTTCAGCATACTTTCTTCAGTTACTCTCCCATGTGTCTCTCACATGCATCCCTGTGGGATGCTTTTGGGTTTCTCAGTTGAGGGAGGAAATCATACTCTCCCTAGAGAAACAATTGAATAATCTCATTTAATTTTAAAGGAACTATCACTTGCTGTTAATTCTGCATAGTGACAGTAGCTGTGAAAGCCTTACCTGTTTTCTGGCAAATCTTTCAATGCCTTCAGGCAGTAGTAGTGACTGGAGAAGAAAATAAATTGCTCTCATGTAGTACTTAAGTGTCAGGTGTTGCATATCTGCCCTAAGGCTGTCGCTACAGCTGAGCTAATAAAAGAAACTGAGCTGAGAAGAGTCAGTGTCCCTCTTCCATCAGCCAAAAGAGAACTAAATCCTCTCTTGGTGGCCTTTACTGATAGTCTGATTTGGACAGACTATCTCCTATGATGCCAGAGACTGCGATTGTAATTAAATTCCACCGGAACTTGCTCAGTTTTTTGTGCTTCTGAAGTCAGTGGGTCTTAGGAGCTTCGTTACGGTCCCCTTAGGAGACCTCTACCAGTTTTCTTGGAATTAAAATGCCAAAAAATTGTCTGTATGGATATGACTTATATAAGACATTTCTTACAAGAAAGGTAGTAGAGAAGCTATTTGTTTTGGCTTACATTCTCATCCTTTGTATCATATAGGCACTCAAATACAGGACTTAGCTGGCTGTTCTTAAATCCCCAAAGTGCCTTTGATTAAAATTTCCTTAGTATAAAAACACACTGTAAGATGTAAAGAGCTAAAACTCTTTCAAAGCTCAGGTCTGAACCTGTTATAACCGCTGTCTTGTCCTCTTACAGGTTCATGAGTCTTTCCACAAACACCTCAAGCCAATGCAAGCCAAGCTGTGAAGCCTGCTGGTTGTTTTTTTTGGTTGTTTTTTTTTTTTAAATGCACACTTTTCCTGACCTGAAAACTGGGTGTTTCCATCCTTTCTTCAGGCACCTAAATCAAACCTTTCAAATCCTGGTAGCTGTAGGACAGTGAATAATTGTAGCCTTTCTTTCCACTTTTATAAATTGAGGAGGTGTTTGGGGAGAGTGCATAGGGAGTGATGCTGTTTTTAAAGTGCAATTATAATGGTAAAATTAACCTTCTAAAAAATCTGGGAAAGCTTTATGGATTCATACAAGGATTGCTTTTGAGAAGCTGCTAACTAGAGAGAAGTAGCAGGATTTTACTACTAGATAGTTAACAGCCCTCAAGCAATAGCTTCTAACAAGCAGTCATGTCCTCCCCCCAAAAAGCATCAATGTCTTGGTTTTGTTTGGTAGGTTTTGAGTTTGGTTTTTTTTCTGAGATTAGTACCACCTCTCTCATTGTTTGGCAAATATTTATGCTATCTAAAGCCTCTTGCATAGTCTTGTGCACACCAATCTGCATGTGGCACTGCTTTCCTGATGTAGCTGAGAAGTAAATATCCATCCTTCTCTGGAGCTCTGCTTCATTCATCTTCCCAGAGGACATTTTCACGTTTTTCCAATACGTCCTTCTTTCACTGCCCTGCAGAAACTCCTTTTGCCTGTGTGCCATCTCCAACACTGGCACCTCACTCTTTGTTAATAGGAAGTCAAAGGAGAATATAGCGATGCTGCTCTGAGGGGAAAAAGACAAGTAGTAATAATCAGCTAGGTGCTGATAATAGATGTTCTGCCCTTCTTTTAACTGTTAGTATTTCATAGCACTATCTCAAAGCACTTTACAAATGTTAATTATGGTGATTTGATGTGAAAAACCACATGTAGTGGTAGAAACTGCAAGTTTGACCTGGAATGATGAAGCCAGTATTTGAGGGCAGAAATCTGTTGACCGAGGTCCTTGGGTCTTCAGATTGTTCTGAGATGTTCTCCTGTTTTTTTTAAAGGCATTCTTCAAGAAAGCGACAATCTCAAGTGAAGCATCTAGATTTTTTTTTTTCCTACCCATGCATTTCCAAGGAGCTTTCTCTGATTTGTTTAATTTTGGTTTTGTATTGATTTGGGACTTGCACAGTGCTGTCTGGATTAACAGATGAAAGATTTAGCTTTTAACAGAACCTCCTGATGCCCAGTGAAATCAGTGCAGCTACAACTAAGCAAAATCATTGCTGTTTTTCAACACCAGTAACTGTCCAGTAACAATAAAACCTCTCTTCACAACAGATGAGAACAACTTTGAGCTTAAAATGGTAAAAAGCTTCAGCATAAACCCAAATCCTACAGTTCTGAGGCAACATCTGAGAAGCTGTTTCTCTGACAGCCTTGGTATCTGTTAAAGTCTCTAATTTTGGATCAGTTTTCATGGAGGATTTTTTCCTGGCACTAACGATGATCAGACACAATGTTTGGCTCTACATGCAGTAGCTGAACAGAAAGAAATGTTTAATTTTAAATAAAATAATCAAACTTGTCTTTTGGGTGCTGAGTTTTTCAGCTGAGTGCTGAGTCAAATGTAACCAGAGGAGGCAAAAGGCTCTGCCTTCCGTTTATTCTGTAGAGCGGACTGCTGACCTGGGGAGGGATGATGGAGGAACAGGTTAAAAACATGTTAATGTGAACAGTACCAGCTAACTGTATGTACAGATTTAATAAATTACAAAAATGTGTTTTCAGACAAAATGTCCGTCTTTCATGCGTTGCCTTCAATGGAGTTTAAAGTAATGGGTGAAGCAGAAGGAAGTATTCAAAAGACCTTAAATCAGTTGGATTTTAATTGTCTTATTTCTAGCCAGCCCAGTCCAACAGCTCTCCCTGCCTCTGCTGCTGCTCACATCCACGGGAAAAATAAAACTGGCAGAGGGCAAAGACATCTGTGGCACGTTGTGCAGTATTACTGTGGCTCGTAGGCCAGCAAAAGCTGGTCACTGCCAACAGCCAAGATTTATCAATAGCGTTTGGCAGCAGAAGCTTTATTTCCTAGAAGCTATTTCTTTAAAATTGTTTCCCCCTGGTTTTTTGGAGTAGATAGTGATGTAATGGCAAATGCTGTACATCCCTGCTCTTGGCGAGGGTGTTGTATGCTTTTTTTCCATCTTGCTGCTGTTAGTGGTAATACCTGAATGCCACAACCTGGTACGACTTGCTGTGTCCCATGGTCAGCAAACAGCGTTTAAACTCTGTCAAATGGCCCTGTGTCCTCGTTAGGACTCGCCCATCTTTGGACAAAATGTGGTGGTACCATTTCCACAAGTGTTGAGCCTCTTCTGCTCGAGCATAAGTGATTTCAGTGTCAAGTAATGACGCTTGTAAGCTGCACCCTTCTTGAAGAGGACTGAAACGAGCGGTCTGCGACCATGGTTTCCAGTCCCATTTGAACGATGGACTCTTAAAAATGCCACCTTTTGGTGAAGACTTTAGAAGTTCCCCCATGGACTGGCAATGTGCGTGGTGAAAGCCACTGGTAGATGGGTCCTCAGGTTATAAAATCTCAAAGGCAGACGTTTCCCCGGGGATTTTCTGGAAGTAACAACTCAAGTACAAGCAAACGAGGCAGGAGCAGGGCTGGCTTTGTCCAGCTTTGTGAGCTTTTTTTTAACCTGAACTTCTGATGTTCCCAATTAGCTGTTTCCAGCAGTGCCCGTGCACCGTGCTGCAGGGGTGCTGTGGTCAGAGTTGCTAAATCTTGCCCCGTTGGCGCAGCGGTCGCTAATTCAAGCTCATCTACTGAGCTGTCCCAGGTGGGCTGCAGGGAACAGCTCCGGCCGGAGCACTGCCGGGGGGCATCCACGGCTGCCGGGGGGCATCCACGGCTGCCGGGGTCCCGGGCCCAGCCTGTGTCCCTCCGGCTGGGCTGGAAGGGGTGGCTGCCCGCTGACCCGGCACACGGGCTGCGCTGCTGGGGGCTGTAGCCCCCCGCGCTGCTCGAGCTGGTCTCTGGGTGTCTGAGAGGAGGACCGGGATTACTCTTTCTCAGTTAAACACCAAGACAGGGCTTTAAAGCCCAGCGCGGCTGATTATTTGTGCCAAAGCCAGCCCGTGTCTTTGAAGGTACGTCTCGGGGGTAGCAAACCCCCGTCCCCCCGCGTGTCCTCGGGCACCCGGAGCCTCCCGAGGCCCCGTGGGGAAACGGAACGATCCTGCTGCTGCTCTCAGCCCCTCCTGCCCGCNGCTGCGGGCGGCCGCAGGCGCGGCGCCGGGATGCTGCGGGCGGTACCGGGATGGTGGGGTCCGCAGGGCACCGGGTGCCATGGCAACGCGATGCAGGGAGGCGGGCGCGGAGTGCGGGGGGCCCCGCTGGTCGGAAACCCGGGGGGCTCCTTTCATCCTGCTTGCATCCCGAGAGGTGCGTGCACCCTCACCTCCAGCACCACTTTGCTTTCTGCCTGGGCCCCGCGGCAGCAGCCGTCCCGCTCCTTCCAGATCCCCCGGGCGCTCCGGACCCGAAGAGATGGGGTTGGCTTCCCGCCTTCCCCTCTTCCCCCCCCGGGCCCCCGGGGTGTTTTCCAGGCTTTGGGCAGAGCAGGAGCCACCCCTTGGGCTCTCCGCTTGGGTCAGCACGCGTGGGGCAGGGCGGGTGGTATTTGCTCCCTCTCGGGTTATTTTGCAGAGCGATTCCTTGGTGTCGGTGTGATGTTCCCCGTGGAAGCTGCTGCAGAAGCGCAACTCTGTTTTGGGGAATAGGGGGCTGTTTTTAAGCCTCCGATTGAGCCCTGTNGGCGGTCGGAGCCATCGGGCACCGCCCGAGCCCCTCCCGCAAGCCCCGGGGGGAGCGGAGCCACCGGGCCCGGCCGCGGGCGGCTGCCGGGGGCGGTAGTTCCCTGCCCGGGCCCGGCGGGACTACATTTCCCATCGCCCCGCGTAGGGAGGGGCCGAGCCGGGCCGGGCATTCCCGGGCCGGGGGAGCCGCGGCCTGCGGCCTGCCCGGGGCGGGCGCCCGGCGCGCTGCGGGCAGGGGCCGGGGGCTCTACAGGTACGGGGAGCTGCGAGCGCGGGGGGCGGGACGCTGCGGGCGGGGNCAGCACGCGTGGGGCAGGGCGGGTGGTATTTGCTCCCTCTCGGGTTATTTTGCAGAGCGATTCCTTGGTGTCGGTGTGATGTTCCCCGTGGAAGCTGCTGCAGAAGCGCAACTCTGTTTTGGGGAATAGGGGGCTGTTTTTAAGCCTCCGATTGAGCCCTGTTTAGAGTGTCTTGGAGAGGTCCGGCGCGGGGCCAGCCTGGCAGGCTGCAGAGGGGCCCCGAGCAGGAGAGGGAAGTTTGTTTAACAGCAAATCGGGAAATCCTCCTCTCCTCGCAGGTAGAAGGTTGGTGTTGATGTGATCAACGGTGTTAGATCCCCCTGCAACGTGGAGGTGGAGATCGGATGAATCTGTAAACGGGCTGGCTGGAGCAGGGGAAGGCTGGGATCCTGCGATGGTGAGTGTAAACAGTACGAAGGCAGGCCTGGGAAATCCGAATTTGATGCTCTGGCACCTCTGTTTGGAGGCAGAAGCGATCCCGAGGGCTGGAGGCTTCTGCCCAGCTGGCAGTCGGGAGGGGCTGTGCTCTCTGGTGTCTCAAAAGTTGTAAATGTCTCTGTGGTTCCCCTGTGTTTCCCATGCCATTTCCCAAGCAGTGTGGGCGGGAGGAAGGCTTCGCTGTTGCTTGTGGGATTCTCTGGAGGAACCTGTCTCTGGCTTTAGTGTTTTGAGAAAGTCCAGGTCAGACTTGCTGTGTTTTCTAATGAGGGAATTTGTCTTTCTCCGTAGGCTACAAAACCCAAGAAAAGTTTAAGAGGTACGTGCGCTCGTGCGCTTTCCTTTCACTGTCCGTAGGTGCTTTGACCTGCTGGGAGCGCGTGGGACAGAGGAGGGGGGACGCTGGGATCAGGTGGCAGTCCTGGCTACTGAAATGTTTCATGGTCCTTGTCTGAAAGATGCAGTTGAGTGTGTCGTGTCATTCCTGAACCAGAGGAATTCACCTGCCTCTCACATCAAGCGGATTTGCTTATTGGAGTCCTATATTCCTTTCTTGTGGGCTTTCCCAAATCCAGGAGAGAATATATGCATTTATTTCAGTGCTTTCCCTCCCTAACTGCTTATTTAGAGGCCTCCTGCAGCTCCTCATACTGAAGCAGTGCTTTTGGGGTTGCCCGTGGGCTCTGAGATACTGTGGGGTGAGAGCTCACAGATTAAGTGCTGCTTGTGGCCGGTGACTAACTGAATAGAAAGCAGCTGGCTCACTTGATAAAGATATCCCACTTCTGAGCAAGTGAAGCCAAATCTTTTATCTACAAAACACTGGATCAAGTCCTAGCAGTTCTCTCTAGACCAGCAAGGAAAGCCTTATGCTGATGATGCGTGAGACCACACCTTTATTCTTGGGGGATTTCAAAAGAGCGAGCCATATTGAAATTGGGAGCTTTCCTACACCTGCTTGGTGAGCTCACCTGCCTCAACACCTTTAACTTGTCTCATTTCAGGCTCTATTGATGATGTGCTTGGTGACCTCCTGGGATACGATGGTAAAATGAACCTTCTTTGCATCTGACAGGGCAGCATCCTTGTACTCTTACTCCCTTCCTGGGAGCAGGAGGTGCTGGTGCAACAGCCACTGATCTCCGAGGGCTCCAGTTGTGAGGGGGGATGGAGCAGGGGGCAAAGCGGAGAGCGGGGTTTCCCAGCGTCAGAGGCCATTGAATAGGTTGGATATCAGCTTGGGGAGGCGAAGTGAAGTTCATCTCCGATTAAAAGCCCCTGCGGCTCATGGGGAGACACCAAATCCCCCTTTGGAGTCCCTAGGCCAGGAATATGCCCGTGTCCATCATCCTAATCTCTCCCTGTCTTGTTTCCAGACGAAACCCCCGTTAAATCTGCCAGAGCTTCCCCGCTGGCTGGGGGCAGCAGTGGGAGAGCCCGGGGCACCGGCTCGCAGGCCAGCAAGAAGTGAGTGCCTTTCAGACGCATCTCCACTTGGAGATCTCTCTGTGCTCCCCCAGTCCTTCTGACCTGCCCCGTCCTTGGCTTCTCCACCCCGCTCCCTGCCCCGACAGCAGTTGCCTGGGAAGGCGAGTTGCCTGCGGTGCCTTTGGGGACTGGGAGCCCAGAGCCTGCAGCTTTCCAGCCAGAGCTGGGTGCCCCCAGCCCTGTACATCTTCTGCAGATCTCCCTTATCACAGCTGCTTGCTTAAATACAGCAGTCCCAGCGTACTATCTTTTATCCCAGTGCTATTTTAGCCTCATTTTCTGTTGTACGATGTGGCTGCCGCGGTGTGCCCATCGTCCCCTCCACCTCCCGCCGCCTGGCCTGGCTGTCCCCAGGGCACCTCGCCGAGCTCACGTGAGGTGCTGCGACCCCCCTGTGTCCCAGGTCCTTTCTGGAGGATGATTTCTTCAGCAGACTCCCTGCAGAGGACGTCGAAGCTGCAGAGGTGAGCCCAAACCTGGGGAGAGAGCCTGGGTATCCTGAGGGCTGGGACTGGGCCAGGCCTGCCCCTGCTGTCACCCCTCCAGGTCAGCAGCGGGATTTCGGGGGTGAACCGTGAAGTCTGGGTGAAGAGGTGACCCCTCTCTGGCATCGCTGTGGGGTGGGGAAGAGGGGACGGGAGTGGGTGGATGGTGGGAGAAGGGCTTCCAGGTGCCCCGATGAGGTGGAGCAAAGCCGGGGGCAAGTTGTGCTGCACCCCCGCCTCCCGGGGTGCGCTTCGGGTGAGGTGCCCTGGGAAGCGCCCGCACCAGAGCGATGGCCTGGGTGTTCCTGACCGCCTCCCAGAGGCAGCAGGACCTCAGCAAAGGAGTCAAGGCACAGGGGGTTTCCAGTGAGGGGGACATGTATTCTTCCGCTCCGTAAAATGAGGAAAACCAGGGGCCGGAGCGTGGAAGCAAGGGGTGAGGAGTTTCCAACGTCTGCTTGTCTCTGATCTCTGCCCTCCTTGGCGTGCAGGGATCCAGTGCCTCCGACGCAGACCCCCAGGCTCTGCTACAGACCCTGAAGGTGAGTGCATAAATACCCTCTATCTCAGCCCCCCGTGCGCCGCAGCCACGGCCCCCAGCACCAGCCTCCAAAGGGAGAAGCAGCGCTGAGGCGTTAGCAGCGCTCACCCTGCTCCCCTCCTCGCCCTGTTGCTTTCCAGGACATGGACGACATGGAAGCTGATCTCCTGGGAATATCGAAACCCAGTTCTGGGCCAGGGAAGACAACTGTGAAAGATCCTGGGAAGTTTGACTCCGTGGGAGGAGCAGTAAAAACCGCAGGGAAGCTGCTGGCTCCCGAGGAAGGTAAAACGGAGATTCTGCTCTTCTTTTCATAGCCCGGCTCCAAATGAGCAGGGGGTATTTTCTTCCAGGATAGGGAACAAAAAGTGGATTTGTTCCTAAAATCCTTTTCCTGGTGCTTTTTGGGGCTGTCCCAGACACAGAGTGTGATTCTGGCCATGAGACCCCTGGCCTGGCCTCTTGCCGTGGTGTGGTAACATCACTAACGCAGCAGCCGCCTTGCTGCCGCCTCCACCAAACACCGTCTGGCCGTTCCCTGGTGCAGGTCAACGACCAGGGATCTGCCTGATCCGTGTGGAAGGAGAGCCAGAGGGGTTGCATTTAAGACATGCCAGTCCCCAAACTGCCCTGCTCTTCCCCAGGCCCTTTTCTCCTTCTCTGCTTGCACGGAGACCCCTCCAGAGATTCCCACCCCGTAAGGCTGCGGGGGGGCTGTGTTGCAATATGTGCTTTTAGGGGGCTGCCACCAGAAAAGTGACCTTCAGCCAGGGTGGGAGAGGGGCATCATCTCTGCAGCGCCTTGTCTCTGAGAGCCGAGGCCTCTTTCTAGGAGAGTCCGTCCTTGTGATGGAGAAGAAGCCGCTCTCGTCCCCCCCTGCTTCCCGACAGTACAAGAAATTTAACTTTGAAGGTAGGCTGTCGCTTCACCTCGGCACGTCAACGCGTGGGGGCCGCTGAGGACTCTGCCCTTGCTCTTTGCCCACAGCTTGCCTCTTCTGTTAACCGAAGGCTTAGCTGGTTAATGCGGTGCAGAGTCCTTCACCCCTGCCATGCCGGTGCAAATCTAATCCTTCACAGGTGACTAAGGGAAGAAAAATTACAGCTCTGCGTTTGAGCCCTCCCCAGGAGGGGGCTGGGAGACGATTCCTGGGGGCATTTGCATTTTCACATGTGCTTTGGTTTTTCATGGCTGTCTGTAACACTTGGGAGCCCTTGTGTCGGGGGATTCTGTCCCACTTCCAAACAGGGGCGGTTTCCTGGCGCAGCTGAGATCTGGTTGTCACAGCCTGCGCTTTAACCAAGATCAGTATCGTTAAAATCACTGACGGGCTTTAGGTGATTTAGGGCTTTCTTCTGCCCTTTTTCTTTGCCTAAACAGTGTTGAAGTATTAAAGCACCCAAATTTTGAGTTATTTTCTTCTAGGAGACAGAAAATGTGGAAAAACTGAACAGCAATGGAACTCCTGAGTGTTTGAAGTTCAGGGACACTCAAGGGCATCCCAGGTCCCTGCAGAACCTGCATTCATGGCTTTGGGCAGATACGGCCTCCTGTCCCCATGTGCACGTGGTGGGGGATAGTGCTTGGCTTAGTGCAGAACTGCGGGGGGGCGTAACGTTGGTTTTGTTTGGTTTTATTATTATTCTCCTTTCTTGCCCCTACGGGGTAATTCCCAGATTTAGATGATCCTTTGGCAGGGCTTTTATCTGATGAGGAGCAGGAGGCTCCCAAGAAGCCAGCCCCAACAGGCACTAAAAGCAGCTCTGAGAAGAAAACAGAACGGAGCAAAGAGAAGGGTAAGCAGGGTTGCTCGATGCATCCTCTTTGTAGTAAATGAATCAGCAGCCTGGGTTAGTTTGCGAGAGGTCCAAACTGACTAAATTGAAAGCCACCTAGTCGCATCTCTTATTAACCAGTGCAGTCATTTATAGAGCAACTTGGTAACGGGGTTAATTGTGACACAGCTCACCGAGTGCTTGATATTTCCAGTGTGCCGCAGGTTACAGAACTGCCCTTTCCTTTCTGGGAAGGGAGGCTCCGATCTTACCTTTCGCCTCATCCAGCCTGTTCTGCACGTTGCCAAATGAGAACAAGTTTTCTGGGTCAGGGTTTGGGTGGCTGAGAGCACCACGGGTCCACACCAAACCACAGCTGGGGCACCTCTGGGTGGGATCCAGCTGCACTGTGGCTGTGTTACAGGCACTCATCCCTCTTGTTCCTGCAGCAGGGATGCTAATGGCTCTGATAAGTCCCCTAAAATCGCCTTTCACCTCCATAAATCCACTCTGGACACAAGTAGCAGCTGGTGGGTTAGGGCAAGGACTAAGGTGCGTTGGTGGAGCCGGGACTTTGGGTGGAGCGGGGCGGGAATTATCTGATTGGAAACTTGCAAAGCTAAAAAAGCTCCTGGCGTTAGCCAGAGCTGGAAACCCTGGTGTTAGTGACACCTAGCAATGTCCCGTCAGCGGATGCGTGGCCACAGACCGGGCAGCAGTGCGTTGCCACTTTGTCACTTGCTGGGAGATTTGGTCACTGACAAGCGTTATTTAAAAATGACTTTGTAAATGGTCCTGAGTGACCAGATCCCTCTTGGTCAGGGAGGGAGGGGGCAGGCAGGCAGGGCTGCTTTGATTTCTTGTTAAAAAAAAAAAAAAAAGCCCTGATCAGACTTCCTACCACGTGTGATCCCGTCCACAGAGCCACCCCCACCCCAGGCACCCCTGCACACTGTGGCCGCAGTCCGGAGGAGGGAGGAGCTCACGTTTGAAGATGATGGTGATGACCTGATGGATGCACTGGGGTTTGGCAGTGGCCCAAAAGGAGATGAGAAGCAGGGAAAGAAGGCGGAAGAGTAAGGGCAACGAAGAGGCAGCGGGAGCGAAGCGGGGGATGGCTCGTGCGTTGAGGTGGTGCCACCGTGCCGGGTGGGGGATGCTGGAGCTTCCGCCTGTGTGTCCCAGAACGGGGCAAGAGCAGCCTGGTTTCACAGCGGAGAGCCAGAGCACGGTGTGACGAGGAACAGCCCTGCCTCTGGGAGAAACCCGTCTGCCGTTCTGTCCCCAACAGAGCGGAGCTCCGGCCAGCCCGCTCCAAGCTGGACGAGTTGCTGGGACGAAGCTCCGTGGCCAAAATCCTGGAACAGCCAGGCACGGGAGAGCGCCGGGAGTTCAAACTGGATAAGAAGTACCAAAAGCAGCCAGGTGAGCACAGCCAGGGAGGCTGGGAAGGTCTGCAGAGGTGACAGCGTTGGCTTGGGAGAACGAGATTGATTTCTAATGCCCTTGCCGGGGGAATAACCTTTCTGCAGTGGTGCGCAGGGTTGCCAATGGGCTCTCAGTCAGCGCGGGGAGTGGGGAAGGTGGCTCATGCAAAAGCGGTGTACTCGGCCCTCGAGGCAGCCTGGGAGCATTTGCACAGCAGCCGTAACTCGGTTGCCTTCGGATTTGGGCTGATTCCCAACAAAGACGCTTTTCCCAGCCACGCTGGGGAGGCGTGTTACTCGCGAGTTTCCAGGGAAGACGTTTCCAGCTTCTTTTTCCCAGAGGCACCAATCCCGCTGGGAATTGCAGGGGAGGAGGAGGATGGCTGCTGTCTTTGCAGCCAGCTGCTCTTCTGGGCACTGACTCAAGGCTGCTTGTCTGAACAGAGAAGGAGGAGGGTTGGGACGAGGAGGATTTTGTCTTTGGAGCATACCAGCCCACGGTGGCCTCCACGCCCGAGGGCCGGCCGTCGAGAAGGCAGTCAGTCAGGTGTGGTGCTCTGTCTGTCTGTCGCTCCAGCCACCAGCCACGCTGCGCCCGCGGCAGAGCAGGCCGGGTCCCCTCGCGGGCAGGGTCCCCGGGGTCCCCTCGCGGGCAGGTATGCCACTGCTTCTCCTTGCAGCAGGTTTTCAGCCGAGAACAGCAGCGAAGCGAAACCAGAGCCCCGCTCCAAACCTCCTCCTCCAGCCAGCCGGAGCCCTGTGCGGGGCAGCAGGGCTGGAGGCAGCTGGCTGGGCTTGAAAGATGAGGATTTTATGGATTCGGAGCCGCCGTCTCCAGCGAAGGCCAGTCCTGCGGTCAGCGACCCCGGCCCTGCCGCAGCCGCGCGGCCCGGCCCCACCAGCCAGCTGCCGGCTGCGGAGGAGGCAGCGGCCAAACCCGATCCGCTGGAGGAGGAGAACTGGCTGAGCGCAGCCTTGTCTCGCAAGAAAGCCCAAGCACAGGCGAAGGCCCAGGAGAGAAGTGCCAAGCCCTCGGAGGCCCCAGGCGGAGGGCTGGATCCCCACTCTCCCGTCAGGTAAAGGCACGACCGATGGCCGCAGCACTGCCGTCTGCTCCGGGTGAAGCTGCTCCAGCAGGACCTCTCCGAAACCCTCAGCTCATATTTAAGAAATTAATTTTAAGCACTATCTTGCCTCAGGTTGGGGTAATAATGTGGGGGCTTTCTGCCACTGATCCCGCCCGAGTCCCATTGCACCTCTGGGCTCTCGGTCCGGTTGCGGCCAAGATCGCGCGCGCTGCGCGGGTCCCGCGGAGCTGTCCTGGATCCGCGCAGCCCACGGGCTCCCCCCGCGCTCCTCCTCGCCTGCCTTCCCCGTCGTTCCTTCGTTCCAGGCAAACCACCTCCTCCAGCTTGGGTTCACACAGACGCGGGCTCAGACTTGTGCCGTTCCAACGGGGCTGGGAAGCGAATTGCAGCCAGCCTGTGCGGTGGGCAGGGGTGTGTTGGCTGGGGCTGCGGCTGCCCGGGGGAAGGGGGTGGATGCAGCAAGGAGAAACGCTGGTTGTGGAGGGTTTTGGGGTGTCTTTGCTCCCTTTGCAGCCAAAAGACTGAATCCTGCCACAGCGGGGATGGAGGCTTTCGCCTCCGAGGCAGGGACTGGTGTTGGGGGAGAGGATCTTGTCTTCCATCGTCTCCTCGGCTCTCCAACACGGGATGCTTCTTGCTTGCAGCCAGCCAGCCGCCTCCACGGGAGCACCGCAGCAGGCAGCTGCTCTGCAGGACAAGGCAGCGAGCGCAGACGGCTCCGGGTAAGGCCTCTTCACGTTTCAGCTCTCCTCCCTGGGCGAGGTATCCTGCAGAAAGCAGCTGTGTGGGTGAGATGGGGGAGTGGGGAGAGCTGGTAGCCAGCAGGGTTCACTGTGGTCTGGGTCCTCTGTAACTGGGAGGGAAGGCAGCTCTGAAGGATCATCAGGCTCTTGCCTATTTGATCACGTGGAACAGCCAAGCTTTAAACTTAAAGAAATGCCTCTCCCTGAGCTGTGACACTGCTGTGCGTCACTCGTGTGTCTGTGCCCATGCAGGCAGCCGGTCCCCTGGCTCAGCACCGCGAAACGAGCCTCAGCTCACCCGTCGGAGCCCGTGAAGGGGGATCCCTCCAGAGACGCCAGCACCCTGGGTGCGTTTCGCGTGGCTGGGTGGTTTGGGCAGCAGTATGCTGCCATTGCAGGCTCCCCCTGCCCTGCAAAAAAAAAAAAAAGGCAGAGGCCACAGCATCGCCCTTGGCCGTGTGGATGCTGCCCAGGCTCTGACCAGCCGTTGTCGGAGCGGGCTGCCGAGCTGCAGGATCCCATTGTCCCCGTTTCGTGGCGTGGTGGGGACATCGTGCTGGGGCCTGTTGAGCTCCGCAGCGCTGCCCTTGGGGTATCGGAGGGCTGCAAGGGACTTGCTCTTTCTGAGCAATGGGTGGGCGTAAGTTCTTGCTGTCCCTTCTCTCTCCCCCTTCCCTCCTGCTGCCCCCACAGTCGTCCCACTAGTTCTGTGTGCTAGAAGCCCCCCTGCTGCCCTGGGCTGAGGCTGTGCACGGGCTCAGAGGCCATTGAACGAAGCTTAGGGCACCCACCCGCCTCCCTAGGTGATGGGGATGCGGGACCTGCGCTTTGCCCCAGGCTCGCTCTGCAGAGCGAGTCCCACCATGGTGTGTGGGGTGGGGTAGGGGAGTGGGTACGGACAAGCCTGTCTGACCCTCCGTCCCCGTCACCAGCCGCTGGAGCGGAGCAGGACCCTTCTCGCTCTGCCCAGGAGACCCAGGCCCTCGTCCTTCTGGGAGGGGATGGTTCCCATTGCCACGTCTGAATCGTGGACTTGTTCAATTTTCAGTCCCCACGGCCTTGTTCCCAGGAGAGCAGGAGGCGCAGGGCCCTGCCCCGCTCGCTCAGGTAGGTCTGCTGGTCCCACGTCCCCAAGAGATGCGGGGTCGCAAGCCCTCCCCTGCTGACTTGCTGGCATCCAACTCTGTCCATGCTCCCTTGGCAGGAGGAAGGACTTGCCCTGCTTTGCATCTCTGGGAGCCTGTGTTCACGGAGGCAAAGTGTTTGGAGAGCCCCGAGATGCCACAAGTTGTATTTGTCAGGCCAAAGCTCGTGTGCTATGGATGCTTTGTAAATCACGTGCATTTATACGCCTGCATTGCCTGATCAGCATTTGCATAGTTCCCCAGGCATAAATATATTATATTAATTAGACAACAGAAGCTCCAGTCGATAAAGGACTTTTTCTTCAGCTGTTTTTCCCCAGTATGGTGGTGAAGATGCTCTGAGATTCTTTCTAGACAATTGAAGGGGAAGTAGAGCCTTTGACAGAGAGGGCAGCTCTTTCTTGGTCTTTGAAGCCTCCGTTTCTCATCTAGCTGGGCCTCCTCGCCCGGCCCTGGTGGCAGGACACGCGCTGTCTCCCAGAGGACTCATGGGCTTGTCCTAGAGCCTGTCCCCAGAGAAGGAGGAGTCCAGCATGCCTGTGTCTGGGGCAGGGGCTGCTGAGCATCGCCTGGGGAGAAGGAGCCAGGCCAGCAGTGGGGTTGGGCTGGAGGAGGGCAGAGGAGAGACTGCAGTAGGATGGGGTTGGATCGCCATTCCCAGGCTAGGAGGAGACGTTCTCCCCAGGGCTTCACCTCCCTGAGAGCACCCCTGTGTCTCCGCAGGTTACCACAGCCGGGGCACATCTCCAGGCTGCCCCACAGCGGCAGGTGAGGCATGTGCCTTCCTTTGGGGGCTGATGGCCACACCACAAAGCCACTGATCCTGAAGGGCCTCGGTCTTCTCTCTCCACCCCCGCAGGCAGAGACCCCCGCCCTGGGCTTGCTGCGTGAGAGGGGAGGGGGGGCCCAGCTCCACGAGGATGCATCGGGCTGTCGGGCAGCGCTGCTCAGCGCCCAGGCCCGTGTGGCAGAGCTGGAGAGCCAGGTGAGCCCCATCGTTTGCTGGATGGGGGAGCACGGGTGGCCCAGGGGGAGGAGAAGGGGCCATGTCCGCTCCAAACGGCATCAGGGTGACAGGGGAGAGAGAAGAAACCTCCCGGTGCAGAGGTGCCCGCAGCCACCAAGTGCTGCTGTGGGAGCTCTGTCCCCGGGGCGGCACAAGGACCTTCTCCCCGGGTGCGCGGCAGGTCCGGACGCTGGAGCTGGAGCGGACACAGCACAAACTGTTGCTGGAGAGTCTCCAGCAGCGGCACCAGGAGGACCTGGATCTCCTCGAGAACGCCCACAGGTACCGGGCTCTCTCCTGTGCTCCCCTCCTCTGTCAGACCCTTGCCTACAGCCTTGTCCATCTCCCCGGGGGTGGGAGTGCTGGGGCACTTCCCAAATCCGTCCCTGGGGCGGGCAGGCACAGAGCCACGTTGACGTGGGCCTGGCAGGGGCAGAGAGCAGCCCCACGGGTGACCCGAGGTGGGGGTCCACTCTCACCAGCACTGTCCCATGGGTGACAAGGAGGAGCGGCCAGTCCCATGGCCAGCACGTCCCCAACCAGGCACCGCAGGAGGGTTCAGGGCTCAGGCTGCGGAGAGTCTGCGGGTTTCCCCATGCACACAGTGACACCAGTCTGCCCCTAAATCCCTGTGTGCGCTTTGGGTGGAGGGTGCTGGCTGTTGCCATGAAAGCAACACTTCTTCCTTGCCGTGACCGGGCAGGAGCCGGGTGAAGGTGGTGGAGGAAACCTACGGGCAGCGGGAGGAGAGGCTGCGGCGGGAGAAGGAGCAGCTGGCGGCTCAGCTGCTGTCGCAGCGCCAGGACGCGGAGCAGGCACGGGCAGAGCTGCTGGCGCAGCACCAGCAGCGCCTGGCCGCGCTGGAGCAGCAGAGCGCGCTGGAGCTGGAGCGGCTGCGGGAGCTGCAGAGGTGAGGGCGGCACGAGCGGCACACGTGGGGCTAAGTCCCCTTTTTTGGCAAAGGAACCGGGGAACAGGGACACGGTGAAAGGAGCACTGGGCTGTGGGCAGCTCGGTGGCTTTTGGAATGGGGATTTGCTTTGCAGGGAGGTCTGGCTGGGGACATCATTTCAGAGTGAACGCATTGTATTTTGAAAGATGCTGAACCCAGTGTTTTATCTCCCCCAAATCCCTTTTATTCAGGTCAGTGAGTCACCGATGTCCCCATGGTTTGGGTCAATGAGAAATCAGTTTTTGGTAGAGAAGCCCGTAACCCCCAGATGTGGTCCATCCCAAATGCGGATGCCTGTCAGTGGGACGCCCCGTGGCAGACTGCCATGCCAGCTCAGCTCCTGGGACCTGGTTCTCAGCCCCACCACCAAGCCTCTTCCACGGTGCCCGTCACTGGGAGCACTGGTTTGCAGCAGCCTGTGGTGGACTCCTTCCCTGTGTCCCACAGGGTGTCTGTCCAGGAGATGCGCAAAGACCACGAAGAGCAGCTCCAGCGGCTGAAGCGGCTGAAAGACCAGGAGATCGATGCGGTGACCAGCGCCACTTCACACACCAGGTACCGACGGCCAGCGTCGTATCCCCACAGTGGTCCCTGGCTGGGGTGTTCCCTGTCCTACGGGGAACCAGCCTCACACCCTGGCAGCAGGGCCATCCCCTCTCCCACCCGCTGCCTCCAGGGGTGCTGAGCTGTTTCATATCCATCAGTACTCCCCTAAGCAGCAGCTACCTCTTCCTACAGCTCTGCGATGACCCAGAGAGGTTTGGGGCAGGGCTGCTCAGCCTTTGGCCCACCACACATCCCCCCTCCATTGCAGCGAGATGAAGTGTATCCCACAGGGGTAACCTCCCCCTCGCTCCTCTCCACAGGTCTCTGAACGGCGTGATCGAGCAGATGGAGAGGTTCTCCAGCGACCTGCACGACCTCTCGCACAAGGTGGAGGCCACGCACCACACCACCTCCCAGGAGCTGGCCATGGGGGCACAGCAGCGGGACAAGCAGCTCAGGGGTACGTCTGCCATTCCTCTGCGCCGCAATGGCTGTGGGGTCCCCGCCGGGGCTGGGGACACCCAGAAAACAGGGATAAGTTGCCCTGAGTCAGCCAGAGGCTGGGAGCCGAGGCTGGCAAAGCCTCGCCTGCCTTGGTCACTGGACATCTGAGGGCTCCGCTTTACAAAACAGTGTCCTGGGGATGTGCAGAAGGTGATGAGCACAAACGCATGCAGTGTCTCCATGAATATGGTGTGGACAGAGGGGGGCTTCCCACGTCCTGCTGCTCATGGCCCTGCTGCTGCCTCTCCCCAGTGCTCCAGGACAGGCTGTCACAGCAGCAGAGGGACATGGAGGAGGAGCGGAGCCGACTCCAGGAGGTGATCGCTAAAATGGAGGCCAGGCTGGGCGAGCAGACTCGGCTGCTGGAGCAGGTGAGCCCACGCTGTGTCCTCTGCCCAGGTCAGCCCTCCTGTCTGTGCATGTGTATGTCTTGCCCACTGGAGGTCCCTGGCCTGGAGCCTATGAATGGCAACTCTCTCTCCTCTGTGTCCGAATCCAGGAGCGATGGAGGGCGACAGCAGAGCAATCCAAAGTGGAGTCGCTGCAGCACTCGCTGGAGGAGCAGCGGCGAGTCATGACCCAGCAGCTCTCTATGGAGCGAGCAGAGCTGGAGAGGGCAAAGGTGAGGTGGGGCGGACATCTCCGGGTGCTTTTCACGTGCCCCGTGAGTCTGACCGGGGCTGCGCTGCGGTGTGTGGTGGAGGAAAGGACTGGGTGCTGGGCTGCAGCATCCTTCCTCTGCCTCCTCAGTCCTACACCCGCTCATGCGGTGAATCGCAGTCAGACCAGCCCTCTGGCACGTGGATGCAAGAGGCTGCTGTGTGCGTTCATGGTGCGTGCCGGTTCTCGAGGAGCGCAGGGCCAGAGCGCTCCATGCAGGGCTTGTGCCAGGCACCATGGGCTTGAACCAGCCTCCAGATGTTGCGTGGGGTTTAGTGGCAGAGATGGGTTAAAGGAGAAAAATCCTGTGGCAAACGGGACTTAGTGCTTTCTCTCTCCCTCTCTGGTGATGCTCTCCAGAGCGCTTTGCTGGAGGAGCAGAAGTCAGTGATGCAGAAGTGCTCGGAGGAGCGACGGAAGCTGGCGGCTGAGTGGGCTGAATTTCACACCCGGCAGCAGCTGAACAAGGAGCGGATGGAGCGTGACATGGACCGAGCCCTGCAGATGGACTCCCAGAGAGAGGGCACCATCATGAGCCTGGCCAAGGTACCGCAGCGGAGCCCCCTCCCGTGGCCTCCGGCACCGCCTGGCAGGCTCACGGATGGGTCCTGCCCACAGGGGAGACGTTCAGAGCTGCCTTCAGGTGTTTAAGACAGAGACGTCACTCGNGTGTGTGTGTGTGTGTGTCTGTACAATCCCAGCTCTGCCAGCCCTGGTGCCCCAGGGTGGGGGGATGAGGGCACTGCTTGAGCACCTGGTGTTGTTGCTGTGCACCCCAAACTGGCGTACACGAGGAGCAAAACGGGGCAGATCTCTCCATCACTTGGGAAGACTTGAGATAGTGTCCAGGACAGGGCGGGTAATGCATTGGTTTCCCCCATGCTCATCCTAGGAGCAGGCAGAGCTGAAGATCCGGGGCCGCGAGCTGAAAGCCAAGGAGGAGCAGCTGGCGAGGGACAGGGAGCTGCTGGACGAGGCCTGGCAGGAGCTGAGGCTGGAGAAGGAGAAGGTGAATGGGGCCGCACTGCGCATCCGGCAGCAGGAGGAGGAGATTAAAAGCATGACGAAGGTAAGCAGAGCATCTGCGCTGCAGTTCACAGCTGTACATGGGCCAGCAGCAAAGCCGGGGTTTCACACCCCTCCTAAAGTCATGAATCCTAATCCTGTCTGGGGCGGGGAATGAGGGGATGCACAAAGGAGCCCTGCCCCCGGGCAGCGAGGGTTCCTGTCCCCAGCCTCCCCAGCCGCTCTGCCTCGCAGCTCTCATCCCAGAAGTACGAGGAAGGGGAGCGAGCCCTGCAGGAGGCATGCAGGATGAAGTCTGAGCACCAGACCAAGCTGCAGGTCATGCAGCAGCACCTGGAGCAGCTGAAGCAGCAGGAACAACGTCTGCAACAGGTAAATACCCCCTCGTCTTCCCTTCTCGGTCTGGGGCTGCCATGCCAAGAACCTGAACCTTTGCCAACAGCTTCTCTATCTCTCTTTCTCCCGGGGACGGGGCAGGAGCAGCTGAGCATGGCTCACCAGAGGAGGCAGCTTGAACAGCTTCGTGAGGAGCTGCCCAACAAGCCCGTGATGCTGCTGACTGCAGACCCGGACCTCGGTGCCCCCACGAAAGGCCTCTCCAGCGCACTGTGTAAGGCTTCCTGCGTGCTGCTGATGGGAAGGGACATGCTGGGGGGCAGCTGCACTTGTATTCCGCTTCTCGGGAGGCTTGGGATGTTCCTGGGGGCTGTTTTAGTTCCCCAGTATATAAACCTCAGATGTGAGTTGGTGTTGGCCTCCTGGTCCTCTGAAGGAGCTCAGCGGCGCTCTCTGAGCCAGGGCAGTGCTAGGAGGGAGTAGAGGGGGCAGGAAGGGAGAGGTAGGTGGGTTAAAGCCCGTTTGCACTGGGAGGCTGCGGAGGACCCTGCGGCGGGGGCATGCAGGCAGCAAACAAAAGGGATGCGCCGCTGTCTCCATCTGCGGTTCCTCTAACGGTGGCGGCACCACGCGCTCGGGCTGTCGTTCCAGGCTTTCCGCCTCCCGTCAGGGCGCTCCCTCGGCACAGCCCAGGCGGTAGCAGGGAAACCCTGGCCATGGCCGGCCCCGCTGAGCTCTACGCCAGACTGCTGCTGCTGAAACACAGGGCCCAGCAGGTGAGGCGGTGGGGAGACCGGGGCTGGAAGGGGCTTTGAACCAGCTGGGTGGGAGCAGGGCTGGGAGAAGCCTGATTCGGGCCTGATAGCCACAGGTTGGTGCGTCTCCTCAGATCATTACTGAGCCACAGGGCTGGGCTGGCCTGGGAGGGCTTGCAGAAGCCATGGGCACCTAGAGGAGGGATACCAGAAGCAAGGACGGGTGGATCCTTACAGCTTGTCTCAGGTTGGCTCGATGTCCAACCTGGGATGCACATCGTCCTTGGCTCAATGGGGTTGCCCCTCTCCTCACTCTATGCCTGGGAGGGAGAAGCCAGCTCTGCTGGACTCTGGCTTCATGATGTCCAACACCTTTCCCGTCAGCCCCCTGCTTCCCTGCTGGGTCCTTTCCCAGGCGGGGATGCTCTTTGAGGCTGCCTCTGTGGGTCTCGCTCAGTGTGAGGTTATGGGCTCTGGGGGGAGCCCCTACACCCCAGGGGGTACCACAGATGGGTGCCTGCCCACTGCTCCCTGCATGAAGGAGGGTTTGGGATACTTCCCTCGCTCATGAGCAACACCCTGGACTGTGACCCCGTTTCTGTGGCATTCTGATATCCATCCCATCCATCCCTCTCTTCTCAGGACCGTGATTTCTTAGAAGATGAGCAATTCTTCCTGGAGACCCTGAAGAAAGCGTCCTACAGCACTTCATCTCTGTCAGACTGAGGAGGTGGCATCCCCATGCACTGCCCAAGGGACGGCTGTGTCTGTCCTCGTGGGACACTGCTGTGCCCTCCACATGGGGGAGGAAAACAAACAATAAATAATCCCCGCTCTCAGCTGAGGAACCGTCCTTCTCTTTAAAAACAGTCTTGGAGTGTTCGGTGTGAAATCCATCCCTACGGGCTGCGAAGCCACAGTCTCTCTGGCCTCCATCCCGCAGGGCGAGTGCCGCGGCAGGCCCTGCCGGGAGGCAGTTGCCCCCATGGCGGGGGTTCAGCTGGCCGTGCTGCTGGCCCTGGGACAGGAGCTGCTGCCGCTGGGCTGTGACAGCCAAAGCGCCGGGGGGACCGCGGAGGCTGGGCCGAGCTGCGAGGCCCGGCCCTGGCGCAGCTCTGCCTTGCGGCTGTGCCGAGGTTCACCAGCACCCCCAGGGTGTTCCACAGCCCAGGGGCAACTCCAGCTTTCCCGGCCTTTTCTGAAGAAACCGGGCTGTTGTGCTGGGCTTCACCTCCTCTCCCTGCTGCCCCGGGGTGGCAGCAGGGCCACTCCGCTCCCTTCAGCGGGACCTGCCCCGGGGACGGTGGAGCAAGCACGGAGACGGGGAGGGAGATGGGGCCGAGGGAAGAGCCCGTCACTCTGCGATGTGGGGGCGTTTCCAGCCAGGCCCTGCGCGAGACAGCCCCGTTGCTATGGCAGCGGGGCCCTTCCGAGCCGGGCCCTGCGCGGCGCAGCCCCGGTCGCTATGGTAACGGGGGCCTTCTACTGCGGGCGGCGCGCACCATGGCGGCGCCCTTGCTGAGCGCGGCGCTGTGCGGCGTCCGGGGCGGGCGGGCCTTCGGCACGGCCGGTGAGACACGGGGAGCCCCGGTTCCCCCGCGGGAGGGCGGTGGGAGCCGTCTGGGTGGGGGGGAGCTCGCGGACGCCTGGGTTCCCCACGCGTCCCTGGCGGGGCCGGCTCGGGGAGGCGGTGGCTCTGGCCCGGGGCGGCGCTCCCGCTCTGCCCGGGCGCTCCCGCTCTGCCCGGGCTCTCTCGGCCTCGTTTCTTGCTCTCTGTATAAAATGGGAACCCCATCCGCTTCCAGCCGCGCTCTGCAAGCGGGCAGCGCCGCTGGGTCCGATGCCCAACGAGGATATTGACGTCAGCAACTTGGAAGCGCTGGAAAAATACCGCAGTTTCACTCGCTACTTCAAGCTGGCGGAAAAGGAGAGCAGGAAGCCCCGCTGGTGGAAGACGTACCGGCAGCACACCAGCCCCCCGCCAGGTACTCGCGAGGGAGCGGCCCTGCGCCGGGTTTTGCTGCTGAAGGTCAGGGAAGCTGCTGTCGGGGCCGCGGGTTTGCCCAGAACCCGCCCTGTGAGGAGCTGATGAGGTGCTTTGGCGCGAGGTCGGCCCTTCTCCGACGTAGACGTTTGCAGAGCGCAGGTGTCTTCAGGGGAAACGGATGGCAGTTTTCGGGAAGGAGGGAGGCAGGCCAGGACCTGCCAAAAGGCGTGGAGCAGCGTAAAGAAGTGATTCCTTGGAACCCCGGTAGTATCAGAGAAAGCAGAGCAGGAACCAGAGCTTTAGTCCTGCAGCAGATAACGCAGCTCGGCTGCAGAGCAGCCGCAGGGACCAGAGCTGCTCGCCTGCTGGCCAGCCTCTGGATCTGGGGGTGCGATGGGCTGGGGGAGGCGGAGCGAGCAGATGCGTGGAGGTGCAGAGGGAAGGCAGAGGTGGTAGAATCAGGTCTCCGATGTCTTGAAGTTTGTGTCACTTTCACACTCTAACATTTTGCAGGGGTTTTGTGTTTGGATATTTCGGTATTCAGATTTTTTCATGTACGTGATTTTTTCGCCCCTCTCTGAAGAGCCAAAGACTGACATCAGCCTACCGCGTGATAAGCTGCTGCAGGCTAAGGAAATCAAGGAAAGAAAAAAGATCCTGAGGGAGAACCACCAGAATGCCGAGATGGAAAGAGCAGCGCGGCTCCGGACTGGTCTGTGCCCCGCCACCTCCTCCCCTGCCCCGGGCGCTCTGGGTCCCCAGCTGCCTCCTGCAGCGTTTCCCTCTCCTTGCAGTGCTGATCCCCCTCGACGAAGTCAGAGCTGAGTGGGAGAAGACCAGCGGCCCGTTCCACAAGCAGCGTGTGGCGGAGCACTGCGGGATATTTCGTGACTTGTTCAAGGGGGCCACGTTCACCCCCTGGGTTACCTTGAGGGTGGAGTACAGCCAAGAAGACGAGCACCTCGTGCCAGTCTACTATGGGAACATGGTGACTCCGTCAGAGGTGTGTGAGGGGAGCGGGGAACAGCCTCGACCCCATGGGAAGCATGTGTGTTTTTGTCAGAAGCTTCTAATGGGCGTTGTTCATTCTGGGGGATTTCTTTTACAAGGATATTTCCTCTGTGATGAAGGAAATGTGTTTCTTGGATCTGATAAGGACAGAGCTTTGCAACAGGACTGTTGTCTGTCGGGATGCTGATGTTTATTAACGCTCCGAGGGGTTCTCCAGGTGGAGCTGGATTACGCAGTGGCGTGGCCGTGCCCATGACAAGTTCATATTCTTTGCCTTGGAAATCATGACCTGGTCTTAATGGAACCTGTTGTTTTGAGTGATTTACATTCTCTTTATGTTGCTCATTTAGGCTTCCAGTCCCCCTGCAGTGTCATACGAGGCAGAAAAAGGCTCCCTCTGGACTTTGTTGCTCACAAATCCAGGTGAGTAGCAGGTTCTTTAAAAAGAACTCATTTAAACAGGGTTGTTTCACTCTGCTTTTGGTTAGCTCCTGTTTCTTTTGGCTGCACAATACCTTCTAAGTAGGGATGTATTACATATGCAGGAAAGATTGTAGCCTCCCCAGATCTCTAGCAGTTGAGAGACGGGACAGTGACGCGACAGGACCCGTGCTGCAGTGTAGTGGAAGCAATTCCCTGACTCCCATCTTTTGGCCACCCCCAAACTCTTCTCTCCCTCGGCAGTCTGCCTGGGAGGTGGGTTAGCTGGTGCTGTTTGCCCTGAGAAACCAAGGCACAGTGAAGTGAAGCAGCTGACCAAGAAGTCCTTTTAATCTTGGAATTCCATCTTTAGAGTTCTTTGTCCCTCTTTTTAAGTTCAATCCTATAAGAATGAGTTACTTGTCTGCTAGGAAAGGAATGCTGGGAGGTCTCGAGCTGCCCCTCCGTTCAAAAGGGGTCTGGGCGTTCTCACTTTGGGGTTGATGCAAACACCAGGTTGTCACTAAGTCGCCTTTCTCTGTTGTGTGCGTTTGCAGATGGACATTTAAGAGACTCGGACTCGGAGTACCTCCACTGGCTGGTGTGAGTACCGTACATCAGAGCCGCATGCTGCTTAGCTGAGGGAGAGCCCAGGTGGAGAGGGCAGAAACTCCTTCAACAGAGCTTGGGGATAATCATCCGCTAAGACAGTTCCGTGGCTTTCTGGTGCTCCTGCCATCAGCTTCTTTACCCCCTGTGTTCCGGATCCTGCTAAAGATGCAGCAGTTCCAGGTGTTGCTGCTGTTTGGCGCTCGCATCACTGGGTGTGATTTTTCTTCCAGTGAAAGCGGCCTCTACTTGTCAAACAGGTTATAAGTCACATCAAAACGTAGCACAGGGTGACTTGCAATCCTGGGTGAATCTGCTGGTCCCAATGGAGGGAAGCGGGTGGATATATAATGAAGTAAACTTCTTTGTGTTCAGGACGAACATCCCGGGCAACGACATCAAGTCGGGTAAGGAGATCTGCCATTACTTGCCCCCCTTCCCTGCCATGGGAACCGGCTATCATCGCTTCGTCTTCCTCCTCTTCAAGCAAGACTGCCCCATAGATTTCAGTGAGGATGTTCGGCCGATGCCGTGGTAATTCAGGCTTTCACTGGGCAGTTTCACACTCATTTGGCTAGACAGTTATTGCTTGTTATGATGACACATTTGTTACTGCTGTAGGAGAGCGGTTCCTTTTAATCCGCAGGGTTGTTTGGGGCTGCTTTGAGTTTGTGTGTCACCTGAAGCCACAATCCCAGCCCTGCGAGCACTGTGGAGTCCTGTTGCTTTAAACCAGGCTGTTAAAGTGGTTTTTCCTGCCTGGGGCAGAAATGTGCACAGAGCTGGAGAAGCTGGAGATTTTTTTTAGCGACTTCCTTTTCCACCTCTGTTTTATAGACTCTGGGATGATGTGGGGAAGTAGTTGCCTACCAGAGTGCTGCAGGAAAAGAGGTTCACCTCAGCTCTTGTGCTTGTGTCTGTTCCCAGCCACAGCCTCAAGATGCGAACCTTTAGCACGTTTGACTTCTACAGAAAGCACGAGGACGCAATGACCCCAGCTGGGCTGGCGTTTTTCCAGTGTCAGTGGGACAGCTCCGTTACTTGGGTCTTCCACCAGCTTCTCAGTAAGAAACACAGTGTGCGGGGATGCTGGAGGGGGCCTTTTGCGGGTAACGCACAGGGTCAGTAGGCGAGCTGCGGCTGTAGGCTCTTGCTGGGTCCTGGCACTGGTCTAGGATCTGTTACAGCACAGACCAGCCATCCTCCACATAACTAACAGCAGCCTGAGGAAACAACCTTTAAAAGGCCATTTTGAATGAATATTTTGAAATATCATCAAACCACAGAATGGTTGGGGTGGGAAGGGATCATTAAAGCTCATCTAGTCCAACCCTCCTGCCGTGGGCAGGGACATCTTCAACTGGATCAGGTTGCTCAGAGCCCCGTCCAACCTGACCTTGAATGTTCCCAGGGATGGGGCATCCACCACCTCTCTGGGCCACCTGCGCCAGTGCTTCACCACCCTCATGGTAAAAAATGTCTTCCTTATATCTAGTCTAAATCTCCCCTCTTACAGTTTAAAACCATTCCCCCTTGTCCTATCACAACAGGCCCTGCTAAAAAGTTTGTCCCCATCTTTCTTATAAGCCCCCTTTAAGTACTGAAAGGCTGCAAGATATCCCCGAGAGAGCCTTCGCCAGGGCATGCCTGACCCCATGTGCGCGTGGGGGCCCTTGCTGGTGAAGGAGAGGGGTTTGGATCTGAGCTGTCTTGCTGACGTTCTGTATCGCCCCTTCACAGATATGAGAGAGCCTGTGTTTGAATTCGTGCGGCCGCCCGTTTACCATCCTCCACAGTTGAAGTTCCCACGCCACCAGCCTCTGAGGTACCTGGACAGATACCGAGACACCGAGGAGCCCACCTACGGCATTTACTAGGGGCCTGGCCCCCTCCCGAGGCTGTACGCAGGGGCGCCGGCCAGGCAATGGGGCTGCCGCCTTCCCTGCGCTCACAAGCTGTGCAGCTGGGAGCCGTCCGCACCTCTGGAGGGAGAGGAGAGAGTCTCGGCCGCTCCCGGCTCCCCTGTGCTGCTGGGGCAGTGGGCGTTCGCAGTGCTGGCAGCTGTGTGGTCAAAAGGCTACTAAAAGAGGAGATTCACAGATGAAAGCAAACCTCTGGCCAGGCTGAAATCGTGCTACTGGTTCTGACCCAGAGCTGATCAGTGAGGGTGCAGGCGGAGCCCCCAGAGATGCCCTGCCTTGCTGCTCTGCAAGGTTCACAGTTCTCCTTTTGCCCGTTTATGGAACGAACAGAGCCAGGCAGCCTGGATTTCCTCCCCTTACAGTGCTGCGATTCAGGACCGAGTCAGCTTTCATTTGTGCAGTCCTCTTAAAGAGATGGGTCTCATTAAACACACTCTGGGCGATGCTGGCGGCACTGCCTTGTCTTTATTGGGAAGAGCTTGGTGTCCCAGCCAGCGGCGCAGAGCTGGGATGCTCAGCAGGGAGCGGGGTGGAAGGGCAGCCCTTCCCCTGGCCGAGCTCTCTCTCCCCTCTGAGATGCTGTAGGATGGGAAGAGCGCAGCTACGCGGGTGGTAGACCTGCGCAGGGGTCACGTTTGTGGAGCTGGCTTTTCCCAACAGCTACCGGAGCACGTGGCCCTCCGTCTCCTTCCCCCCGCTGCCCGGGCAGCAGGTGCCCGCTGTGGGTAAGTGGAGCGAAAGCAGATCTGCAGAGCTGCCGGGGCGGGGGCAGGCACGCGGTGGTGGCCTGGCACTCCGCTGCCGCCGGTCCTGTGCCCTCGCTGTGGAGAGACTGCTTTCTGCTGTGCTCCACAGGGCTCTTTGTGCATCCCCCGTTCACATGTTTAAACCCCCAAATACCAACATGCTCTGGCTGTTGCAGCTGCCTGTTCCCAGCTCTGGTTCCCAGTAACTTTTGCTGAGGTTCCCCCTTTCCTCAGGATGTAATAGCCTCCAGCAAACAAGGGAGATGGTGCTGAAATGCCCCCCCGTTGCCGTTGCTCAGGGCCGTTACCAGCCACGCTCAACTCTCCTCGCGCCCTGAAGGGTTCTGGGGTCTGGTTTAAGCCGGGGTGAATTAGCTGATGAGGTGACCACAGTGGGAGTGCGGGTGTCCTGCGGTGAAATGCAGACATGCAGGTTGTGTTACACCCCCCTCTGAGCTTTGAATATTTGGTCAGAATTTGCAGATTCAGCCCAAAGAAACGTTTTGGGACCTGAAGCTATTCTGGGAGATGCAGGGAGTTACGACAGGTCCCACGTCACCTCCTGAGTCCAGGGGCGGTCTGGGGGGTGGCTCCGAGCCTGCTTGTGACGCAGAAACTGCTCTGACCCCCCGCAGCCGGCCGGTGACAGCAGCACAGACCCCCTCCCCGCTCACCCTCGCCTGCGCGGGGGAAAGCAAAGCCGTGCGCGGGGCAGGCTGCAGAACTGGCAAACCGAGGCCGTCCTTCAGCGTTCAGCTGCCTGGGAGCGTCTGCGCGGGTGGTGGCACGTCTGCGGGGGAAGGGAGGTCAGGTTTGGACTGGAAGGCTGGGAGCTCTTTCTCCTGAAACTGAACTGTATGAAGACGCGGTGAAGGTGCACAGTGCACGGGCACCGCCATCCCCTCGGGCAGAGACTCCACCTGCCACCCGAGCAGGGACTGGTGGCCCAGGTGACTCCAGGGACTGGTGGCCCAGGTGACTCCCTTCTTGCGTTCTGGAGTACTGATGTGCGCGGGTGTTGCAAGGAACTTAGTAGGAAGAGGAGTGGTGGGTGTGCTCGGGGGCCTGTGCCAACAGCAGGAGCTGTAGTTTAAAATGGAAAGATGCAGGGGCAGAACGTGGCCCTGGCCGGCTGCTGGCCTGTGTCACAGCCCTTGTCACTGCACGGGGGGGTGACCTGTGGCTGCAGCAGCAGCGGGGGCCCCTCTCTGCGGGGTCCCAGGCTGCCAGATGCCAGGAGCTCTGTGCTGAGGTCTCCCTGCCAGGGAGGACTGCCATGCTCCGCTCGGGGACCCAGCCCTGGCAGAGGTCGGGATACCAGAAAGTTCCCTCAAAGGGCAAAAAAGGAGCGAAATCAAATTATACATCGTTCGTGTACCCGTGCAAACACATTCACGGAAATACACGTTGCTCTGAACCTTGTCAGCCTCTTGTGTGTTTCTCCCTGTGCTGCCGCTGCAGCTTTTCATCCTCTCCGGGCCCTCCTGCTGTGCTTCGCAGCTCTGCCTGTCCCCGGGGGGAGCGGCTCCAATCCCCCCATCATCTCCCCAGCGCGTGGCAGAGCTGGCGGGGCCGGGGGGGCACCCACTGGGTGTCTCTTTAAGAGCACGTCTGGCTCGGAGCCCCGACCCGCCTCTGGGCTCAGCGTCACCATCTCTTCCTCTGCACAGCTGAGTTTCTATTTCCCCGGCTTCTCTCCCCCCTCGCCCCGATCCCCGGCGCGGGCAGGATGGCATCACCCGTCTCGCAGAAGCTGGAGGAGAAGCTGGTGTGCTCCATCTGCCTGGAGCTGTTCCGGGTGCCCGTGACCTTGCCCTGCGGGCACAACTTCTGCAAGCTCTGCATCAGCGACCACTGGCACAAGGAAGAGCAGGCGCCCGCCGGGGCTGAGAAGGGCTACACGTGCCCCGAGTGCCGCAGGGCCTTCGAGCGGCACCCGGAGCTGGAGAAGAACGTCACCCTCTGCAGCGTGGTGGAGCTGGCGCGGGACGGCGAGGCGCGGGTCTCGGGCACAGGGCGGTGCGAGGTGGCCCGCGGCGAGCTGTGCCCGCAGCACGGGCGTCTGCTGGAGCTGTACTGCGAGGACGAGCGGCGGTGCATCTGCTGCGTCTGCACCGTCCGGCAGTGCCAGCAGCACCGGCGGGTGCTCTTCGAGGAGGAGCGCTCTAAAAAGCAGGTGGGGATGGTGGGCGGCAGGGCTGGGGCGGGGGGGTGGGCGGGGGGGGTCACGGCATGACATCCACTTCCACTGCCCTGCTGTGCCTCCATGTGCTGAGCTGTGCCCGGCCTCAGCTGAACAGGAGGCTCTGGCCAGGGAAATGCCACCAGTGCCCCCCTGCTCCCCAAGACACGGGGGGCTACTGGGAGCAGCAGAGCTGGGTAAATCCAGCAGCACTGGATGAACAGTGCTATATGTGTTTCTGACCCCCTGATCCAGAGGAAACAGCTGAAAAAAGGGTGAAAGACAGCACAGGGTTTCACTTCTCAGTGACCCTGGACGCAGCCTCTCCCCTTCCCGAGCCTTCTCCTTCCCTGCGAGCCTTGTCCTGCAGCCCTGAGAGGGCTCCCGGGGGCCGGGCGGGCAGCAGCGTGCTGCACCGCAGGATGTCGGTGCCTCCCTTCACAGGCCCTCTTGAAAGAGTCTCTGGAAAAAGCCCAGGAGGAGTCGGAGAGGATCGAGCGGGCGATGCAGGAGCTGGAGGAGCAAACGCACAACATCAAGGTAACGCTGCAGCCGCTTCCATGCTGGGTGCACGGGTGGGAACACGCTGGCTCTCACGGCTCTTCCCCACCCAGGACTCCTCCGAGGGGCTCACATCGGTGATTCTCAGCAAATTCTCCCTCCTGAGGAAAGCCCTGGAGGATTGCCAACGGCAGACGGTGGCCAGGATGGAGCAAGAGCAGGCGGCAGCGCTGGGGCACGTGGAGGAGAACTGGATCCTGCTGAAGGACCGCCTGGACGTCCTCGGGCAGCACCGGGAGAGGGCTCAGCGCCTGCTGGACTGCCCCGACCACAGGGCCTTCCTCCAGGTACCGTCCCAGCGCCGTGTCCCTCCCCTGCCGGCCCCGCACCCTCTCGGTGAGGGCAGGGACGTGGTCGACCCCTTCCCCAGGGGGGACGCATCCTCAGCCCGGCTCAGGGATGCGATGGGGCCACGGGGAAGAGCTGCTTTCGGAGGGGTCCCTGAAAAGTTGGGGGGGGCGATGCTGGATCGGAGCGGATGGTGCTGCCCGCAGGGCCGTGGGCAGCATCTCCCACCCCCAAACCGCTCAGCAAGGCTCTTCCACCACCAGCAAAACACAAAGTCCTGTGCCACAGCCTCTCCGCTCCCCGCAGCCTCACGCTCCCCCTGCGACTGTCCCCCGACCCCGCGCACCAGCCGCAGCTAACAGCAGACGTTTTAGGGATGTCCCCGTCACCCGCTGGGGAGACACGGCGTGTGCGATGGGATTCGGAGCTGCCGATCCTCCCCAGGCCGGTGCATGGGTGTCTGTCCGTCTGTCCGCAGGAGTTCCACCTGCTCCCGTCTCCGGAGAGCCCTGAGGCGCTGCTCCCCGTGGAGTTTGATGGGGCCAGTGTGGTCGAGCCCGTCGCTGAGATCCTCACCAAAGTCTCCAGGCTCCTGCTGGAGGACCTGCCTGGCTCTGTGGCCCCCAAAGCCCCTGACCCCGTTGGCCAAGGTAACCCTTCTGCTCGCAGGGCCACCCCGAAGGGCTCCAAGTCACCCTTAAGCACAGGCTGGCCCGTGTCAGCGTGCTGGGGACACGGCTGCCGGGCACAGGGGTTGGGATGGGGACCCGCCTCTGCTGCTCAGCAGGTGGGTATCAATGGGGTGGGATGAGCTGGGTGGCTTCCCTGGGCCCCTCCTTGCTGGCAATGCCAAGCCATGGTGGCACGTGCCCGCTCCCAGGCTTGGATATGATGGACTTCCTCCTCCTCCTCCTCTTCCTCCTCCTCCTCCCCCCATCGAAGCCAGGAAGGAACAAGTTTTTGGGTGGCATCACTCAAAATGCCTGTCCCCATCCTCCACAGGCCTGGTGCATCCCCCGGCGCCGGCGGTGAAGGTGGTGGCCCCTCTCCCCGAGTGCCAGCTCCGAGCTCAGCTTCTGAGGGGTGAGGAGCACGTGGGGGTCTGGAGGGTCAGCACCCGCCGGGGTCCCCAGCGGGCAGATTTCACCAAGCCGAGCTCTTCCCTGGGAGGAGGGTGGCACGGCTGCGGTGACGGGGGCTCCTTCCCTGGCTCTCCCAGTCCCTCTCCCTGAATGCAGAGAAGGGTGTTGCAGGGCCGGGATGGATGGGCTGGGGGACACTGTGCAGCCGGGAAAGGGCTCGTTAGGGGGATTAGCGGCGCCAGGGAACGCTTTCCCATGGAAACTGGGGCTGCCAGTGCCCGGCATTGGGTCGGTCGCTGCCCCGGATCTTGCCCCGTCTCCATCCTCTCCTTTTCCCCCCCTCGGGTGTCTCGCCCGCACACGAGCGACGTGCCTGTTCCCGCTTCCCCGCGGGCAGGCAGCGGCAGCAGCGGCAAGCGAGTGCCCACAGGGACGTGTCATGGGCTGCCCTGCTCGGCGCACACCGGTGCAGAGCCCTGCCTGCAGTCATCGCTCCCTATCCAGGGATATGGCCCCAGTGCTCCCAGCCGCAGTCCTTCGTGTCCCCTTCCCTCCCTGGGCCCATCCCACTCCAATTCCTTAGGGATTTTTTCAACGCTCCTTTTCCCATTTCCTCCCTGTTGGGAAGAGGGTTGGATAATGTTTAGGGCATGTTGGTCATGTCACTCTTGCCAGGGAGGCGATTGATGCCTATGGGACCCGTAAGGATTCCTTCCGTCAGGCCCCACAAAATGTTCTCAAGGTTATTAACAGGAAAAAAAATGTTATTTATGGGCAAGGGGCATGAGCCCAGCGCTGCTGGCCAGGCTGGGCTGTTGCGGGAGGAAGGTGAGTGCCTGAGGCAGGAGGAGTTATCGCAGCCCATGCAGAGGAGAGTAACTCCCCGCAGTACCATATTTGCTTACTTAACGCCTGGTTTTCTTCCCCTCTCCCCACCCACAATCATATTTTTTGCTCTTAAGACTAAGCACATCTTTTCCAAAATGACCACAGAGCTACCGCTGCTGGCTGGCTGTGAGCTGGGCTGTGTGCGAAGCGTCGCCTCGGGGTGCCTCGCCAGCTATTTCTGGGCTGTTTCCGTTCCTTCTAGCAGGCGGGTGGGCAGGTATCGCATCTCACCCCACTCCCCTTCCCCTCCAAATGTGCTGCAACTTGTTCCTTTCTATTTTGGGAGCCAGCCCTACGCAGTTTAAACTGCATCACCGCTGGGGGGGCTTATGCCGAGGGTGTAGAGGTCTGATGAAGCATTTCAGCCCCATCCATGCCATTGCTCTTCCCAGACCACTGCAACCTGACCTTCGATCCTGAGACAGCCAACAAGTACCTGGAGCTGTCAAAAGGCAACCGGAAAGCCACGCACAGCCCCAGCGCCGTCCGCGGGCGGCAGGAGCAGGGACCCCGCTTTGAGCCCTGGCAGGTGCTGTGCACGCAGGGCTTCAGCCACGGCCATCACTACTGGGAGGTGAAGGTCTCCAGCCACTCCGTCATCCTGGGGGTGACCTACCGCAGCCTCCCCCGGGAGCGGCAGCAGGGCCACAAGTTCAACATCGGGCTGGACAGGGGCTCGTGGGGGCTGCAGGTGCGGGAGGATTGCTACCTGGCCTGGCACAAGGGCCGGGCAGAGAAAATCCAGGAGCCGCTGCATAAGAACCTGGGGGTCAGCCTGGATTACGGCAAGGGGCTCCTCTCCTTCTACAGCCTCGGGGAGAGGACGCGGCTCATCCACTCCTTCCACAGTGTCTTCACCGAGCCCCTCTATCCCGTCTTTTGGCTCTGCGAGGGGCGAGCAGTGGTGCTGTGCCGGAGGGACTGAGCCGGAGCCGCTGCGCTGCTCCGCTAGCCGGCCCGGCAAGCCCCAGGCTGCTGCCGTAGCTGAGCTGCAGCCGGGGCTGTCGCGGTGCGAGTGGGACCCCGATGCCGAGGCAGGAGTGGGGTGCAGTGTTTTAACAAGAGCTGATGAGGACAGACATGCAAATTAACGCATCTGATTTGCATATGCAAATACCACACTGGTGACACAAGTTAGGGCAGGGGAAGGGATGCAGGGCTATGTGAGGGTGCCTGTCCCTGCAGACGGGGCAAGGGAGGGGGATAGGGAGGGTGAAAGAACTAGGTTCTCCCTCTTTCTCCTATTCCTGCCAAACCTCCCAAGCCTGGAGAAGATTTGGGGTGAGGGGGACCCCAGGGGGGGGCTGCAGCCACGGGGTGCTGTGGAGCAATGCGGAGGGAGCCCTGTGCTCCCCCAGCCCCACATGCAGGCAGGTCCTGCTCCCCCAGCCCCTCCCGGTCCCCTCCTGCCGCTCTGGGACGTGGCAGAGCAACTCTTTAGGGTGCCATGCTGCAGTTGCTCTTTCTACACAGCCGCTTTCCCCAATAAAGCTCTGTTTTCCTACTTGTTTGACCTCGGTGCTGGTGGGAGTCGTGGGACCAGGCAGCGCTGGGGGGGTGAGCTGGGTGCCCCTGCTCCAGCACCCGTCCCTGCAGGGCCCCATCCTGCCCCTCTGCGTCCTCGCGGGGCCGGCAGCAGGGACCAGCCCCTCGTAGCGGGGCTGGCAACGGAAATGGAAGGCGTTTTATTTACAGTAGTGTTGCGATAAGGAAACCTGGTTTCCTACGGGTCTGCCCCAAGGTTGATCTGGCGCAGAAGAAAATCCAAAGCTTTGACTGAAGCTTTTCCAAGGGCAAGACCGCGGGTCTGGCATCTTCCCCCACCCTCGTGGGGATGCTGGTGAGGACTAACGGGGCGAAACTGGGCACCAGGTTCAAAGGTGCTGGGGACGTGCCGGCAAACACATAGGAAATGAATCACATCAGCTTGTTTACTTTGGGGAAAAAAGGCTTAAAAGGATCAATCCCCTTCAAGGACAGATGCGATTCATCTTGCCGTGCTGCCTCCTTCACTCCGCACCTCCCTGTTCCTCCCAGACCTGTCCTTGGGTGGGTCCTTGGGCAGGTGTGGACTTGCAAACTTACCTAAGCTGAAAAATTGTCTGTGTACCCTCCTCAAGACATGTCTGGAGACCCCGTGTTCACCAGGCAGATCCTCAGACCGAAAGCACTTCAGTGTCTTCCCAGCCCCATCCCTGCCTGGTGCCTGCCGGCTCCTGCCGGGCCCCGGAGGAAGAGGGCACAGGGGCTGAGCCAGGACCTGGGCACTGTGGCCCTTTTCGGCCATGGGAATGGCTGACATGGGGCCACGGGCGTGAGGGAGGGCAGGAAAGCACCCGCACCCATCTTCTGGGGGGGGCTCAGGACTCTCCATGTGGCCCCAGGGTGGGGAGCAGCTCCTGGGGGGCAGCGGGGTGGCAACTGGTTCTGGGGCAGCAGGTCCTGGGGGGCAGGGGATGCTTGTGGGGGGCAGCAGACCCCTGGGAGGGGGTTTGGACTGGGCTGGCAACAGCTTCCCTGGACAGGAGGGGGGTGTGCAGCAGCTGCCCCTGGGGCAGCAGACCCCCGGGGAGGGTCCAGATCCCAGCAGGGCCGATGCCCTGGGTGGGCGGCAGTACACCCTCCGCAGAGTGGCACCCCCCGGGGGACAGACCTCCCAGGAGGCAGCAGATGCCGGGGAGAGGGACCAGATGCCCGGCGGGGGGAGCAGATCCCGGGGGTGAGACCCCCCAGGGGGGCGGGCGACGGGGGACCCGGTCCCGGGGGGCGTGGGGGACTCAGGCCCGCGGGAGGCAGCCGACCCCCCGCAACAGCGGGGAGCGGAGCCCCGGCGAGGCGGAGCGGGCGGGCGGAGCG
>VZTQ01014611.1:190787-203448 GCA_013400755.1 Pelecanoides urinatrix | reverse complement strand
AAAAAAAAAAAGCATGCAATTTCCCCAGCCAGAAAAATTCAGAGATAAAATTGCAGCAATGATTTTTATCTGCCCAGGGCAGCAATCCCAGCCGTCGGTGACCTCTGTGCAAACATACCAAGCCAATTACACACTGTGACAGCAGACTTTCCCCTCCTGTATCAGCAGCTTCTTGTTGCTGGCTGCAAGAAACATCAAAAGGTAGCACAACAAATATATGTGTTACCGAGTACTTCAGGCTAAGGACAACCAGCCTAGAGGTTTAATCAAGATTTGGATTAAATTGTGCGAGGTGTTTTATAAACATTGATTTTACTGAATTGCTACAGCTAGAGGATGTAATTCGCCACCACCTGCCCATTTAACCTATGAAAATCACCATCAGGCAACTCAACTCAATCCTCCCCTTCCATCCCCTCTTGTTTACCATCGTCTTCATTAGCAGATGAGTGGTAATTTGGGTACCCCACCTCATTCTTCAGCATCCCACACCTGGGACATCCCCAGCAGCACTCTTGTGTCCTCACGGTAAGGTAAAACTAGCCCATGCGGCAAACAAACTTTTAAAAAGCCTCCATCCATAGCTAGCAGCTGACAGAAGAAAAGTTATCAGCTTCTTAGAGATTAACAGGCAGGACAAGGCGATGTGGAGCCTCCCAGTTTGCTTTGTATTGCCTAGGACATCCTAGGTCCAACTTCTTGTTGAGCAACACCATCACTGCTCTGGTTATAAAGATGCTTTTTCTGCTGGGCGTCCCAAAGCACTTTTACTTCACCTCCTTTCTTTAGGAAGGAAAACAAGCAGTAGGGGCTGAGAGATGGGAATTCATGACTTCAGCTGCCAGCCTCTTCCACTCCAGGAACAGAAATTTAGGAAGAGTATGAAGAGCACATAAGAGACCCCTGGGTTTCTGAATCTTAACAGTGAGAGATGCACTTAGGTCTGAATTTCAACCCTCACCTGCTCACCATCCCCAATTGCTGCAAGGTAGTGCTAAGGGCAGCTAAAGCCCAGGTGATTCTCCATCAGGAGAAAGAAATACAGGAACATGCACTTAGGAGCACCTGAAGCCTCACACGGGCTCTCCCAAGCAACAAGATCCAAAAATCAGTTCACCCTACCAGCACCCACAAAGGCGCAGTAACTCCAGATCCCATCTGCTACCCAAAAGGGTAAGCTATCCCATCCTCCTGAGGTGTTTACAGGGGGGAAGCCACCTCAACCAGCCAGCTCACCAGTCACCCAGGTGCTCTGAATCTTCTCCAATCTGCTCCACCTACGCTTGCGAGTGCAAAACAAACCCCAGGATGGACGTGTTTTCCCCAGCAGAGCAAAACAGCAGACTTGGAGAGGGGAGATCCATCTGGAAAGCAAACATTGTGAAAAGCATCCTGCCGTTCAGCCAGGATGAGTGCACCCAAGGGCAACGTCAGCCGTTCGTGGTGATGGCCAAGGATTGGGAGCAGGAAACCTGGTGCGGGAGATGACAGTCGGAAACACGTTAAAGGTTCAACAAGAAAGGCAGGGAGGCTGGAAGAACCGCACACCGAAGCTTCACGTGGCAGGAGGAAGAGCAGCTCTAACGAGGCCAACAAGGTCGCAACAGATTCAACCCCTATATACTATGACGACAACATCATGGCAATCCATCCAGGGCTTCCAGGGGAGGCACTCCATCACCTGCTTGGAATTGGGAAGGAGACATCCTTTTCTAAAACCCAGAGCGAATGTACCCACTTCAATATTATACTTTGGGCTTATTTTTTGTTTTTCTTTTTTCTTCTTTGTCTGAAGCATTCAGCCACAAAATGAAACGATTTCTGCCTGCACTGATAGAGGAAATGCTACTGACTGTTTAGGGGAGATTAATTTCAGGATTGTGGCCAGACGGAGGAAATTGGTGGAAGAAATCCTTCATAGTTGGATAATGAGGTTGCAATTTTATGAGTAATTCTCCTGAGTTATGTGCCCAGCTCCTTGGGTGTGGGTGACACGTTCATTCCTTCCCTCCCTTTTTGAATGGAAAATGCCATCCAAGTACACAAACACAATATTTATTTAAAAAAAAACCAACAAAAATCATGAGATGGAAGCACAGATTGCATCTCACTTGTACAATGTCCAAAACGGCTGCTGTCTAGTGGACTTCATCTGGTGGGTTCTCCAGGAACATTCTCAAGCTGCAACACAACCAAGATGTCCCCAAAACCTAAAGAGCCTCTGGGGTGGAAACCAGGGCAGTGCCAAGACAAATCAACAGTCAAAGACACTGCCCTGTACACCTGTACTTAACAACGCTTTTGATGTGAAGAGACCACCCCAAGCTTCCTCACTTCAACATTCACATCGTCACTACTGGGCCACCTCATGTCTTCATGCATAGCCCTAAACGCACCGCAGGGACCAGCTGTCTGTACCGATGCCACGTTCCTCCCAGCTTGAAATGGCGTCAGCGCACTGAAACCAGCTCCCCCTTTTTGAGCAAGCAAAGGCTTCTACAAGGAGGTTACCTGAAGTTTTGATGCTGTCAAAGCTCAGTTGCACGGAAACCAGAGGGGAAGAAGAAGGGCCCTTTTCTGAAGATCTCTCTGCTCCATCTGGGCCCATCACCTTCCATTACTCAACTGCCCTTCTGGGAATTCTCCATGCCTTCCCCTATGCCATGCCCAGGCACTGGACATGAAAACAGCTTACGACAGTTCCTGCTGGCATGACATTGACTCTGTTGCTCCTAGAGGATGAATTAGCAGATGGGACCAGTGGAAGATGGCTGAGCTAGAGAGCTGGACAACTGGAGTCTTTCCAATACAGTAACTACAATCCAAAAAACAGGATGCAAACAGGGTCAGAACCTCTTTCCTAGGGGTAAGAACACGGTCAAGGAAGATACGCAAGTGGTTACTGACAGGCTGTGCAGGTTAACTTATATCTATATGGTTGGTTTTACTGCTCCCCAAATTCCCGCTCTGCTTGCTTATTCCCCAGTCAACCCACTGTATTATTCCAGCAAAATAACCACAATACCAAAGAGATTTTGAAATTAATATGATAGGCTCACAAGCATCTTTGACATGCAGAACTAAAATTAAAATGTACACCCAGCCTCACTTCACTCCCTGAAATTCATCATGCGGAAACTTCCCTGTGTCATGTCAAGAGGCTCCCAACAGCTGAAAGAGCTAATGGGAAGCTGCATTTGCAGCAGTAGCCGCAAGAACATCGCTCTGCTGCTACCAGACTTCAAAGCAGGGTTCCAGCTCCACCACCGTGCCTGTTCCAGCAGACCAACTGCTCCTTGAGACACAACAAGGCTGTCTTTAGAGTACTGTTTCCTCCACGCGCATGGACGATAGTCATCTTCTAATACAAATAGACATGGGAGGACCAGGAGAAGAAGGTTTCCCAATATTTTCGAGCAGCAAAAGGCAACCATGAGTGTTTTCACAAAAACTAGAAGCCAGGAGAAAACCAAAATGACCTTAGTAAAAACCCCAAGGAGCAGGTGGGAGCAAACACAGAGTTGGGCGGCTAAACCACCATGACATGTCACAAGGTTGGGCATCCCTCAGTAGAAAGAGCTTCTGAGAACCATCTGTGAAAGCATCTCCATCCACCATGCACATCAACTGCTTACCCTATAGAGAGGTATTGGGCCAAGATGTGTAATGTTGTCCTACCAGACCAGAGCAAAACCCTGATATCCATGCTACACCTGGCTTTAGGAGTCTGAAACTCCAGCTGAGATGAGCAGCTCTATAAGAGGGAGCATCAGGACAGATGCTGACACACAGCCCTCAAGGCAGTCAGTNAGCAGCTCTATAAGAGGGAGCATCGGGACAGCCCTCAAGGCAGTCAGAGTCCCATTGTGAAAACCCTGTTCAAGAATCGGGCACCAATATGGCAAGCCAAGTTGTTTCCAAGGTCTTGCTGCCAACCTCAACAGATTTTTTCACATTACCTCCCTCATCCACCTGGTTGACAATTCCTACATGGCCACAACAGCTCCTCACATTATCAGGACCACAGCAAGAAAACTGACACAATCTCAGACATCTTCTGGCTTAGCAAACACAGCTGCCTGCACTTGATGCATATTTTGGGGTTGCAATTGAGATGCAAACTGCTGCTAAAATAACCGCCACGGAGGAGTGGTTGTTGAAATACTGAGACACTTTCCATTTCTTCCCTCCCTGTCCCCCAACTGATTTTACCAGCCCATAGAAGGAAATAGGAATTGCATGACTCAGAGGAAGAATCATCTTCTACGCATCACAGAAATCCACACGTGCACCCAAGTAGATGGGTGAGACACTGTCTTCTGTCCCCGGCCACCGGTATCACACTAACCACCACCGGCACAGCTCTGTAACATGAGAAAACACACACAAGGCAAGAAGAAGCAAGAGTACCAAGAACCAGAAGCTAAAATTGCAGGACTGTCCCGGCTGTGCTTAACAGAAGGAGGTTTCCTCTGCTCCATCGCAGCATCCAAGGGAGCATCCAAGGAGCCACCAAGCTAAAGAGGAAGGTCCTCATCCCATGTGCCAAGGAGGTCATGGGAGGAGAAATCTCTGATTTGCTGCATGGAAGAGGCTGTGCGGGATCAGGTCAAGAATGATCAGCGTGGTCAAGGGATAAAAGCTATGCCTAGGAACGAAGTGATGGCAACATCCCTTAGTGATACCTGCAATATCTCATATACTATGCTGGTTTGCCTGCTTCATGAGCTTTAAACTTTTGGAACACATCTCCAGAAAAAGTTATAACTTACAGGCATATATTTTCCATTGCTTCCACTTTTACTGCATTTTTATTGCGGTGCCCAAATATCTAATTGTTGAAAAAGTGGAGTGGGAATTGGTAAGGCACGTGCACGGAGGCACCAGGAGAAGACGTTTCCTCTGATGCAGGAGGACAGATCTGAAAACAGCTTCTTGCTTTGCAACAAAAGTCCTACCACAGCAGCAACGCCAGGTGTCAGAATGTGACCTACTGCAAAATTCACTTGATGGTGTACAGGTATTACAGCCCCCACGGCACATTTCCAACACCGGCTGTTTTCTCAGTTATGATTCCTCCTTACCTCTAATACAGCTGACAGCAACACATGTAGGATCTGAGATTCAGTGCAGGGGAAGGCGACTCTCAAAGACAAAGACATCCGTGCATTTCAGCAAGGCCTTTAGAGTCAGTTAGCTGATGCTTTAGACTCCACTGATAGCATTTATGAATTTAAAAACCCAAATAAGGTTTCAACATTCTCTCCCAGTTGCTCTCTTTAGGATGCAAATGCAATTTAACACAATTAGGCAGGACAGAAAGCCCAGACCTTTTTACAGGATCAACTGCATTCCAGTTGTCGGGCAAGATAAAGAGATGCCAGCTCAACAGGCAGGCTGGACAAAAGCACATTACCACCTCCAGACAGTTTTCAGATCAGCACGGGACTTTGCAAGGGCGGAACAGCACTTTTCCAAAAGGCATCGAGCCCTGCTACAGCTCTACATGGGGAAAACAAAACAAAACAAAACAAAACAAAACACCTATCAAGTAACCCTAAATTTGTTAGCAGGAAAACAAAAGATTTAATTTAGGAAAAAAAAACAATAACAAAAAAACCCAAAAAATCCCCAACCAAAACTCATCTTTAAGACTGGAAAAAACCCAAACTGCAAGAAAGGTGCCAGGGCACATTGCTCCATTTGCAGATGTGTTATCTGAAATTCTCAACATTAGGGCAGAAAAGAGAGAGAAGAGGAGAGAGCTCTCATTGTGAGGCTTCAGGATGCTGAAGGCATTTATTTCCATTGCTTAAGTTTCAGATTTGAACTGAGAAGCTGACAAAGTGTCTGGAGGTACCTTGAAACATTTCCCATCACGACTGCTCTTTGCAAAGGAGAAGCAGCTTAAAATTGGCATGCAGTAGATATTTCTGTATAATCTGCCATCTTCCACAGAAAAGTCAGTCATCGCTAATTCTGGGCATTTTTTCTATTAAAAGAGCCAAAAAAACCATTTTTGGTATCGCAGCCTGCAATTTTAAAAAATTTTCTTTTTTTTTTGAAAAGGAACAGATTTATTAACCAAATCCTCTGTATTTACCCCATAACTCCCCAGTGACTTCAGAGGATCTTTAGGTGGTAACAAAGAACTTAATACCTTTCCAGGAGAAATTCGAGAGCTCTTTGAGAGCTCTATTTTTTAACGGACATGGATTAGGAGGAATTCAGAAATAATCAGTTTATCAGCTGTACCTCTGCAGGAAGGAATGAGACTGAGAACCATCTAAGCACAGGTACAAGGTGCCAGATGCTGTGGTTGCACACCTGAGATGCTGAAGGTGCTGGGGCCAGTCCCACATCCCCCTGCCTTCATCTCCCATCCTAAATCTGGCACGACAGTACTGACCTTTGTAAAGTGCTTTGAGATCTCTGGGTCTGTCACACAAGTACAGGTGTTACTACCTGGAGTCCAGGTAATCCAAAGCAAATCACTGCAGAAAGCTAATGGCACGGTCTATCTGAAAATAGACAGAAATCCCCACCAAAAAACATCTAAGTCGTCATGATAGAAAAATAAATCCCGGCAGATTGTTGCTAGCATTATATGAATCATCATGTTGTTATAGCAACTTCGTATCTGCATCGAATCTGAAAACCAAGCACAGCTGAAATAATATAACAGCATTAAGTAAAAATGATATATAACAAGATAAAAATGGATCGGCTCAATCTCAGAGGAGCACCCACACTTCTTTCTCACCCTCTTCCCTCCCTTTGAAAACATTGGTTCCCTGTATTTAAACAAAGAGAAGAGACTTGGAGCTTATGGAGAAGCAGCAGAGCACTAACAAGCTTTTGAATTCATGAAGAACCTTCAAAACGAAGATCTGCCATTAAATAAAACCAAGTGCAATTCCCAGTTATTACCACCAGCCCCAGCCACCTGACCCTATTGTTCCTATGAACTGCAAAATTCACGCATTGCATGAATTTATATAAATATATATGCACATTGTCATCCCCCTCTGTTCAGGAGTCCTGAGCAGAGAGATCTCAACCAGAACAGAAGATGCAGAAGCAAGAAAGGGGATGTACCAAGGTCTATTTTTAAAACTGCAGGTATGTGTGGTTATTTTATTATTGGAGAAGAAGTGAAAAGTGTCACCAAGCTTCCTTCCATCAGAGCAGCAAAGGGAGAAAGCTAAATAAACATTTTTATTTCAGGGATTTGGCAGAAAACACAGCTCCTCTGAAAGGCAAGAGGCTCCCATCAACCTCCAAGACACCGCAGGTGCCTCAGAAGACACCGTTTTGCTCTGATTAGTGCCAAGGATGCCCAGAAAGCACCGCGGGGCACTGAACTGCTCCTCCTCTCCGCGGGATGCTGTCAGAGTCAAGGAGATTTGAAGAGGGAAGAAGGGAAATAGCTACGAGATCTGCACATTTTGCTCTTGATGTTTCAAGCAGATTAAAAACAACCAACCAAAAAAAGCCCAAACCTACAGCTCTAGTCCCAACAAAGTCTCAACAAGAGCACTAAAATATTTCCTGTAACTCGGTTAATTAAAAGCTAATAAAAAGAAGCAGCCTAAATTATTCTTTCAGAGTTCAAGACAGCAAAACCATCACTCTGCCCCAGACAGGAGAACTCTGATGTCTTTTTTCTTTTCTTCTTTTTCTTAAATGCATTTATTCATTAAAGTTTCCTCGTAGGCTAAGTAATGAGTCACTTCTTGCTTCTCTAGAAAGTGCAAAGGGATGGAGAGGAACAGGATTTAAAGAGAGGATGGAGACACTCACAAAGCCTGTTAGAAAAGCTTGAAAAGCTTTTGAGGGAGCCACAGATAAAGCGAGGGAGCTCCTCACATGGGCTCCAAAACCTTTTCTCTATCACCATAGCTTTCCCGGGTCTGAGTCTGGCTGTCTCCTTGCTTACAGGCAGCACAGAAAGCCACCTCCTCTCCTCTGCCCAAAAATAACTCGCCAAGCTTTCTTCCTCCCCAGAAGAGCTTGGGAAGAGAAATCCAGAGCTCCGGTAGGAAGCAGGAGGGATACTGCTCCTCCCGTGGGCTTGGTAGCTCACGAGTACAGATGGGACTATCTCTGCACCAGTGAAATATGACCAAGGCAGATCATATAAGTTGGTATCATCAAACAGCTTGAGGCATTTTGTCTCTCTTACTCTTGCAGCCAGAGATGCCCCAGCAGCCACCAGCTCAGAGTGAGCCACACGTGTCCACGTGGGTGGGTGAAGAATGCAAGCAGTTAGTTTGCAACTGGTTTTCTGGTGGGGAGGGAGAGTCTATCAGATCAGTCATGCCAAGCTCAACGAAAAGCCCAGAAGACAAAATCTCCCATCACCAGCCTTATCTCAGACTGGATGTGGAATGTCCTGGTTTGGTCCCACAACTGCTCTCAGAAGCACCACCCAGCTCTCCAAGACTTTCATCCACCCTTCAAGACCTCCCTTCATCAACTGAAGCTTTGAGGAAGCAAGCCAATAACCAGCACAAAGGTGTGACACCAACCTGCAGAGAGACTGGACAATGGGAATGGCACGCGTGTCACCGCAGCCTTGATTTACGTTGAGCGTTGATGGATCAGAGCCAGAATAACCTCCACCAGGAAAGCACCTGCCCCTGTACTGGGCACTGGTGAGGCCGCACCTCAAATCCTGTGTTCAGTTCTGGGCCCCTCACTCCAAGAAGGACATTGAGGTGCTGGAGCGTGTCCAGAAAAGGGCAACGAAGCTGGGGAAGGGCCTGGAGCACAAGTCTGATGAGGAGCGGCTGAGGGAACTGGGGGTGTTTAGCCTGGAGAAGAGGAGGCTGAGGGGAGACCTCATCTCTACAACTGTAGAGAGTTGTAGCTCTACAACTACCTGAAAGGAGGTTGTAGCGAGGTGGAGGTCGATCTCTTCTCCCAAGTAACAAGTGATAGGACAAGAGGAAATGCCTCAAGTTGCACCCCGGGAGGTTTAGATGGGACCTTAGGAGAAATTTCTTTCCTGCAAGAGTGGTCCGGCCTTGGAACAGGCTGCCCAGGGCAGTGGTGGAGTCCCCATCCCTGGAGGGATTTAATGATGAGGGCCTTAGGGACATGGTTTAGTGAGCATGGGGGGGTTGGGCTGACGGTTGGACTCGATGATCTTAGAGGTCTTTTCCAACCTTAATAATTCCATGATTCTATGATTCTATGATTCAAAGAGAGGCTACCCTAGCAAAACTCAGAAGCATACTCCAGACCCACCTGGGGCCAAGCTCATCAGCCCCGTGAAGCTCAGAGAGATGAAATTATAACTTCCTAACACAAGAACCACTCAAGTTTGCCAACTTAAATCTTCTTAGGGATGGTGAGAGCACAACAGCTACTGCACAGCCTCACCAACGATTGGTTTAGATAGACTTTAACCTACAGCGCCAGACCCCTTGTCTGACCATCTGCACAGCACCCGCTATCCAAGTGCGGCAGGCAAAAGCCCAAGATACCACACACAGCAGGTTGCACCATCCATCTTCATGTCTTTAAAAGCTACCTGCTAATTACCAGACGGATGCTGTACTGATGGCAAATCCCTTCAAGCTCTTGCCACCCATTTGCTCAGTCCTTGGATGAGAAGGACCCTAACCCCTTTGGAGCTCCCCAGCACTACTGCAATAAACACAAATCCCAAAAAAAGCACAACCTGAGCTCAATTCCACAGTTTTCCAGCAAGGATTCCATCTTGTCCACGTGAAACAGCAGAGAACGTGAAATTGCTGTCGTGATGGCCATGATCATGTGTCATACCTCATGGCAGAGATCTTCTAGGTTACCTAGAATGGTGTCTCTCACTTTTTTAACTTTTATTCTGAGAAAGAAAATTTTTTAAAAAGAAAAAAATAAACAAAACCAAAACTCAAAGTGATTAAAAAACCCACAAAATATAAAACAAAAATAAAAAAAAAAACCACACAAAAAAACCCAAAAACCCTACAGACAGAATCTAGGGGAACTTTTTTGCTGCCACCAGGACTGCTTCCAAAGGGTTCACATGCCGATCTAATAATAAAGCTGTCATACAGGGTGATGTGATTTTAGCTTTCAAGCTGAAGGTTGCTATGGGAGGCTGTTCCCAGCAGCAGCGCTGCACTGCGTTTGTAAAAGGCCTTCGCAGCACCAGACACCGCTCTGATTTTTGAATAGAAAGAAATTAACTTTTTTTTTTTTTTTTTTTTTTTGTAAAAAGTCCCAGAAAAAGCAGCAGTCCCGGAAAGCAACAGGAAGGGGGAAAAAGAATTTAAAAAGGGGGATGTAATTCAGAAGCCTGCAGAAGTGTGGATGCAGTAACGTCCCCCTCCCGAAGCTAAAGCACCAGGTAAACCTCAATCTTGCAAATCAGTGCTCANATGGGGGGGTTGGGTTGACGGTTGGACTCGATGATCTTAGAGGTCTTTTCCAACCTTAGTGATTTTACGATTCTACGATTCTACGATCAGCTGATCTGGGGTTGCTGTATTAGCCAACACCAGGTTTGGTCGGACACGGGAGAAGTTAAAGACGATCAGATGATCTCACGTGCCGTACAAGCGAGGAGCAGAAATGGGAACAGTTATTGCAATGCAGCAGTGCATTAAACTGCAGGGTATGTTGACTGTGCATCTAAATCCTGACTCTCCGGTAAAAATGAGGCATCACTTCACAACAGGTTGAGGAAGTTTACCTAGCACAGGACAAGCTTTTTAGAATAAACAAAAAGAAGAGAGAGATATATACAGGGAGCTGTGCAAAGAATAAAAAAAGATATATATACAGAGAACTGTGCAAAGCTGGTCAAATACAAATGACTGTCTTAAAAGTAACAAACAAGTAAACATAGAAGATATTTTCTAAACCAAATTGCAAGATTTAGGAGCCCGTTACAACCCGCAGGATTTACAGAGGAAACATAATAAGAAGGAGGTTTACCGAGGACTTAACACAAGGATATAGCCATGAAGCAGCAGGAGGGGGAGACGGAGTAGCTATTTACCTTTACCCAGTGCGCTGAAGACTACTGAATGCTGATTTATAAAAGGCTTTTAATTCATGTTGCCAAAGCTTCCAGCCAGAACGTGCTTTAATTCTTGCAGGTTAAGTAAAGCAGAGCTGGCAGATGAGATAAATGGATAGGGATGAATACTTAGAGAGAAAACACTGCAATTCTGTGGACACGTGCCTATACGAGGTTAATGTCAAGAGAGACACACAACTGTTATTTAAAGGACAAACTGAGAATGCAATAATGTTAACGATGACAAAAATAAAGAGTTAGAAATGACACGTTTTGAGCCCCTGCTCAGATGTGAGCAGACAGCCAAAAGCTGGCGTACCCTGTACTCTACTCCAGAAATGGACCGGCTTTTCCTTTGCAAATCGTCAACAGGAGATGCTATTTTTACAAAAACATACAGCAGAACCAAGAAACCAGAAAGCCAAATCCTCTGGGGCTTTCTGCTTCTAAGGTTTGCAGGGTATGTTTGCCTCTTACACTTGTATCTAACTGAGCTGCAATAATTAACTCTCACGCAGAACTTGCTCATTAGGGGTCCAGCGCTCAGGTGACCGGTTCAGAGCAAAGGCTGGAACTGAGAGGGTTAAATTGGGCTTATAATGGGTAGGAAATGGCACAAATCAATTTGATTTCGTGCTGCTCTATCTCAGGCAATTCTGCCCTGTTGCTACTTTAACTTCTCAATGCAAAAAAACCAGTATCATATATTGTTTATATTTTTTCTATATATTATATTTCTACATATGCATATAATATATACATTTTTATATATACTCTAAATCTATATATTATTTTTCCATATTCTACACTGCTATACTTGTGAAAAAACAAACCTTTTCACTTCCTTCATCCCATAGACACAGACCTAAATATTAGCTACAAGGTCTCATCAGATCAGGGGGATGATTTTTCTCAGGCTGTTAGATCACCAGTGGCATCAGCACCAATTCCAGCCAGGAAAGAAGGTCAAGACCTTGTCTCTATCATGGAAAGACTCTTCTCCCCCTCTGGTTACGATGATACATCTTGTTTTCAAAGGATCATTATGGACGTGCTGTCTATATAGCTGAAGGAAATCTGGCTGATGACACAGGATCTTCAGTTCAGTGGATCAGTGGAGCATCTGCTTTACATGGAAAATAGGGTAACCAAGATGGGATGAAAACAGAACCGGCTCTGGAGTCAAAAGAAATGGAAGAGCGTACAACCATGCATACAACCTGTAGGAATACAAGACAGAACCCTCCATCCTACTCAGCCTAGCTATCCCTGCTGAGATGCTCCTTCTTCACCAACACCAAGGGCCAGCAGGCAAGGCCTTTGGCACGGTCCCCCACAACATCCCTCTCTCTAAACTGGAGAGGTATGGATTTGATGGGTGGACTGTCTGGTGGGTGAAGAATTGGTTGGCTGGTCGCATCCAGAGGGTAGTGACCTCAATGTCCAGATAGAGACTGGTGACGAGTGGTGTCCGGCAGGGGTCCATATTGGGACCAGTACTGTTTACTATCTTCATCAATGACATAGACAGTGGGATCAAGTGCACCCTCAGCAAGTTTGCAGATGACACCAAGCTGAGTGGTGCTGTTGACATGCCTGAGGGATGGGATGCCATCCAGAGGGACC
>VZTQ01014611.1:155985-185322 GCA_013400755.1 Pelecanoides urinatrix | reverse complement strand
AGCACTCGATCCCCTCACCCAGATCATTGATAAAGATATTGAACAACACTGGCCCCAAAGTCTCTTATAAACAATGTAAAAGGGTAATTAAGCACCATGAAAAGGGCTTTTGCACAACCTGGTCCGAGTGACAGAACACCCTGAAATATCTTTCTAATTAAGGCATTGATCAAGCTTTCCCCTCTGCATTTAAATGGGAAAAGAAAGTCCAAACTACAAATCGACTCAGAAACAGTCATCATATAAGATACTAAAAATATTATCATCTAAACACAGGAAGGTCAAAAAATAAATTCTTAACTGCCTTCTCAACATAACGCAGAAGCATTTCTATTCTTAAGCATACACCAAGGCCAGTGAATTTGGGAAAAAGACAGATGGGAGAATATGTAAGAGAATATGTTCCCCGAATACTTCCACAAATAGGCTACCAAAAGTCAAGCAAGATGCTGTGCCACAAGACATGCAGAAGCCACAGGATATGCATATCTTGACATTCCCCACCAGGAGATCTTCTGGAAGAGACAGAGAAGTCTTTACTACTTGTTACCATGGCACTGCCTCCAGACACTCATCCTACATTTTCCAAACTTGCAAATAAAATGGCCAGCCTCCCATGGTCATGGAGTGACAGATGCCACTTTCTCAGCCTCTCCCAGCAACGTGGAGATGATCACCACAAAAAATTACAACGATACAAGAACCATCAATGGTCTACACTCCCTTTCCCATTTACTAGTCCTGTTCTCCTGCCCTTTCAGTTGCTCCCATAACTTGAAGCTGTTGGCCAGCTTCAATCAAATTGGAGGGGGGGAAAAAAAAAAAAAAATCTTAAATCATAATTACCACCCCGAAAGTTGGGTGAAATATTAAGGGCTGAATCAAGGAAAATCAAGGCTTTGGTGGACAAGTAGACCAAAACACAACACAGCAACTACCCAGCATGTGGATTACCTATGAGTATTCAAATGGGTGACCAGCCAGTTATGATTTCTCTTGTGGTGGGGGTAGCAACTAGAGATGTTAAGTGGCAGGAGACATGTCAGGAGGTAAAAGGCACATCTGTAGGAAATCAGGTGTCTTCTGCTTGCTCTTCAGTAGATGGAGCATGGAAAGCAGCTGGAGATCCTCCTTCTGAGTCTCATAGTTTAGACATTTCTTTTGCCACATTCTGGTTGATGTCCCCACCAACAGCAAGGTCAATCTTAGTGGTGTAGCCAGCAGTAGTGTAGCCAGCCACTAATGCTCCAGCCCTAAAGTCACTTCAGCCACTTGGGTTTCCTCACTCATACATAATCTGACAAGCACCAGAGTATCAGTATATTGCTGCCCAAAAACCTCCTGTGAGGAGCAGATGTCCCACAACCTGAGGCCTGAAGACTATGTCCTTGCTCCCCAAGTATACAGTGTCCAACCAGCAAATGACACAGTGTTTCCAACATAAACCTGTCATGCTCTGACAAATGCATCCACTCACACGACTCTCCCATTTGATCAAGAAGCTGGNGTGAGGAGCAGATGTCCCACAACCTGAGGCCTGAAGACTATGTCCTTGCTCCCCAAGTATACAGTGTCCAACCAGCAGATGACACAGTGTGTTTCCAACATAAACCTGTCATGCTCTGACAAATGCATCCACTCACACGACTCTCCCATTTGATCAAGAAACTGGGACCATAATTAAGCAGAACAGGGGACTAACAGAAAGGTGTACTTCAGTTAAAACAATGACCTGATTTTTGTCATTTTACTCCAAAAACTAGATCTATATCATCCATTGCATGAACTTGCTTTTCTATTTCAAAGATTTTTGCCACCTAACACAGTCTTGTTTGCAGTCAAGTCAGAGCAAAATTGATGAATACCAACACAGCTGGATCTCAACAGCCCTTCCACTAAACCGCAGTGTAAAAATTAAGTGAGTGCCAGAGATTACTAAGAAAAATACAGCAACACACCTGTAGGTTTCCAATCAAAAGTCATCTCATGGAGATGGAAACAATTCCAGGTGCAGGGGAAGCATGCTAAGGCAAGCACACATGGCGGAGTTCGCATTAGTCCAGTTTCTAACCAAGTCACAGCTGCCTTTATTGCAATGACACTCGTTGGTATTTCCAGTTATGAGATGGGAAAAATCAGCTGACATGAGCATCTTTGCCTACAGTCTCAGAAAACGTAGGTTGAAGAAGACACAGAGGTCTATCCAAGGCATACGTGAAGGGGGGAAAAAAAAAAAAAAATCCATTTTTCTTTCTTTTCCGCACATGGAGCTAGCTAAAGCAGTCCACATTCTCCAGTTGCTACCACCAGCATTTATTTATCACCATACCCAATTCTGAAAATAAACTCCAAGTGATAATGCACGATCCTCCTGCAAAACTAAACTGAAATGGATGGAGGGTGAGAGGTATAATTTAAGACAGTTTACATTGTTCACAGTACCAAGAACACTGCATTCAGGCTGCAAGAAAGGTCACTGGTAAATTGAAGTCAGCAGGATGTAACGGAAAAGTTTACAAACAACATCTCAACAGAAAAAGGAGCTAATCTGGGCATTCAGGGAAAAGAGCAACCAGAGAGCAAGTCTGGGTATGCAAGAGCCTTCCTCACCCCAGACACGTGAGCGTACTCATCTTCAGAGGCCCAGAACATCCTGTGATGAAGCACACGAGATTTGCATTAGTGCCATCAATAATAGCACCCAGTGTGACAGGAACCTCCTCCTTGGCAAAGCCGTACATACCAACACAGAAGAACAGTTTGGAGTTATCCCCCCATCTCCCAGCTGGCTCATTCCTTTTAGTGCAGAAGACTCGGTAGCCGGGATCTCCCTCCAGCAAAGGGCGAAGGATTGCTGCCCTGAGCTGGTTAGACTTAAGCTTTCAGCCTTTTTGCAAATGCCACAGAAGATAAGAAACGTAGAGTTCACTTCTTTCCTTCTGAACACCATCATCCGATGAAAACAGTTTCTCAAGTAATGGAGAAACTCTTTATGTGGTTTTGTTGGAAGAACACAATGGAGGTCTGCATTGCATGTCATCATAAAATCATAGAATACCAGGTTGGAAGGGACCTCGAGGATCATCTGGTCCAACCTTCCCTGGCAAAAGAACGATCTAGACAGGATGGCCCAGCACCCTGCCCAGTCGCATCAGCAGACAACTGACACACAGCACTGTGTCATTGACTTCAGCGGGTCCTTCACAGTCCAAACTCCAGTTGGGAGTTTCATGCTGAGGCCACAGGAGAGAACAGGAAAATATGAAGAAGCTCAATCCAACAGGACAGGCTGAATCTCATCTCCTACTTTCCCTTCTAACCTTGGACCATCCACATAAACGCACTTGCCGCAAAACAACTCAGGATCTCTAAAACAAAGATCACCCTGACCTCACAGAGGTGCTACTTTGCATAATCGGGTTCCTCGACATTACCATTTCTTCAGTTCCACTTCCAGGAAAGAGAGGGCATACACCAAGTATCTTGAATGTCAGGCAATTCAGCTATTTTGGATCAGGAAGACTAAGGGAAATACCCTAAACATCCAAGTTGCAGAATAGTATCTTGAAAAAAGTCACATTCCCCTTCAACTGAAGAGCCTCCAAGTCCATTTTGTTTGCTCAACACATGCCTTAGCAGCGATAAAACCACCACACATTTCTACACTGCATAGCACTGAGTACTGCAGAGCAACACGTTCTCAAAGCCAACAGTGGTTGAGCATCCCTGCTCATGCCCCCTACAAAATGCTTCCTGACACGATAATCCCGGCTCCTCTACTCTGTATCCCTGCAACACTTCTGTCACAATCTCTCCACATCCTCCATATATCCATGGATGCTTCCCCTCTATGGCTTCAAGCCCCATCCATGTCTCAATCTGTTCTCCAAAGCATCCTCCCAAGTACCAGAGAGGCAGCAAGCAGCATACATAGGTAATCTAGACCTGGACACATACTAACTGGTTGACTGGATGATACCAATAAAATAGATAATCGCTGAATTTCCCTGTGTTTCCCTTGATGACATTGAGATATTAAGGCCTTATGTGCTTCATGAACATGTTCATTGATGGTTGGATAGAGAAGAAAAGCCCAAATCAGCAAACTGTACTCTTTTCTCTGATGTGATTAACTCAGCCAACCTACTGAAGTGGAAGAGGCAGAAAGACAGCGACAGTAGAAAGTCTTAAAGGAAGCAAAAGACGTCAGACTATCAAAAAAAATTCCACTTCTGAAAACAACTTAATAGTGCTCATCTGTTCTCACTTTCATACCCGTGCCCCAAACACTGTATTTGTATTTAATTTTCTGGTTCACCAAGTAGAAAAATAACCCATTCCTCAGGCTTCCAGCTTTATTTACGCACTTGCTTAGGATTGAGCTGCACACTCAAACCTGTCATTGAAGGTTTTAGGTGATCCTAGCTCAGGTTTGTACTTACCGTGTAGCAAAGCATCAGTGATGGAGGCTTTGTACTCTGCCTCACAAACGATGGCACTGCCCAGGAGAAATCACCTTCCACCCTAGCACACCACGCAAGGTCCCACCACGTCACGATGGCTGGCACTCAGCCTCTTCAGCTGGGGCTTCAAGCAAGATTAATCCAAGCAAGCTGCCTCACAGGGCTAAGACTACATCTCATCTATCCAAAATCTAAGTCACTTTTTTATTTTTGGTAGGGTTTCATTTGGAATGAATCAGGCTTTCAAACTGGCTCACCACACAGACACCAGTACACCAACGCCAAATTGTTGGATAGGGCTGAAGTCCATGGATCCCCTTAAAAAAGAGCGGAGCCCTGATTTTATTGGCTTAAAATGATGCAAAAATGCATCTTTGGGCTGCAGCTTCATGATGCATTAGCTCTGACAAGCGAGATAAGCCAAGACCTCCCCACACTGCTCCTTCCCCGCCCCACACGATGGCTGGCTCTCCAGTCTCTTGCTAATACAACAGCCAGCAACTCACGCTGTAAATCAGATCAATGAAACATTCAGTTAAAAATAACAGCCCGAAACTCCTCCATTGCAGGAGAGCCTTTAGTATTACAAATGATGAAAGCACATTTCTAAAAAAAAGCAAGCTGAGTTGCGAGTGATTTCTGAGAAGGTGCCAAAAAATCAGCACCAAGCCCAGCCAACAGAACAAGGGCTGGGCTGCTCCAAGTATTGCTGGGTCACCAGAATAATCCTGATAGTGGGAAAATGGGTCTCAATACCCCCAGCTAGTGGCTACGTAGATCCAAGATGTTGCTTGGCTCCCGTCCTGGACCTGTGTGGAGATGCTGTAGGAGCAGGTCATTCAGAGGACACCACTGTGTTCTGCTTGTGAGCTAGTCCTTGGGCATCTCCTTGCCCAGTGGGCTGCGTTATTCCTGCCTCGTGGCTGGGAGCCAGGAGAAGACGTTGGGATGCAGCTTCTGGGGTCAAGAAGCAGCATCCTTGCGGGTAGCACAAGCATTTGGCCTGTGGTACTTACTGAAACGATGAGAGAAGAGACACCCCTGAGGTTTACAACTATTTTTATGATTGATGCTGGGAAATATGAGGAAATTGGGGATTGTTTGTTTTTTTTTCCTTCCCCTTTTCATCTCATCTAAATACCTTTTATCTATGCACATTAAGTAAATAACCAGCTGTCTTCATCCTGCAATCCAGATGGCTGTCCCCACGCCTGGACCAGACCAGTGCTTCACCCACAGCAGCCAGGTCCATCAGCAGGAGGATCTGCAACAGCTTCTGGCTCACAGCTTCCTCTGGACACCACAGCATCTCACCTCCTGTTTCCAACACTGGGATGCAATCCCGCTACAGCAATCGCGGCTTTTATTGCCTTTTACAAACATCTTACTCACTCCGTATTAATCCCTCAGAGCAGTTACACCTTCATTTTACCCCTGGAGACACCAAGCTAAAATATTCATCGGATTAAATACAAAAACCTACAGCTCTAGGCAGTCATTCAGGACAGAGGAGTTGCTGTTACACAGTTCTCTGATATAGTACAGCAGTATAACACAGCGTCCTTGCAATAAAAGTACAGAATGAGCTTCTAAAGAAACCTTTCTAAACTAGATGTTTTTAAGTGAATTTAGGTTTCATGACAAGCACTTTTTGCTTACTTCTCACTTTTTCTCATCCTTTTTTTTTTTTTTTTCGGGGGCGGAGGGTGGGGAGCAGTCCAGACAGGGGCTGTTCTTTCTTGAGCTCAATACTAAATAAGAGGGACCCCAGAATCTATTGAAAATGCACTCTTAAGGTATGGCACATGGCATATTTCAAACAAATGCCATGGCATATTTCAAACAAATGCAGCTGAAAATCTCCAAAATATCAAAAGCTATTTCAGCAAAGAGTTTCGCTTACTTTAGACATTCAGGCAACTTCTAAAAAGTTGAATCTCTTCCAAGTATTTTAACTCAATTGCATGGACAAACTCACCAGCACAGGAAGGTGCCAACAACCCCATGGTCCTCATTTCTGTAGTCTTCTCAGGCTCCAAAGGAGTTCCCAAATTCGTCTGTATGGGACATTAGGCTTCCTCAGCACCTACTGCCCTGAAACGTCCTCTCTGTGAGCTGGGCTTTGCTTTCAGCCTCTCAACTGGATCTGATACCAATCATCATCTCCTCACTTCCTTTTACTCTCCAGTAAATTTGAAGTTATCCAAGTCAGAAACCAACCTTCTTGTCTTGCGCTTGCACGGCTTCCAGGTCGCAACACCTCTATCCTACAGCAGTGCTCAAACTCAATGATTACCAGCTGGACCTTCAACAGTAGGACATATATTTGTGTAGCTCTACTCTGTCTATATGTAGGGAAGAGGTTTCTGATGGGGCGTTAGAGCTCAATCCCTTCTCCATCATTCCCATGGCGTCCTGCCATACACCTCCATCAAGCTCCAGCTTCAGCCCACCATGATGGGATACGGCTCATTATTTTGGGGAAAGCTTTAAGGCACAATCTCTTCCAGACCGCATCCAGACATTCGCAGAAATTTTTAGAGCAAACCATGGAGGCGTGCGTTAACACATGCACATTGTCCACATCTCAGCCACAACGGATCACAAACACTGAACAAGACCTGATACACGCTATTTTATTCAACCTTTGGTTACAACGGAGCCAAAGCAAGGTGATTCCAGCCCATAAATACTCCCGACTCAACCAGCATGTGCAGACTAAAGAAGCTCAGACCTCAAACCTTGAAGGTAAGTGTACAACAGCATCGAGTCACCCCAGTTGTTTCACCTTAAATAGATGAGAGAGAGGTGCTGACACTGAAGTGATGCTTTGCCATTCAGGCAACCTGTGTTCAATTGCCAGGCTTGCATAAACTCTGTAATGCAGTATTGTGTATCTAGGAGAATTAAAGACAAGGCATAGTCATCTCACCAGCCTCCAAAGCATCCTAGTGCTGCAAAATGCATAGGAAGGACTCTTGGTTTAATGAGGTGTTATGCTGCTTCAGTATAGCACAGCAAGAAATGGCCTTGCATCATTTTAATTTTTAACATTCAAGTAGATTTAAAAGGAAAAAAAAAAGCACAAATGAAAAAAAGATACAACAATTATACCCAAGGTGGCAAGAAACTGGCGCTGTGTTTATCATGGGAACAGCTTGGGAGTTATCCTGAACCAGTTCATACCATTGATCAAGGCATTTCTTTGCATCAGCCTGCTGCAGCAGGCAGATAAAACATAGCTGCACCGTGTGCATAAACTGTGTTTACATACATAAATCTTAGCAAAGTGGCTTCTTATTTCGAGGCAAAAGCAGAAAAAACTATATGTTGCATTAAATATTTTCTTCTCTGTCCTCTTCTCAATTGTCTGAAAGATCAATTAAAGTGCTTTTGCATAAAACAGGCAGAGAGAAGCGCTTTCCAAAAATAAATAAATAAATAATGAAACCACTCTCTCCTTTTAATATGATCTCTAAAGAAAACAAGCATAACGACTTAAAGATTCCCACAGTGAAAAAGAAGAAATGCAGAAGGTTTAGTCATCCACTTACGAGGTAACAAAGTAGATTTCTCAAGCCTTATGTCTTGAAAAATTTTAAGCACTCATACACAAATATTAGTAACATGCTGCAGCAAGCTGAATAGATTCCCCTGCCCTCGCACAGGAATATGTGCAAGTCCCTCCCTTGCACTCACATACACGCATTTGCTGTTTCCATCACTTTTCTATTTGTAAAGAGATCAAAATGAAAATACAAGCATTCGTGCCATTGATTTTTAACACCTTCCTCCCCTTATGAAGGTCTTGCTGTCCTGTATATCTGCAGTCTCTCTGTCCAACCGCACTGCAACATCTGGAAGCGCGAGCTCTCTGCACGCTGACCAGTAATGTGACTAATGTCCAAAAGCCTCAGCACTGAGAGAGCATCACTGAGATCAAATCGTCTCCCAGTTACCAACCATAACAGGAACTGGAAGAAAAAGGAAAGAGATCATCCCATCAAGCAAACTCAAGACCTACTTTCTTCTTCCTCAGACTACCCCATATCATGTCTTTGCAAGGCAAGGGAGGAACTGTTCCCATCAAAAACCCATCTTCTTAGTTTCTAAGGAAGAAATGTTTTACGCTGAGGGTGGTGAAACCCTGGCACAGGTTGCCCAGAGAGGTGGTAGATGCCCCATCCCTGGGAACATTCAAGGTCAGGTTGGACAGGGCTCTGAGCAAGCTCATCTAGTTGGAGATGTCCCTGCCCACGGCAGGGGGGTTGGACTAGATGACCTTTAAAGGTCCCTTTTCCAACTCAAACCACTCTATGATTCTATGACTCTCAGTTCTCCAGGGAGCAGCAAACCATTACACCACCATGTCAAGATGAACCTGGAGGACCTTTCCAAGGTTGTGTTGTTGGACAGCAATTTGGTGGAATTATATCTCCTCCCTCCAACAGCATCGGTGAAGCGCTCGAGTGCTCTTCTACTTTGCCCAGCCCATGCCAAGACATTGGGCTGACTTCCAGCAACGCAGTTTGGAAAGGAAATCTCAGCTCCAGGCAAAGCTGTGATAGAGGACAATAGCCATCATCACACCCAGACGCAAAAAAGCTGACAGGAGAGAGAAACCACTGCCCTACTCAATTGAAACAGGAGGAAAATAACCTGCAATATTAAAAAAAAAAAAAACACCACACAAAAAAAAACCAAAACCAACCCCCACAAAAAACCCCGCAACAAATAAAAACAAAAGCTAAGAGGCAAATAATTAATTCAGGCAATATGCAGCGCCCATACTCTACCTGAACCATTCATGGTTTAATCAGAACAACCGTATAAAGAAAAGCTAGGGTCAGAAGTACATGGTTTATCTTGAGTAAACAAAATAGGTTTCTCGGTAAGGCATTTTCATTTAAAATAGAAAAAAAGACGTTGCAGTTTGTCAACTGACCAGTAAGGGGAGTCGGTGCCTAGAGCTTTGAGTCAACCACGCATATGCAGTTTTGGGTGCAGAAAACTCAAATAAACAGTTCTGAGGTAGCGATATTGTGAAAACATTGATGACTGCCAGAAGATGCTTGAGGAAGATGGACACCATGTCCAGAAAAACCACTAACCTGGTAAAGGGAGAGGGCTTGAGAGATCCTACAGGAGAAAAAAAAGCCATATTTTTGCTTGGAAATAGGTCTTTCTCTCCCTGCAAGATATAATGGAAAGCACGTGATGGAGAGCACTTGGAAGGAGAAAGGCAAAGGACAAATGAAATCCAGTCAAGATGGAGCTTGGAATAAAAAAACATAAGGGCTAAATCTCAATGCCCTTCTGGGTACGATATTCTGATGGTACCATGTTTCCCAGAAAAGACTTGGGCCAATTCCTCTGGTGGCCTTGAGGAGACATCTAGGGGGGTACCAGATGCCTGGGAGAAGACTTCAGAAGATAAGGGCTAATCAGACTCCTTACCACTGAGCCCCAGCACTAGAAACAAATAGGGGAAAAATAAAAATAAAGATTTTTTTTTTTTTCTAAAGCTCAAAATCTGAGTGGGATTTAATAATATTATATGGTATCTAAAATAAAATGCCAGCAGTAGGAACTCATTAAGCATTGTATGGGGAACAGCAGCAAAATCACTCCTGCGTCTATAGCCATGCTGGGCTCGTCAACAGAAACGGGGCTGCCACCAGCTACGGGGCCATGGGGAGGAGCACTCAAACACTTACGCTCCTCTTTCCTCTTAATCTCATTAACCTCGTATTTACTCTGTTGTTGGTGATTACTCAGGATGTTAATAGGCATACTTTTTGCGTATTATTTACTGAATGTTACAAATCTGTACAGCTCTGTATACGAAACGGGGCTAGAACATGCCAATTCTCCCCATGCTATGGAAAACGGAGGTAAAGAAATAAAATCCTTTTCATGGACTTATTTCAAAGATCGTGATTTCTTGAATAAGAATTAAGTGCAAGATAACCAATGGATTCAAAAAAATATATAAACTCCCTCCTTTTTTCTAACTCTAGAATACTTTTTAAAGTATTCTATGAAGGAGGAACAGACACACAAACCAAAAATATCCAAGAAAAGACTTATTTCCTACTATTAAGCTGGAGTACATGAAACAACTATTCTAGCCACGATACAAATTCTTGTAATGGTATTCCAGGTGGGAAAAACAGATGTAGTTTAAGAAAACCATTTCTGCTGATAAGAAACTCTAAAGGTTTTACAAATACAGTCCGTTACGCCTTGAAAAATGAAACCTTCACTGACCATCTGTTCCTAGCAGAAAGCACCCATTAACACTCACTTTGACCAGAAAGCTCAACTCAAAGTCAACACATCGTGAACACGGACCATCCCAGAGCTTTATGAATCAGCCAAGTCAGGCAAGATCAGCTGTCAGAAGAAGAATTTGGATGGAGATTGCCCCATATTAACCAGTTAAAACAAGGCAACCACCTCAAGAGCAGAAGACGCCATCCAGAGGTGAACATCTGCAAGCGTTGAACCCACAATGTTCCTGCACACCCACTCCAAAGGCTGGGTCCACAAAACGTAGCATCACCTCCAATGAGTTGAAGGGATACGGAGAAAAACAACCGAAACAAAAGAAAGAACCAGAAACAGGAAGGATTACCAAAGAAAGAAAACAGCAAAATATCTCTCACCCACAATTTTATTCCCTTCTGCTGTGGAGCCACTTGTTCGGCACTAGGCAGCAATAGCCCAGCGGACCCAAGGCCCGTCTCAGCAGTATTGTCTCTGTTCAGGGAAAAGGAAAAAAATGAAAATCAGAAGTGAAAAGTTCTTACAGGTTTTCATCTGCTCTGTTTACCCCGGTCTGAAGTGCAGGCATTCCCAAGACTGAGGTTTTAGCTGTATGTTTACATTCAACTGCCTTTCGGAGTTTTCACACCCTGTAAATTTGTTAAAGAAAAATATATATACTAGACAAGCTTTGCTTTTGGCTTATACAATATCTCTTGACAATGTAACACATATATTAAAAAAAACCCCAAACATTCCCCTTTAATTTCAGGGTGCAAACAATAGGGGATGCCCAGTGAAACACAGCAAGTAATTTTAATTTTCTGCAATTTGTGATTTCACCTAACTGTCATTTCCCCCTGCTTAGTGATCTCATATTTTATATTCAGTCTTAGCCCATTAAGCAGGATCTGTCAGCATTTTTCCTACATCTCCTACAAAAAGAAAGCCCATGGAACTAAAGGGATTGCTGAGCTAGAAGCATGCAACTGGGTCAACCAAGTGGACCCAGCACTGGAAAAGGTCTCAGCGCAGAAGAGCAAAACCTTCTCTAGAATGGTGTAACAAAGCTGCGCAGAGGACTCATGCCTTTATAACAGCAGCCAATCTGCTATAAAGCAGAGTTAGCAGAAGACTGAAAAATCATTATGGTAGCTTTATAATTTATTTTGAACTACAAATATATAGAGAGAGGAAAAAATTAAATTATTACTTTTGGGAAGATGATTCATACAAGAGTGCATGTGCACATGGGTGTGTATAGAGCAAGAGACAATAGACAGATATACAGCTGCATATTTTAGAACAGCATCCGTAAATATCTGATAGCTCAGACACATCATTAACTAAAGTCTCCAGAGTTACTAAACCCATTTTTCCTCACATGCTTTAGTGACTGATTTTTTTTTTTTTTGGTCCCAAATTTGGAAACTAATGGTTCAGAAGGAACTTAACATGTTTTTAATGCAGTTTCTTATGGTTAAAAAAAAAAAAAGAAAACCAGAAAAAGAATGGCTTAGGCAACTCAGGTAAGGCACCTTTACGCTGTGTAAAGTTAAGGACGTGGAAGTATTACCGCCTTTATACAGTAATTATTCCTCAGAGAAAGTGTTTCAATCGAACTGCTGAAAATTTTGGCTGGTTGGTTTGTTTTAAGCAGGAGAAGCATCATCACTCGGGACTCAGCCTTCCAGACTTATCATCAAAGCTTTCTTATCTCTCCTTGTGATGGGATGGTGGAGAAAGTCAAATCACATGGGATGACACTGGGGTTGGAGAGAGCAGCAAAGGATGCTGAAGGAGCTCCTGCCCTGAGTTTTCGTACCCTTAGAAAAACCACACAATTACCCTTTGTCCTTCTTTGATGAACACAATCTTTCTCAACACCCTCAAAAGCCAACAGCAGAAGCTCCAACACATGAAAAAAATCATTAAGAGCCTTTACGCTAAAGTACAGTGGCCGGTGTCAGCTTTTGAAGACAGGGTAAATAAGTAGGACCTTTACATTTTAACATGTTGCTCAGCAACACCTTGTCGTGCTACATCCAACACTTCCTCCTCATTATTTCCCTGGCCAAAGGTCAAAATTCATCTTCCCAGGAGACAAGCCTCCTATAGAAAGAGCGATGAAACTCCCACATCCAACTACCTCAAGAACAAGCCACATCTCCATCCTAGAGACCTTCCAAACATCAAAACATGTTGTGACTTCTCAAGGAAGCAGCTTTCCCTCTTCATAATCACTGTACAGCGACACACGAAGCACGTGCATTGTCACCACAGAGATGTAGGATCCCTTGTACAAATCCTGTTCCTCCTGTAACACATCTGAGAAATCGATTTGAAGTACCACTGTCTACTGGTTCACATCCACACATTGGCAGCTAAACAGAAAATCTATGTATCAATATTCAAGAGTCTTGGGAGTGTTTTTTCTGGGTGTTGTGGATTTGTTTTGCTTTTTTGAAATCTATTAGAAAAATAGAAAAGGTAACTGCTTGGTGTGCAGCTAAAATACACACCAACCTGCTCTAGCACCAGGACGGCACCTTCCCCTTCTCTGATGCACGCCACATCTCAGCACGTTCAGAGGTCCCAGCAAAGTGCAAGCAGCAGAGGATCCTTCCAGCCCTGCCACCACATCCCTGGGTAAGTCACTGCTTGACCACCATGTGCTACAAAGTTCCCGTAATTCATAAAAAGAACAAAACTGAATGAGATATAGAGAGCAATGCTGGCAGCTACAGTTAACTACCTTCATCTGATCGATTACTCCTTCCATTTGTAAAAAACAACCCTAATATTCCTGTGATTTAGTGCAACTTAAGTTGGGGAATAAAAGTCAGGAATCTTGTCTCTAGCAATCTCACATGGAGCAATCCTGCTCCAGTTGAAAACGTCATTATTTGTCCAGCACACAAAGTCCAGCACTTAAATCTCAGGATGCTCACGGCTCCTAAGGTAAGAGTTTCTACCACCTTCATGTAGCCTTGGGTCAACTGTTTTTAAACTGCCTCTGCAAACAAAACCAGTAAACATTTTAATTGTTCAGAACAAGCTAAACAACAATTCATCCCATCCTGCCAAGAAGGGATTCAGGTGCTTAAGCATAGAAACCCAGTGGCCCAGTTTTACAGAAGTATCAATATTATAGAATCATAGAATAATTTAGGTTGGAAAAGACCTCTAAGATCATCAAGTCCAACCTTTAACCTAGCACGGCCAAGTTCACCACTAAACCATGTCTCTAAGTGCCTCATCCACATGTTTTTTAAATACCTCCAGGGATGGGGACTCCACCACTTCCCTGGGCAGCCTGTTCCAACGCTTGACAAACCTTTTGGTGAAAAAAGTTTTCCTAATGTCCAATCTAAACTTCCCCTGGCGCAACTTGAGGCCATTTCCTCTGGTCCTATTCTTAGTTACTTGGGAGAAGAGACCAACCCCCACCTCACTACAACCTCCCTTCAGGTAGTTGTAGAGCACGATGAGGTCTCCCCTCAGCCTCCTCTTCTCCAGGCTAAACAACCCCAGTTCCCTCAGCTGCTCCTCATCAGACTTGTGCTCCAGGCCCTTCACCAGCTTCGTTGCCCTTCTCTGGACACGCTCCAGCACCTCCATGTCCTTCTTGTAGTGAGGGGCCCAAAACTGAACACAGGATTCGAGGTGCAGCCTCACCAGTGCCGAGTACAGGGGCACGATCACCTCCCGGCTCCTGCTGGCCACACTATTTCTGATACAGGCCAGGATGCCGTTGGCCTTCTTGGCCACCTGGGCACACTGCCGGCTCATGTTCAGCCGGCTGTCAACCAGCACCCCCAGGTCCTTCTCCTCTGGGCAACTTTCCAGCCACTCTTCCCCAAGCCTGGAGCGTTGCCTGGGGTTGTTGTGGCCAAAGTGCAGGACCTGGCACTTGGCCTTGTTGAACCTCATGCAGTTGGCCTCGGCCCATTGATCCAGCCTGTCCAGGTCCCTCTGCAGAGCCTTCCTACCCTCGAGCAGATCAACACTCCCGCCCAGCTTGGTGTTGTCTGCAAACTTACTGAGGGAGCACTCGATCCCCTCACCCAGATCGTTGATAAAGATATTGAACAGAACTGGCCCCAAAACTGAGCCCTGGGGAACACCGCTCGTGACCGGCCGCCAACTGGATTTAACTCCCTTCACCACAACTCTCTGCGCTCGGCTGTCCAGCCAGTTTTTTATCCAGCAAAGAGTGTACCTGTCTAAGCCATGAGCCGCCAGCTTTTCTCAGAGCATCCAATGGTGAAGGCAGCCCTAGAAGGATGAAAACCAATACTGAAATTATCAACACACAGTACGTCGCACATGTGACTTCTTGCCAACCCATCTTCTCCTTATCTTATCCTCCCACCCTTCCCATCCCACAGATATATCTGTTTTCTTCTCCAACTCTATCTTGCCAGGCAGTTTCTCCACAGCAGGGTCTCTCCTTCTGCTGGATACCATACAGGAATGCAACAGGGACATGATCTTTGGTTGGCATCCATTGGAACAAGCTCATTATAGAAAGGAATTAATGACAACTCTGCCTACCTGTAGTTTTTTTTGGGTTTTTTTAAGCCATCGTGTATAAAACTCACATGATGTCAGTAGAGGAATATCACGCTAAAGATCTGGAATGTAAGGGGCGGGTTTTCCTCGTTTCTATGGTTATAAGTAATTTTAATGACCAACCTAAATAAAAAAGCTGGAAGAGAGATACAGTAGGAAGGAGTGAGGTAGGCGTTTAATTTTGATTGACAAGACATAGCATAACTAGTTAAGATCTGTCAAATGCCTGCTGAGGATCACAAATCCTCAGCATGTTGTATGGCAGACAGAATTAGTCTAAACGCACAGCTTTACAAAAATATTTCTTACCCAGCAAGATCAGAGTTCACCATTTCATTTTCCCCACACAAAGCAGCTGATATCATAACTACCCAAAGGAGCTAAGGTAGGGACAGGAAAAAGATATAGTTTTATTATTTGTGAGATTTTCAAATGCTAACATGCTGCAACATCTTAACTTTTGTCCCTGGCCAATATATATATATTTTTTTTTTTTTGGTGTGTGTGTATATACATATATACACACACACACACACAGATATACATACATATATACATATAAAAAAGGACAGCATTGCCAAGATTGTTAACTACAACAAACTATTTGGCAAGTATTATCAACAGCATCATTTTGGAATCACATCTGCATCACATTAAATGGTTTATAAATACAGAGTAAGGAAATTATTTCTGTGTTAAAGACTTTAAAATAGGAGATTGAATGCAGAAAGAGTTGAACATAGATTGGATCGGAAACGTCAGGAAACGCAGAGACAATCTGGAGAGACAGCAACACTGGCATGACAGTCAACTGTGAGGTTCCCTGAAGATATCCCATCAAAAAAATCAAGGTTTGGGGAAAATTAAAAGCATCCCTACAAATGCTCATGGGTGATGTCATCAAGAGGGAAGAAGAACAGAGCATCAGAAACTTGGAGCATTTCAAAGTCAGGAACAGTGATTCATGACCTTGGAGAGAAGAGTCAACATCTCAACGAGGCATAAGGCAGCACAAGAAGTGCTCTGGAAGACATAACCAGCAGCTTGTGTTTAATGACACAGAGATGCAGGATGCAGCAAAGGAAGACACAAAGAAAATTCAAGACATGCTTGAACCAAGCTAGGAAGATATTTTTCTTTTTCTCACTCAGCACTGTCAAGATGCAAGCAGGACACGGTGATCTTCACAAGGCTACACACTCATGATACCACCACTTTCTGAGTTTCTATGAGTTTTCTTTTAATGTTTTAAAAGGCTCTGCTATTTTGTCAAATGCTGTTTGACTTTAAAAGAGGGAAAAACTAGGCAAGAGGACAGGGTTATGAAGGAGGGAAGTCAACAGCTCTTGAGACGCTTGCCAACAGGATCTGCAATTAAACCATGCAGTTTTGGCAGAGAACACCCTCAAAATTTGATATTTAAAAGTCTTATGGTGTTGGAACATATAATTAAAGTAAAAGGACACAAGTGAACTAAGAGCTGATCAACACAAACTTGTATCAAAGTCAGGAGAATGTGTTCCCACAGAGTCTCAGCCACCTGGTTCTTCCAAGCTACATTGAAAGAAAGAAAAATTAGCTACCAACTACTTTTATTTCCACTGAAGATCGTCCCTTCCAGCCTCAAAAAGGTACAGATTTGTACCAATCTCAGAGAGCTAAAAAAAAAAAAGAAAAAAAACACCAAACAAACCCCAAAACTCTCAAGAAGTTGCCTCATTTACTGCCAGTTTCCAATCTTAGAGCAATGTATTTACTGTGACACAAACTCTTTGTTCCCCCAACAATGCCCAAGCTTCACAATAGAAGAATAATGAAAACACTTACAAATTAGTGTTTCTTGAAGAACCACAGTACTTGCTCCTCAAGAACTGGAATAAATGGAAGGACTCAAATCCACTTCCCAACTGGTCACCTCACTGGGGCAAGTCCACCGACCTTAAAACTCCCAATTTGCAAGTAATTAAACTAAACCTGTATGAAATTTATTCATTCAGCAGTTATACCCTGAACGAGCACAGTAGCACTCACACACTCTTACTACCAGCATCTAAAAAGTCATTATACAAAACTTGGCAGATTAGGGCACAGATTCCAAAAATTTCAACCAAAAATTTCAACTGACCTCTTAAGAAGTCAACCAAGACTTCTAAAAAGCTAACATCGGTGTGATGTACAATGAGGAAAACCAAGCTCCAGGGCATGTTCTCCCACTGTCGGGCACGCTGGCTTCACTCAAGTCACGATCCACGATGACTTGATGGGGTGTACAAGTCCAATGCACAACTCAGTTCAGATTATTTAAGTCCCTGAGAAATCACATGCAAGAGATAAAAGCATTGCAGATGCAGTCTTGCAGCATTCCAGTCTTCCTATCCAAAGGCTGAGGATGCTGTAATGGTCCATGGGCAAAAACATTTGGTCAACTCTGTCCAGGAAACATCTACTGAGTTAAACCCATCACCAGCACACAGGAACCACTCAGTAACTGTGGTTATAATCTAGTTACGGTGGATGTGTGTGAGAGGAGGGAAAGGACCTGAGCTCCCGCTAGTGTTTGAGTCACCAAGGACATCTTAAATGCATCATCTAATGAGACAAAAAGACACCAGAAGTCAAATAACGTTCAAAAGTAGGATCAAGGATAAAACAGGAATATTAAGCAAGAGTGGGTAAGAAAAGAAGATATGCCAGTGCAGAAGGTACTGCCAAGAGGTTAAAACTTGGACATTAGGAAAAAATTCTTTACTGATCAGGCCTTGGAACAGGCTGCCCAGGGCAGTGGGGGAGTCACCATCCCTAGAGGTATTTAAAAGACGTGCAGATGAGGTGCTTAGGGACATGGTTTAGTGGGCATGGGGGGGTTGGGTTGACGGTTGGACTCGATGACCTTAGAGGTCTGTTCCAACCTTAGTGATTCTATGATTCTGCCACCTCCTTCTCAGTCCTCAAATATTAAATAGGGCAACTTTTGGCCAGTGGTCCCATGGCATGTAATAGCTTCTCTTGATCTCCCTTAGTCCTCCTTGTCCTTACTGAAGCAGGATAACTGCTTTACCTACCTGAAAACCCACATAGCTGCCCAGCTGTAGCTGTTGAATACAAGCGAGCTTGGGGGCGGAAAGAAGGAGATATGGAACCTCCGACTTGTACCGATGGACACAGGACCAACTTGGACTGTGGCAAAGTAAGAACCATGAAACCACCACTTTGGTTCTCCTAATTTACTGCTGTTTCCTTCCCAGTAGTGCCACCACGAACTCAGTAACCAGGAAAATCAAACAAACAAACAAAAAAAAGGCAATTCATATTTTATCCAACTTTTTATTGCAAGGTTTCAAACAGCCAAGTTGCCTATCACCAACTGGAAGATAAAAGTCAAAGCAGCACTCAGTCAGCTGGCACAAGCTCATTTATTACCAGATAATGCCTCCAAACCTCCCAAACCAACTCTGCAGCCATCAGAGCCACCTCTTCCCTGGACAGTACCCAGGAATTACTTGCAAATGAAATGCAACAGGATTTATTGCTTCTGCAACCCTGGAAATTCAAGTTACAGAGATGACATTACATTTTGTTTTGCCAATGCTAATCTAATACCTTTTTAAAGGTGCATACGTTTTACCCTGTTGGCTTCCAACATTGAATTACCAGCTCTGCTAAGCTTCAGAACAAACGAGACGAGCATGCCCTCTGGGCGAAATCCCTTGCTGTAATCTTTATTCAAAACACAGCGCTTCGGAGCCTGACGTGCATTGCCAAAAATCGCCTTGAGGTTTGCTCTTAAGATGGCAATTTGCATATCAACATTTTGCTGCAGAGCTTACCCAACGTCCCCGCTATTATTTTAATACTCAACTGTGGGCGGCCCCCCGAGCGGTGCACCGAAGCGCACGCTAAAAATACTCTTGCTTTCCCCACCGGCTCCACACATGACCACAACTAACGCCGGCTTCAATGCGAAACTGGGAGCGATGGCATCCATCCGCCTCTCGAGGAGGATGCAAAGGCTCCTAAGTGCTCGAAAAACATGCTAAGAAGCAGAAAAGTACCTCTGCATGGATGGAGGAAGGATGCATGCAGCAGGTGGAGGAGGAAGACTGCAGAAAGAGCCAGTTTTACAGCCAAGGAAAGCAGGAGAGATTTATCCGAGCACGAGACATACTTGGGAAAACACACAAAGAGGTAATAAAGCAGGCGAGGGAGGCATCGCCCAGGACATGAATTTAAGATGATGCTGAACAGAGGAAGGGAAAGAAACCTCATGCACAGAGTAGGAGCGATCCCAGGAGGATGCGAGCACAGCCTGATTCATGCCCCAGAAGGGAGATCCCGGTCCCGCTGGAACCACCGCATTGATGAAAGCGTACGAAAAAACATGGATTGCAGGGGTTTTTGTGCCCTCCTCCTCCTCGCCCAGCAAACCCTGGTCTCAGAGGTTGTAATTATTTTTGTCAAGGTGTAAACAGGTCCAGGAAATGAAACCAAAAAACAGAGTTATTTACAAGATGCAATGCAGGGAGCCAGTATCAGAGTCCAACTACCAAAGCAGCAAGCGCAAAGTCACCTTGTCTGCTTAGGAGAGCAACTTTGCAAAGTGGTGTGCAGCCAGGCAGGCAAAATCACCAGCCTCGGTCTGCCCAGGAAGGGAGGTAATGGAAATGGAGCACAATGAACCACCAGAAAACATTGCCTCATTCAACTACAAGGGGTTTATCATGGGGCTTTGAGATGACATCCATCGAGATGACGTCCATCAAGACGACGTCTACCCAACCCTTAACTGAGCACGACAACTACCTGCCTCTCTGAGCCATGGGAGAGGAACAAGAAGGACATCAGGTCCTTAAGTCTTCCTCCACTAAAGCTGTTGTAGAAGGAGGCAGTCAAGGAGCTCCACCTGTGCGTAGAAGCTTGATGAAGACCACCAATTGCCTTACCCTGAAGGCCACCGCCTTCAGGCGGAGTTAGATTATCATCCCTTCAGGATGTTAGATTATCATCCCAACCCAAGAAGCACCACAGATTTTGAAAAGCAATTTGTTTGCAAAACTTCATATTTTCCCTCTCCTTCCTGCCGGCAGAGAAAACTAGCAAAAGCCGAACCCTCCCTGCAAGGGGACGTTGCACCCCAATGGGGCTGAAGAAGCTATCAGCATCTCAAGCCCATGAAAAACCACTGAGGAAAACGCAAAAGCTCCTTCTGGTTTTACCAGGGGCCAAAGGAAAAGGGATGGTCAAAGCCAGGAGGTGCAGGGAGGCAGGAGGCAAGTGCCCCAGGGACAGGAGGACCTCCAGGTTGCTTTCTGCCCAATCTCTTTATAATCTGTGTTCAAAGCTTCACAAACAGGACCAAGACCTGTTTCCAAGTATGGGATTATAATAAATTCTAATTAATTAAAAAAAAGGATGATAAACACAATGCATTAGGAAAGGAACTGGATGAAGAGAGAAGAGCAAGTCTGTAGACCTAAGAGCCCATGAGACACCTCTATATACAAAAGGAAACAAAGGTACATCTGAATAATGTGCAAAGAAAAAAAAAAGGAGGGGTGGAGGTGGGGGGTGGAAGCAGACCTTGGTTTCCACGCACAAAGAGGATCTTTACAATTAAACTGCCAGTATTTCCATGAGGGGCAAAAAAAAAAAACAAACCAAACCAGAATTGAAATCTTTTCCATTGCCCTATGTTTGGGCAAAGGAGAAGAAACCCATCTGCTTGAAGCTCTGAAGATGATAATCAGGAAAATATCTGTAGTGAGACTGTCAATCTGCTTTTTCAAATTCAAAGGTGAGTGAGATGCAGTATCCTGTTTTACTGTAATATTGCAGCACTGTTTACACCACCGGCTAAGATGCATCTCCAAGGGACCAGTTTTGGCACTTGGCTAGAATAGCAACCCATTACATTTTTAGAAAAACAACCCGTACCTATGAAATTTCCCTGCGGTGCATGATCAATACTTAAGAGGGCTTTTGAAACCACGCGGTTGTTCTCTAAAACAGAAGTGTCAAAAAGCTTAGGACAGCATTTCTGGGGCTTCGACACCTACATTTTGCCACCTACTTCCATCTTCAGTCACTTGCAGTTAATGGAAGCTGAAGGTCCTCGACACAAAGAGATCGAGCCACTAACATGCAGTGGCCTCAGAACAGCTTTAAGCATCACCATTTTAATTTTTTTTTTTTTGAGGGGGGCTTATTTATCATTAGTAGAAGTAGTCCTAGTAAAATGACTTGATTTTTCACCATCACTACAAATCGGGAGAGCTTTACAACCTGTATGAGATGGTACGCAAGAGGATGGTGAGCATTAGCAGGCTGGGCACGCTTCCCTGACCACAGCTGTGCTGATTCACCATGGCCTGATCCTGCCTGCACTGATCCCACAGCTCTGTCCACGGCAGCTTCAGCAGAGAAAAGACAGAAATTTTCAATTCTTTAAAACAAGAGCAAAAAAACCAGAGTATAAAAGCAAACAAAAGCACATGCACTATTATTTTACATATAAGTGAATTTTATATGTATGATCTTAGGCACTATATTATAGAAATTAAGTGTTATTGAATAATATGTATTTCAGTTTAATTTCTCATACTTTTTCACTGAGCATCTGCTCCTGGTCACTACTTGCAGCAGAATATTTAATGGGCCCTCCAGCAGCGACAGGCATCAGGTAAGAGAGCGGCTGGGAATACATCAAGCAGATGACGAAAGTCATCAAAACATTTGGGAAAGATAAAACACATCTCAAGCTTAGCAGTATGTTTAAACTTGTCTAAATTAGGTATTTTAGAAATCAGGAGGTTCTCATGAGAGTCTAGAAAGCTAATAGTGTCACAAGGGATCATAAATCAATTGTTTTTTGCAGGAAACAAAAAAAAGTCAAAAGCTGCATTAAGGTTTAGCTCTTGCTTCACTTTGCAAGAAGGAAAAGCCCAAGGTCTGCAGCTCCCAACAGAAGGATGCAGCTACGTTGAAGAGGGTAAAAAACGACGTAGATCGATCTACGCCTTAATGCACAGCACCTACTCTCACACAGCCACGTAATTTTAATTTATTTTTTTTTTATTAGCTGGGAATAGAAAATGCAGTTCATTGGAGTTAACTTCAAGTTGTTGTAGCAATTACCATTTAAAAAAAAAAAGTTTGCTTTTTTATTAATAAAGATTCCATAGCAAATAGAAGGGACAAAGAGGGACTTTCAATCACGGGCGGGATGTTGAACAGTGCCTGTGCCCAACCAGCACCGTAAGCAAATAATCTCCATTATCCCCCTTCAGAAAATCAAGCCCACATGTTGCAAAAGGGATGCTTCAACAGAAGCAATGGCAAAATTACACGAACTCAATGGATCGCCGTCTGCAGTTCCCGTTTCCAGGCAGATGAAGCGCAATAAATAGCAAACGAAGAAAATCTGTCATGTACAGCGTTACATTAAACAAGGTGTTACCCTGCAAGTCAGCACAGTTCCTGCAGCATCACCGACCTTCCCCATCACCAAACAGACACACGGCAGCGTTTTTTCTCCCCTCTCCAAAATTAGAAGAACTTGGAGCATAACATCTCCAGGCTGGGACATGGGATGCTGCAAAGCATTTGCTAATAATTCAGCTCAAACATAACTGCAATTATCCACAGTTAGTTGCAACTATTGCTCCCTCTGATAGAAAACCCTTCTTTTAGCCACTAATATGTTTTCAAAACAAACTATTCACATTAAAAATTTCAATACTGGTTATCTAACCAGGGACTAAATTCAAGGGGGAAATTTTGACGAGAAGTGGCGTTTTTTGCATGAAAAACTGCCTTTGCAGAGCACAGACTGGACTTTCCCAAGAGTTAGTTTTGCCTAAATCGAAGCCACCCTTGCAGAGCTTGCAAACCCGGTGAGACATCGTCCAAGCCTTCCCCAAACAGCCCAGGAGAATTTTTCTCCCCCAAGACACCCCAAAATTGGAGCACGTGAGCTGCACGGTGAGCACCATTGCATGTGGATTGTGATCACAGTCATGAGACATCACATGTTGATAAATAAATAAGGGAATTTCAAGGGGAAAAAGAAAAATTAAGAAAAACAGTGTTCATGGCTGCATATGCCTCCACCCCTGAGCTCCTGAGCAATCTGTTCATATGAGCTTTTTTACAAAGCAGCCATTAATAGCAAGTTTGGGGGTTCCCTTGTACCATATTGGAGTCTCTGGCATCTCACACAGCTAAGAAATGAGTTAATCCAAAAATTTGGGTCACAACACCTCCAAATCTGCCTGGTTTTCACATGCAGAAAAGTGAAGGAGGCACCTCCCTCCTCCACGCAGAAGAATCACAAGAAGATTCATTGTAAACTAAAAAAAAGGCAACAAGCTTCAGCAATGAGCATCATCAAAGTCCCTCATGGAGGAAGAAAATGTTTTATTTTACAGAACTAAGGACTACGGCCACCTACAGCACAACAGGGTTGGAATAAAATCCTGCAGGACGGCAGCCTCCTGCACTCCTTTACTCCATGCACCAGACGACGGAGGAGTCCTACAGGAGGGAAAAAAAAAAATACATGGCCAAGTTACTCAAGACTACAATCAAAATAAATGTATGCAGCAGGTGAAGGAGGACAAATAAAGTCCCCGATAACCTCAAAAAAAAATCACATTTTTGCAACGTGTGGCTTTGCAGCGGGGGTTATAGTGGAACAAAAACAAAATAAATGCTACACCATGAAGAGCCTAAACCATTTTGCAGTTATTTTCTGCTTTTATTTAGGGAAGAGATTACAGAGATAGCGAAGAAATCGCAGCCTAATCCAACATGAGCATTTACTCATAAAAAAAAAGTAAATTTACTAAAAAAAAGTAAGTATAGGTATTGCAGCCAAGTTTGACTTCATTCAGGGAGAAGCTGGAAAACGTTTTGCAGATATTCCTTGCAGCATCCCAGCAGATGAGTAGCCAAAGCACCTAAACTGCTCTTGGGAGAGCTTCTTCCTACAGCTCTGCATCCCAATAAAGAAGCATTTTAAAAACAAACAAACAAACAAACTTCTGAAACAACATTTCTTCTTTTTTTGTACCCATCTTCGGAATATATTTGAAAAAACATCTGATCACCAATGCAATCTTCACTTTCTAATAGCGCTGAAGCGGGGGGGGGGGGGGGGGTGGGGGGGGGGGGGAAATCCATCCTACCCCCTTTTTTTTTTAGTTAAATGCTATTTTTTCCATCATCAGAAACACTGAAAAGCAAAGACGTGCCCATGCACTACAACAAAGAGATGGCACCTGCCTACTGAATTTCCTGACTAGTGACACAACGAAGGAGTTTTAAATAGAAACCTCCCTGCAAGTGTTAAATCAGATTAATTTAACTCTTTTGCATTATTTTAATCTTACATACCATCATTTGCAAGGCAAGCAGGGAAAAAAAAAAATAAAAAAGAGAGTAGGATTCTTATCTTGACCATATTCCTTTGGAAACACAGTGTATTATTAAAACCCACAAATAACCTTCCTGACAGCAAAAGGACACATGCTCCTTCGCAGCAGGGTGATAGCACGAATTTTATACGTAGCTTTTTCGGCACTCAACATCAAGCGATGGGCACAAGCTTCCCTTCATTCTTGCAATGCTTAAAGCAACGCCAACACAAGTTTGTGGCCAGATTTTACTTGTACGTGTCAAAACGTATGCTGAAAAAGAAAAATGCAATTTGAAGGGTTGGTGATGCTGCTGGAGGACAAGTTTTGCAATATTTCCCCAGCAAGCTCTAGCGTGTAGGCACACTCTGATGCTTCATTTTGCGAGCTAAGCTCATGCTTAAATATCTGGATGAAATTTAGACCAAACGGATCATTCCGTAGGCAAACGCATCCGCTCGTATGGTCAGGGAGACACCACCAACCACGTCCCAGTGGAAGACCCAGTCCTCCATCCATCCATCCATCAGGTCTCATGGGGATCAGACCTGGATGTACAAGCCCTTTCCAGTTCAAGCAGCCCTTGCCCTGATGGTGATGACTCCAACCCTACATCAAACACGGGCAGAGGCTCCTCCTGCCCATACAATGCCCTCAGGTGTCACGGATTTACACGGTCCCCTGCAGCACCAGCAACCCTCAGAAGGTCCATAAAAAGCCAAGTGAGAGCCACCTACCCACCCTACTGCCCAAACTAAATGAAGCGTAGGAAGGAAGATAACAAAGACGGGAAAAGTAAACTAGATTTTTAAAAAGTTCTTTCCACTTTCATCTAGCAGAATGTGTTTATGGTACAGGCAGGGAATTGAAAGTATTATTTTTATCTTGATATTATTTACCCTTTCACACTTGCTATTTAAATATCCCTGAACTGCGAGAAGAACCAGCAGTTCAAAATACCATTTGATATACATTTATAAGCAAAGGGAAGCACAGACTCATTCATTTTCAGCTTGCCTACTTTTTTTTTAATTAGATTTTAAGTGCTGTAATATCAATGTGGAAATTTATCAAGACACAGAAGCATTATTTCTCCTCCACCCTCACAGCAAGCGTCTTACTGGCTGGGAGACCTGGTCACATTGGAGAGTCGCCCGGTGAGGAGCAAATGACAAAAGGTTTAAAATAAATTTTAAAAAAAGAAAAAACAAAAAGCAAGCAAGTTGTGAGAATACCAGTAAGGTTTCTTGCACAAGAGAGGATGGGAGTAAAAGACTTAAATATTAAAACCTCTGTTCTACCAGTCTCTGTAGCCAATCTCAGCTAAAGAACTTGCAGTCGTTGCACAAGAGACAACCCTGGATGCCAGGAAAAACACGGCAGCACAGCGTTGTACTGCAAAACTCCCCCGAACCAAGCCATTGCCAATGCTCCTCTAGGAGGGAGACATCAGATCTGAAAGTTCAGTCTTGTTTGAGACACGATGGCAGGAAGAAACGGGGATGGAGATCGGAACCAGGAGCCAGGATTGCAGCAGGATGCGTGGTTGCACAGCTCAGCCTCTCCAATGCCCATCAAAACCACATCAGCGGTGGTTGTGCTAATTTTTAATTGCATTAACATACACAATCAAACCAGCAAGGTGGGAGGCTTTGGAGAGAGCAACAGGGGTTATTTGTTGCTCGGCTGATGGCTGGAGAGAGGGAATCAGCACATCATTAGCACCCCAGAAAAAAAACAGAGACCGACCTGGAGGTGAGATAAGATGGAAGAGGACGTCGCAGCTGGAGAAGATGGCGGAGCAGGAAGATACTGAGGGGCCAGACAGCGGCTGGCCTGAGTCATCGGTGATTTAAAGACCTGAACCATTTGCATCGACTCCTAGACCAAGGCAATACCGAGACCAACAAGGCAGGATGGGGCACTGCGTATTCACAGACCCATTGCAAAGAGAAATACCAGCCTGGAAAAAGGGGTAAATGCTGGATAAAACACGAACCTTATTGCTACTGGAAGGGGGATAAAAAACCAACCCTCTTAGGTTAGTGCAGCCTAACGCATGACATAGGTAATAAAATTCAGGATTGAGCAGGATGAAGCACGAAGAGCAAAACTTCAGGCCACCACCCCACGCACGTGTTATCCCCGGGTTTGCAAACAGACGACCGCTTGTTTATGCAGCGCTCCCAGACACGAGGACGCAGCTGGAACCGCAAATGTCACAGAATATTTCCAATGCAAACAACCAGAGGTTTTGCAGTGTTTATTCGATATGATGGTGGAAAAATGAAAGCATGCTTTTAGGTTTCCAAACCCTCTGATTTTTCATATGCACGCAAAGACGCCGAGCAGTTCAGTGGTAACACAAGATTTCCCCAGCAAAGTCCATTCCAGCGCCAGAAGCTACAGGTTAATTGTACCACGCAGCTAGGGAGAGCTTTTATTAAAAGCTTCGAACCATGAACATTTTGAAGTACAAAAGCAACAAAAAAAAAACTTCCGCAAAGTCAACCAAAGACTACCACAGGCGCTTTATACATTTAAAAGTACTTTCATTTCCTCTCTTATATTTCCCAAAAGCACATGCAAGTCCATCTCACTGACTAATGTATGGCTAAAGATTCCACAATTAGCCCGGAAGAAAAATAAGTACATGAATAAATACCATTATATACCCTTTGTGAGGTTAAAACAGAGCCCAAACCTGTTATTTAACTACAAGATGGCTCATGGAGCAGTTTCCAACATTGCCATTGCACCGGAGATGGACACAATCAAAGTTTCATTGTGTTAAGCAACCAAGAGACAGTGTCACAGAGACTGTTGGTGGCGAAGCGGGGACCTCCTGTCTTGACCTGGGCACCGGCCACGCAAGACACAAGTGACATTTTCGAAGAGCATGCCAACCTCGGCACGCGCGTCCCTCGTTCCTCACACGCACGGGAAAGGCCATCGCTGTCCGTCAACTCCCCGCAGACACACAGAGCCCAGGAGAGGCCAGAAAGACCCTACGCAGTGCAAATGCAGACCCACACCCTGGGCAAGGGCAGCCCTGACCCAGACTGAAAACACAAACCTCAAAATACAGCTCCCGTCCCTAACAAAACACAGACATGTCCCTGTGCCAGACCAGCCCCGCTCCCATGTCACACACACACCCTGTGACAAGCCAGTCCTGTCCCAAAGCTGCACACAGACATGTCCCTATGCCAGGCCAGCCCTGTCGCCAAGCTCCACAGACACCCTGTGACTCTCCAGCCCTGTCCCCAGGCAGCACACAGACATGTCCCTGTGTGAGGCCAGGCCTGTCCCCAAGCTCCACATACACCCTGTGACAGGCCAGCCCTGTCCACAAGCTCCACACATGCCCTGAGACAGGCCAGCCCTGTCCCAAAGCTCCACACAGACATGCCCCTATGCCAGGCCAGCCCTGTCCCCAAGCTCCACACATACCCTGTGCCAGGCCAGCCTTGTCCCCAAACTGCACACAGACATGTCCCTATGCCAGGCCAGCCCTGTCCCCAAGCTGCACACAGACATGTCCCTGTGCCAGGCCAGCCCCGTCCCCAGGCCCCACCCACGCCCTGTGCCAGGCCAGCCCTGTCCCCAGGCTGCACGCAGACATGTCCCTGTGCCAGGCCAGGCCTGTCCGTGTGTCACAGACATCGACTGTGACATTCCAGCCACGTCATTACGTCATACACACACCACCTGCCAGGCCAGCCCTGTCCCAACCTCAAAACACACCCTGTGCCAGGCCAGCCCTGTCCCCAAGCTCCACACACGCCCTGTGACGCTCCAGCCCTGTCCCCAAGCTCCACACAAGCCCTGTGACGCTCCAGCCCTGTCCCCAGGCTCCACACACGCCCCGTGCCAGGCCAGCCCTGTCCCCAGGCTCCACAGACGCCCTGTGAGGATCCAGCCCTGTCCCCAGGCTCCACCCACGCNAGGCTCCACACACGCCCCGTGCCAGGCCAGCCCTGTCCCCGTGTCACACCCTCTCTCTCCTTGCACAACCAACCCCCTTCCCGCGGTGCCCCCCTGCACGCGCAGCCCGTGCCCATGTTACACCCCCCAGGCCTGGTCACACCCGGGTCACTCCCGGGTCACTGCCTGGTCACTCCCGGGTCACTCCCGGGTCACGCCCACGCTCAGCCCGGGGGCGGGGTAGGTCCGGCACGCGCCGCCGTTCCGCGCGCGCCTCTCACCTGCTGCCGCCCGCCCGTCGCCGTGAAGTTGCGTCGCGCCGGCAGCACCCAAACATCACGTGACCCCGGTGCGCCCGCCCTGACCACGTGTTCGCCTCCCCTCACCCCGCCCCGCCCGCTGGAGTCCCCAGCCCGCAGGTGCCGCCCCGGACTCCATCTCCCAGCCGGCACTGCGAGGCGGCGCCCCGCCCCCTTTTCCTGGCGACCAATCCCCGGCGGTGACGACCCTCGTGTGGCGGGCACCCTCCGCGGCCCCGCCCACCGTCCCTCAGCGCCAGCCCCTCCCTCCCCTCCCTCAGCGCTTCCCGCCTCAGGGCGCTGCGGGGCCGTTCTCCTCGCTCCGTTCCCCACCCTCCTCCTCCTCCTCCTCCTCCTCCTCCTCCTCTTCCCTTCCCGCCCCTACGGGGCGACCCG
>VZTQ01014611.1:88200-155929 GCA_013400755.1 Pelecanoides urinatrix | reverse complement strand
CCACCTTCTCCTTGCAGCCGCCCTCCCCAAGGCCCGCCCGCCGCCCCCTCAGCCTCCCGTCCCCTCACGGGCTCTCTGCTGCGGTTCCCCTTCCTGGGAATCCCCCTGTCCAGTCTCCTCCGGCCTGTAAGGTAGCAATGACCTTCCCCTGCCCGCCTAACACCTTCCCTTCTCCCCTCTCTCCTCTCTCCTGCCATACCCCACCAGCCCTGGTGCTCCTCTTCTATATATCGTTATTTAAAAGGGTGGACTGAACATCTCTTCTAGCTCCCCTCAGGGGTCTAGCCACAGGGACCTACCCGGTGAGGAGCCCCAGGGTGGGACTGTGGGTGATGGGGTTAGCCTTTGATGGCGGTGGGACTGTAAGTGATATGGTTAGCCTTTGATTTCATCAGCTGGCGAGCCCTTCAGACTCTTATCGCTGGATGAGGCCATTCTCCTTTAATCGTTAACAGTTGCTTTTCCTTACTCCTAGGAGCAGCATAAGCTTTTTAAGGACAGGTTTGTGCCCTCCTTTGTAGTTACATATTGCCTGGCACACAGGGACAGAAATAAATAAATAAAAATCACCGACTCGCCACTACTAAAGCCACTAATGCTGTTCAAAACACCACAAATCGCAGACCGAGACTGGAGGTTCACCAAAAAGTACTTTGATAGAGCAGTGCGGATCACCGTACCTGGGAGGGGTTTGCTTTTTATTTGCAAAGTGACAGCAGCTTTACTTGGTGGTTGGCTTTGCAAAAGGAGTTATAAAGCAAGGATTTTTTTGATGGGACCTTTAAACAACAATTCATTTTAACAAGGGGTTGACTAGCCAGCTGCCTTTTCAGAAATGTAGTTCTGCACCAATAGCCCTGCCAAAAAAAGTTTTAAAAGGGCTGAGGGGCCACCTGAGCCTCCATAAACTTCAGGGTTTTACAGCACCAAACCGCTATCAGAGCGGTTTCCTCAATCTTCTGCTGCGTTGGTAAATCATTTATTTCTGCAGACTCTAAAGAAAATCCCTTAGGAAAAGGGCCATAAAAATGCATTGATAACAAAATACAGCTGTCCTGCTTGCCGTCTGCAAAATCCTCTGACTACAGTTACATGTGCAACACACTCTGTCTTGCTGGGTGTTTTTTTGTGGGGCAGTTAGGGGGGGGAAGGAAGAGTAGGTTAATCCTGCAAGAAGCATAAATTACAGTTCAAAACCACTGTGCAAAATTCAGGGCAGTCCAGTAATTTTCAGTACAAATCATATTTACTTTCAGTGTGAGCCTCATGAAAGTAAATAAGAAAAGAAATATATAAACATGTGCCAATATAAAACACAGACAAATTATTCCGAGGGACAGCAATCATAAAAATTACAGTGAGATAAAACTCATATGATTGCTTTGGTTTGCAGTCTGCATCTTGCTGGTTTTGCATTTTGTAGTTGAAGAAATACTGTTTAATCAATACATGTGTTATTCATACAATAATAATACCGTGCGTTCTCTTGGGACGTTTTTTCTTCTGAGGGATGTGGGCTTTTGCAAACCTTCGTATTGTGTGCGTCAGGACTGGTCCTTGTTATTAGCAGCTGCTTATTGATCTGTTATAGCTTTCAGAAAGAGGCAAGGGTAGGTTCTTGGCATGGTGTGGAAATCGGGCCTTTTTACGTAAGCAGGCAAGGCGTCTTGCATTGTCTAAGATAATGCTTTCTCTGAATCGAGGAAAAAAAAAAAAAATTAACTTTGTTCCATCCCATAGCAATAGCATCTACAAATCTGAAAAATATACAGTCAGCTGTATGGGGACCAAGAGCCCTAAGGGCCAAAACTTTATTTAAACGGTTTAATCTTCATGTTTATGGTCTTCCACCTCGCAGGAGGAGGTTGCCCGTTCGCCATCTGCTGCGTGGCATTTCCCCAGGTGGAAGCAGTGATTTCGTTTCCAGGGTGAGCAAAACTCACGGAGGTCAGAGCTGCGTTCCTGGAGGGGTTTGGTGAAGGTGACTCAGGGGTGAAGTTGTCAGCGTGTTTCTGCTTTGGAAAACTGCCCTGATTCCTCTACAAAGATGCAGTGGGATGCGTCAGAGGATCTCTACCTGAATTTGAATAAACTCAGCCATGATGCTTTCACTTCTTTCCTGCTGAGCTGGTTATCCAGTTAGGTTGACTGTGTCTTTAGGGGGGTTTCTTCCAGTGTTTGGAAGGAGTTTCCTTTTGACTCACTGGTTTGTTTTGTGAATCATCTTAAATCATAACCTTTTAATAGCTATGCTATTCAAGTATTTATAGCAAAGTTATCCTGTTGTCCTCTTGGTTACTTTTTCCTAAGCTGTGTTGATTTGGTTTTGTTGTAACAATACCTGCTGGCTTTTCATCAGCCTCTATTGCCACTGCTGTTTCTTTATGTCATCTAATGAGTTTCTTTGTTAGACATGGGATAAAGCAAGTAATGCTCTTATCAAAACGTTATCAAGGATTTTATAGAAAATGATAAACTATGATAGTCAAATATGTTCAAGAATATTAAAAGATAAATCTTCTATTGAATTCCAGTTTAAGAAAAAAAAAAAGAACAAACGTAAATTTGTGTTACATCCTATTACATACTTACATATAACCCAGTGGGGTTTCATTCCTATTAAATATTGCAGAACTTTTCCACAAAGCAGGAGAACACAAAGAATAACTTGCATGAAGAGAAGAAGAATAACTTGCATGAAGATTAAAGGATCATCGTGTGGATTTCTCAGTTTGTAATTTGTTTTGTGATCTTAACATCACTTCTTATAAAATCAAAACTACTATGAATTTCTCTCCTGGTTTGGATTGACTGGAAGTGTTGATAGGTTCAGGAAAAGAGAGTTAATTAAATAGCATATCACAAGAAAGTGTCAATGAGTGCTTAATTTATCCCATTAACACATAGTTGCTGTGTCTCTCCCATCAGCCATGTAAACACGGCAGCAAAACTTTTCTAATACAGCAGTAAGGGAAGAATAAAGAACAACTTATTGTTGCAATAGCATTAAGAAGAAAGCCTGAATACTTGTCTGGAGTATGTACAAATAAATTTCTCCAGATTTTAAAATAGTCTAGGAACTATTTATTTAGAGTAGTTTTTCATCGTCTCCTGTGCTTAAGGAGTCTCCACTTTTGCAAAAAAACCCCTTCTTTTCAGAAGTTTCTTTCTGCATTTGCTCCAATTTCTTTTCAGATCTCAATGACAAATTATTTCTTCCCCCTCCACCCCAGAGTACTACCTCCTTTTGCTATTTTTTTCTTGCTATTTTCGGTACTTGGGCTGGGGTTATAGCTTTTCTGAAGTCTGCTAGACAAAATACAGCTGGTTTTTTAGCAGTACTTAACTTTTCAATCCCGAATTAACTGGACAACTGCACAGTTGGAAGAGTGCTTTTTTCTTTGATAAAAATGCTGTTTTCCAGTCGAAGCCTTAGATACCAAACCAGTCAACTGCAAGGAGCACAGGAACAAAGAGAATTTGAAGAATAGAAGTCTGAATGCTTCACAAAAAACAAGGCTGATTCTTGTTTCCCATTTCCAGACATCCATGACGGTGACCTAAGATTCCCCGAAAACAGTACAGCTCAGAGAGCTTATCGCAGCATATCTGTATGTTGTTACCTGTGAGCAATTTAATAAAAAAGATGTTATAGCAACACTAAAAGGAGGCTGGAGAATGCCAGCTAATCCCTGAACAACCTTATTTCAGTCTATTTAAAGTCCAAGAGGAGACTTGAATTCCGGGACTTAGCAGATTCTGACATAAAATAGATATTTTCATCATGTCCCAAGCTGGTGACTATCTAGGAGGTCCGGTACGTCACAAGAGGAATCACGAGCCTCAAAGAGCCGATTTTCAATATTTTGCACTGCATTTCTGCATCAGTTACACCCGGGTATATCTGCAGTAGCTGCGGATTTTAGTGGCATTATGCCTGGATTTATCTTAGCATCACTAGATTTGACCCTTCCTTTTCTAGAAACGTATTATTGTGTCTGAATTAGGAAAATAAAAGCCCCAAGCCAATATAAAAAACTTCATATCCGAGGCAGTGATAAGTCAATCACTTCATCAACAAAGCGTGTCTGATACTCTCAGTAATCCTAGTGATCAGCTTTGTTTATGAAAGCTAGAGATAGTAAATTGAGCTCCTCACCGCTCTGAGCAGGGTTGACAAGTGGCAATTGAAACTAATGTTGACAGAGCTAAAGGAGCACATGCTGAGTGCAACAGACTTGACGCAACGGAGAGGGAGCAAGGCTAAACCAAGCTGGCGGGGAGGAAATCTTGGAGGTAGCTAATGGGCGTTGGAAGAAATCCCTCGTCCCACTTAATCACAAAACACCGCTGATAATTTGCTTGGTTCAGTAACGCCGTTGCTGTTGCACCTGTGTAATCAGGAGGAAAAATTGGCCGATGCAGAGGAGCCGTGGTACAGGAGTTACAAGTACGAAGGATGCAAGGAGAGCGTCGCAGAGAGTGAATTGAGGGAGATTTCAGCTCTCAAAGTCTTGGTTCTTCCCTATGACATCTAAAGGCATCAAAGTATCCAAAGCCTGACCGTAAACCTCCTTTTTATGATGCACTTGTGAAACAAGTAAGCACGTCATGCAAAACAAGGAACCCTGAAATAGGTACCTGGAAAATAAGAGAACGGTCTGTGTTTAAAATGTGTATTTCTGGTGTAATTCTACAAACATAAATGTTTGTTTCATTGCCTGGTTTTAAGACTGAATTCCCACTACCAGATTCAAGTCTCTGTTCGGTTGCTGTTATTAGAGCTGCAGTTATTACCACTGATTAGTCAAGAATTGTCCTTTCTGCTTCTGATCTCATCCAGTTAATAGGTTTTATCCCAAATTACATTTTTTGGAAGGAAAAACATTATTGTTTTCTACATATTTGTGCGACATCTCTCACAACAGGTTCCCGCTCTGTTCAGTCTGCAAGTGTGACTGCACAATCATTTTTAAATAATAATACCATGCTGAGAAATATAATAAAATCTACCACTTCAGAAAGAAAGACTTAAAAAATGACCAAAGATGAGCACTAGGTTTGGGGGATTCAATGACAAAAACAAATGTGCTTTTTCCAGTTTATAAACACTCAGCTGAACTTCTGTCAAGGTTTCTGTCCACACTCTAAGACAGTGAGAGAAAGTCCACAAAACAACAGCAAGAAAGATCCAAAATCTAGACAATGTAGTTACGAACAAATATTGAAAGAGATGAGCTTGTTGAATCTAGAAAATAGAAGGTCTGGGGAAATGTGAGTAACTGCTCAGATATATGAAGGCTTGCTGCAAAAAGAAACAGAAAAAACTCTTCTCCGTGCCCACCAAGGATAGGTCAAGAAGCCATTGGCTTAGATTGGTTTGGATTGCTGGGAGAAGATTTAATTTAGATATGAAAAGTACTATCCAGTATTAAGGATAGTAAAGCACTTATATACAAACCACCTGGGAAGGCCTGGACTTTCAGCTGCTGGAAGTTTTCAAAACCAGATTGAATGACAAATCATCTGTGGAAGCGTTTTGCGTGATGATTCAGGTGATTTGGGGGATGAACCAAATGATCTCCTGAAAACCTTTCCCAGCCCTATATATTCTGTGATTTGGACAATGTTGGGGGGAAGGGCTGAGTAAGCCTGTAAGAAATTCAAAACCATTCTCTTTTAACATAATTTTTTTTTTTTTAAATTAGTGTTGTTTCAGACCCAGGTGCCTTTAGCCCATCTCCTTCTACCATCACCCATAACTGGATGCCAGAGAAAAAGTAAGCGCAGGGGAGATGTTTATGACCACCCTGCCAATCTCCAACTATTCTCAACTCAGGGATTTCCTGACCATGTTGTGGTCCTTGCTGATTCCTTCCTCCAGCTATCCATCCAGATTTAAATCCATAAAAATTTTCATTTATATTTTTCATGTCTGCTACTTCCTTCCTTAAAAACAAAGTTCTTTGTTTTACTTTGAATCCCATTAGCTTCATTTCAAGACATTAGCCCTTGCGCTAGAAGAAACTGAATTGTTACTCCTACCCTCTGCTTCCTATCTTTGAAAAATTATTTATATTGGTCAAGACCAGGTAAGAGGATAATCTTATCCCCTGGCTAAGATTTCCTTAAAAAAAATGTATTTAATTTTATTTATTTCCTTTACACACATTTTGTTAAAACTTTTTTGGAAAACCAAGAACATTTTATTTGCTGGATTATTGTACCCGCAAGCCTGTTCACCCATTAAAAAAATCAAGAGATCTGTAAGGTGCAATTTACCAGAAGTTGAATCTTTTTACCTTCCTTCATCAAAGTTTCAGCTAATTTATCTAGTTCAGATGTCAGGTTTATAAGCTTGTAGTTCTCTGGATCTCTCCTGGATCCTCTCCAGTCTTCACATACCAGGGAAGTTTTAAGGGAAACCTTACACATTGGTGTTAATAATTCAGATAATTTTTTTTATTATTTTCTGTAAAACTCTTGGGTAAATATATCTAGCCCTGCTATTTTGTCTGTGTTTATTCTGTCCTTTTAATCTGTACCGTTAGTTCAATTTCAGGCAGGCTCTTGTGGAATCCTCCCCTCAAAGAGGGTCTGGGATGTTTATCACCCCTGTTTCTTCTGCAGTAAACACCAGTGCAAAGAATTTACTTGGGTACTCTGCAGTGACCTTTTTCTCTGCGAGTGATTCTTGTACATAGTTGCTATCAATTGGTTTTACAGGCAGGCTTTTCACTCCTGATGTGTTGAAAGAAAAAATTAATATTAGTGTTGTTTTCTTTTGTTGGTTGCTCTTCAGTCTCCTTTGGCCTGCCTCGTTATATTTTTACTTTTAATCTGCTAGAGTTCCTGATTCTGTTTGCTTTTTTTGGATACAGCTTTAGCTATTTGAAGGATGCCTTCTTATTCTAATAGAAGCCTTTACCCTTCTGTTCAACCATGCTGGTCTACTTTTTTCTGCAGGCTTTTCTAAGAGAAAACCAGCGGTATATCAGTGGCGCGTTTCCTACTCAACACCCTTCAGTCCTGTCAACACCTGTAAGGATTTAATTCCTCTAGCTTCCCCTTTTAACTTTTTTTAAAAGCTTATTTTTACACAGTCCCGCTGCTGAATTTGGGCAAAGCTTTGATGGACAGCTCAGCTCCTATTGCTCCCATAGGGATGTTGACGCAAGGTATGTCGTGGAATCTGCTGCAGGATGTTGACTTCATGATGAGATTTTGAACTAGGTTTTTATACCGACCCAGGGGTTACATATCTTCCTCTGGGATCAGTAACCAGCTACTGCTTCAGACTCAGATGTGATCTTTGCTCAGTCTCCGTGGAGGTAACCGAAGTCACCCAATACGCTTTTATTTCCTGCCTTTCCTACATCTTTTTCTTTTTTCTGTTAGCATCAGTTAGTGCTGCCGTACTGGTGAGCAGTAAGATCTATTGACCCAAGGCTGTATTGTTCCTTCTTGGCCTGGAGTTTCAATTCATAGAGATTCTTGATGACATTTGTTGGTCTCTCTTTCCAGCATACGGCTCATCTGATATAGTGTTCCTTTGATTGTTTTCCTTCCACCAAGTTTTTGATACATGTATATCCATCTCTTCAGTCAGGCTCAAAAAGGCCAGTTCCACCGTCTTTGTTTCTGAGGTTTCCAGCATTTGCGTAGTAACACATGTGCTGCCACTTTAGTTCCTGTCTTGACAACCTTTTCAAATGTCAATCTATTTGTTTTCCATTTTCTGTTTGATTATTTACTTTCTGTGACCTATTCTTCATTGAGGGGTACCTACGTTTGTGTCTTCATCTTTAGAAATGTCATCCCAAACTATATGCTCTTGTGCACTGGTTGGCTTCCCTCACTCCTCGCTTTAAAAGCTCACTCACAGCCTCCTTAATCTTAAGTGACAATGCCTCAGATGAACTCCGTCTCCTATACTGGCTTTTGATGCTTTACATGTGTCAGATGTGCCTGAAACCGCCTTACATTCAAACTGTGCCTCTCCACCACTCTCCCTGGACCTGCAAGAGATAAGGGAGCGTTTCAGAGAACATTACCGTAGAAGTCCTTCTCTTCAGTTTCTTTTCCAAGAGCCTAAATTTTGCCTCCGCAGAGGACCATCCTCACCTGTGTCACTGATACCCGTTTGGGTCATGACCACAGACTCCCCATCACTTGCTTCTTCTAATCTTCCAACTGCCTTTGCATACCTATAACAACGAATGGTACTGTCTTGTATTTTTTAATACCTTTAAGAGGTGGTAACTTCTTTCCTGATTGATCCTCCAAGCATCTTAGTTTTGCTATCCTCTTGAAAATGGTCTTAATACCTTATTGATGAGGGTTTCTGTATGATTTCTCTGGAGAAAGTGGAGAGGGGGCAAAACCCAAATTTTATAAAAAAATATTGCATGATAATGAAACAAGAACCTTTCAATGTGATTTAAACTTTGTGATGACCTGGAAAGGGGACAAAGTGAGGGAGATTTAAGGATATTCAACTGCAAAGCCCAAGAGCATATGCTTTAATTAAATTTAGCAGCTTGAATCAGCTCCTCCCGTCCCATCTGAATGGCTGGCAGATAGTCTGTGATCATGGAAATAAGCTTTCCTTTGCCCTTATTTATGTTACTAAATCTCTCCTAAAATTTCTCAGTGTCGTGACTGCATATAGCAATAGTGGGAGCAAGAAATAAGACAACAAGATATCACACAGACCCACACGAAGCTCTTTAGCTAACAAGGTGCTCGTAGTACAGGTTGCCAAAACTGATAGGATCTCTTGTTGCTTCTAGCACTGGAGATAAGATCCACATTAAGAAATTTTACCAATTAGGTCCTGTTTCACAAGGAAGTTTGAGATGGTTACTTTACAAAACTACCTGCAAAAAGATTTCTTAGGTTTTTTTAGGCACCTGTGTCCATAAATGCCAATGCTTTTGCTATTAAACATTAGATATCTAGAATTTTCTCCTGTGTGTATCCAGAGGTGCTGCTGTCTCAGTGGAGCTGAGCAGTTCCTTCCCAGCATTTCGTGAGATTCATGACATTGGCACTCTTTTCTCAAACACCCCAGCGAAGCTCATCTCAAAAGCATGTTCTGGGTGCATGTAATGATCACCAATGACACTGTCCTGACTGTCTAGTGATGCAAAATCTGTCCTTTTTGTAATATAACAGGGATTAGCTTGCTTGCTTAGGAAGTGGGTGGCTTGGGCTCAAGTCTCTCAGCTTGGGAGGTTTCCAATCTACCATTCCCATGTCCTAGAAAAATGTGCTAATCATGCAGCTGGGTTAAAGCTGCTTTCTATCCTGCTAGGCAAAGCTGTGCCTTTGTGCAGAAAAAAAGGCCCTCAAGTTTCATAAAGCCGGTGAAGGAACAGCCAGAAAGAAACATGACATTGTAGCTCATCAAAGAGGGGATCCTAGGCAACCTCTTGGAAGAGAGGGTAGAAAGGGTGTAAGGATGTACTGCAGAGGACCTTTAAAGCTAAACCAAAACACTCATGTTTGACGGGATAAAGAATAGGGAGTCAATGGGTGGAATATGCTTGAATTTCCCTAATCCTCATTTGGAAGAGCTTTTTTCCTAGGGAGTGTGTCTCACCAAATAATAGAGGTTACCTCCCTCAGTGGATGCCCTTTGTAATATTGCTGCACCTCATCCTTGCTCTTGAATAAGTTGCTTAGGGATTGTAAAATTACTTTGCCTTTCCTCTTAAAAATGTGTTTTAAATAACTGTTGGAGTGAGCTACAGCTGCATGTTTTATAGGAGAGATTTTATCACTGATTCTTTTCAGACTGAACATCCTTTTTAATAAATGAAGTAAATGCTAAATGCAAATAGACCCGGCCTCTCATTATTACAGCTTTGTACTTTTTATTATGTGAGTGGGAGAGATGAGTACAGGTCTATGCAGTGCATCTACCTGGAGAGGACACACAATAGCACTGAGACCTCGCTTTGCAACCCTGGGACATTAGACCTGGATTTGTACCGCGGTGTCCGGGCATCTTTCATACCTCATACAAAAGGTACAATGTCTCTGGGCATCTTTTGTACTTTTACTAAATTTACTTCCTTAAAATGTACTAGTTATTCAGCCATTTCAAAGCTATCATTGATGGCAGACTTCCAAGGAAGCGGCTGAATGCTGCAAAAAAGGCATCCACAAGGTAGACTTTCCTCTGCTTCAGAACTGAATGGATGCTCCAGTTCGTGGCCAGGAGGATACTACGTTATGGAGAATCCATCCATCCTGAATTAATTAAAACTCCTTATCGCTTGCAGTCAAGGACAGAGGAGGATGGTCAAGAAAGAACATGTCAGTCTTAGGCTTAGGCCAAGTAACAAGCTGAAGGGTTATATTCTGCCTGCTAAAATTTCACCAAGAATTCAAATCAACGAGGTAGCTCATTAAGATAACGTGTCCCAAAGTTTTACATGACGATTGGTGTTGATACGCTGTTGAATAGCCCCTCCACCACTGATCAGAAGTGGCTGTACTTCAGCGGTGGGTCAGCTGCATTTCAGTCCTGGTCCAAAGTTGATGTGAAGTTAATGGAAGGACTTCTGCCGAGTCAATAAGCTTTGGATCAATTTCCTAAGTCAGTTCACAAAGTGCCTTTGAATAATTTATGCTGAAGGCTTTAGATAAAATCGAAATTAGTGTTTTCATTTACTTGCATATGGTAAGAATAAAACCTTTTTTTTGAAATTATTTTACTTACTTATCTGTTTAGAGATTGGAGCTGAAGTCTATCGATGAGCCTGATTAAAGAATGTGAAATCAGAGTGAGGCTGGCTCCCTCATTTTAACGAGTTAGTGTATCCGTTTTATTTTTCTCAGACGGATTTGATAAAACAAGATACAAATCTACACACCTGCAAGCCATTGAGATAATACAGTACTTGGGCTAGGTACGGGAAGAGAAATGGCAGTAAGGATATGTGCATTCATCAGGTTGATGTATACAAAAAGGGAGAATAATTAACTTTGCAAAATGTTTTTTGTAGTCCACTAGCTTAAGATATTAATGAACCACCATTTGAATGAGCCAGATCTCTTGACCTTAAAGTGATATGAGCTCAAAAGCAACAGAAGCAAACATGGGCCAACTGATCCATTTATTTAAAGCATTTTAAACTGATTTAGTGTGCTGATCTGCATCACAATCTGATCTCGGTGTGGGCTGCCAGCAGAAGAAGAGCTGGTCCTGCTCCTTCTGCTTCTCAGCTGACCCTATGCCTGCCCGTCCGTTTGTCTGAGCAGTTACCTAGGTGGGGGTAGCAGAAAGAACTGGGACCACCTCGTCAGCAGCAGCCTGGAGCTGGACCAAGTTAGGCACAGCATGAAACTGTACCCTAACATTGTCGATTTGCTCTGACGTGATTATGGAAACTTCAGTAATTAGAAGATCTTCCATGGTGCAGTGGTAATTTATTTCAGAAGCAATAAAAGGGAATATGTTCATAAGTATGAACAGTGGTTGCTTTCTATTTGTCTTCAAGCTGATACCTGCTACTGAAGTAAATCATTTATTTTAAGCATTTGTATTAGACTTCAGTGAAATATAGGAGGGTCTGTAACAGGAGAGGATGGAGGAGTTGTGTCCCATATTAGACCAACAATTACAAGGGCCAGTAAATCTCTGTCTCCTGGCAGGTGAAAAAAAACCAACCATAGGTGACCAACCTCTGTTTTGCAAAGATGAAGTTTATTAGGCGCCTCAGAAGGGGGACTACTTCAACTGAAATCACCTTAATAGAAAAGTGGGAGTAAGCAGAGACCTTACAAAGAGCAAAAAGATCAGTAGAAGAAACTGCATTTTAGAACTCAAAAAAAATGCAGGGATAGCACAGGCATTGCTAAAAGTAAATTCAAATTAGTCCTGGCAAAGAAAATTAAAATAGGGAGCAAGGATTTCTTCAGTATTTAAACATCAAAAAGAAAGAAAGAAAATGTGGAATAAGAAATATAGGGCAGACATTAAAGATAATGGAAATATGACCCCGCAGTTAAAGGTCTACTTCAGCTCGGTTTTCTGTAAGGAATCTGATGTAGAACCTGCTAAGGAAAGACAAGATGATTAATGGGAAGAGGACTGTGGACATGGAAATTTCTATTACCGAAGTGGAAACAAAACTCTCTAAACTAGTTTCATTTAGCTGGGGAGAAGGGAGGAGATATGGAGCTGGGTAATCAGCATTCTTGATATTTGAAAGAGCTAGCTCAGGAAATCAGTGCTCCATCTCAAAGCTCTTTAATAAATGTATGAAGTTGGGGGTGGTTCCATCTGTATGTCAAATAATAAATATAGCGTCCATATTTGAGTGCAGAAAAGCAACCACCCAACCCCACAAATGTGCAAGCTTTAGAATAAATCTTCAAGAAAACAAAAATGAATGAATAATTAAAGAAAAGAAACGACCACAAGGAGGTGAAAATAAATCAAGATGCGAGGAAACACAGATTTATCAAAGGCTGTTTGTGTCTGATATCTTTCCTTAAAAAGGATAACCAATTCTTATGGATGGGAAAAATGCTTTAGACATAATCCACTTAGACTTCAATGAAGCAATATCGATATTGTGCCACATGGGATATTATTAACTGGAGAAAATGTGGATCTTTTCCAAAATACTAATGTGGTAAGTAACTACTAAAGAGAAATGACCTGGGGTTCTGTAGAGAAGAGAACTTATAGTTTGCAGGGCAGTTTTTGTTGGAGTTTCACAATGCTCTGTCTTCAGACTAATCTTATTTAATGCTTCCATTGGTGACCCTGGCTTAAAAAATAGAGATTTACTAATGAATTTTGTAGACAGCACACAGCTGGGAGGTATAGGCGATTCAGAAGAGGATTGGTGTATTAGTGAGGTGAATTGGATGGAGAACTGAGACATAGAATGGTACAAAGAGTAAGGTCGTGCATGTGGGGATTAACAAGAGAATCGGTTATAAAGCTGGAGCTTGTCAGTGGAAAATGCAGGAGTAAAAAGGGCGTTTGCTGATCACAGAATGATACAGGCCTGCAAAAGCAAACATCCTGGGGATGCCTCAGCTGAGGTGTTCTCAGGAGAGGTCTTTGATGAGACTGGAGTGAGGCCTCTTACAGGACAGAGTACAAAACCCTTGGCTCCCACAAACAAGAAATATGTCTTCAAGCTGGTGCCGTGAGGTTCATCCCGGACCATCAGTGGCACGGAGAGGTTACCGGGTAGGAAAAGCCTAGAAGTGTTTGTGTTTTATTTGGCCTAGGAAAACGAAAGCTGAGAGGGAATATGATTATTCTTCAAAGTTAAGTGAACTCAAGGAACAGAGAAGGACTCTTTAAGCAGAGGGAGAACACTGATGCAAGAATAAATTGGTATACATTGGACATGGATGAATTTAGTCTGGAAAGCGTTAAGAGTTAAGGTGGAAGGGTCTGGGACAGCATCCTAATCCCAGTAATGAGAACAAAAGAACTTACTTTCAGGTAGATTTATTAAGAAACTGAAAGATATCACCGGCTATGACACCAGCCATAGTACAGAATGGGTTTTGATTGCCCGGAAAGATTCTGGATACACTGAGCTCAGCTGTGTCACCTTCAGGCCTGAACTGGGATGTCTGTATTTACTGATCTGTGTCTCTGATAGCTTGGCACTTTTGCATTGTTCTCTGTTGCATGGTACAAACCTATCTCAGATGCGTCATGAGTGAGACTTTGAGGTCTACTGGTCTACCCATCTTTAGGTGTAGGAGATGTCTTGAGGTTAGATGAGCTGAGCCATGCTCCAAAGGCAACTCTTTTTCTACATGGAGACTCTTGGGAGCCCAGGATGATTCCAATTTTGGTTGAAACACTGCCATCACATCAAAAATGAGCAAGGATTAATCTAAGCGGAGCCATTAATGCCCAGGCTAGGTCTACATAAGTGAGGAGAAAAATCTTTTGTTTGTATTTTGTATTTCTATCTGCTGGACTGAGACTAAGCATTACAGGCAAGCGCAGTTGCAGTCAGAGGACATTTGTCAAACAAGAGGGGGGGACCTCATGTCCTTGTTGAGCTGTCCTTTCCTTTTCCAGTTTCTCTGACTAAACATTTCAGCAGAACAAGAAGTTTTTCAGTACAAGGCTAACCTACTGAACTTGCACAAAACGATTTACATGCTCATACACACCACATATCCAAAGGAAATGTTCAGAACCACTCAGGAGACCTTACTCAGCAGTGACATTGCACTCTCGTTGTTGTAAGGGATAATTTACTCAACCCCTTTCTCAGTTTACTGAGTGATTGAAACACAATATAAGGTTAAACGTCTCACCTAGAACTGTATATAACCTCCTCATCCTGAAATTACAAAAAAAAACCCTACACTGGTAAGGGGAAAATGCATTTCTTTAACGCACTGATAGTTTATTCAACAATCAAATAATGAACAATAATAGACAATTTTATAAGAGAAACATATTTCTTTCTTCTAGACATTCTAAACTTAGATCTCCTTACACTGCAGTGTCTTACCCGCATCAAAGATGTATTACACAGGTTAGCTGAGAGGAACATGTTTGTCCTTGCATTTGACAGTTCATCCCACTCAAGGAGTACTTCCCATGTGGGATCAACTGTGAAAAAGCAAGAAGAAAGGCTTTCCCTGTGAGAGAGATCAAAATGTCATTTGTGGAACCATTTTGACAAATACTCTGCGGTGTTTCCAGAGGCATCTTGAGGGAAATTATCTCTCATGGTTGCTGCGAGCTGGGTGCCACCAGGTCACTATGAGCCAACAGTCACAGTCAATGGGGGAGTCAAGTGGGGGAGTGACAACACAGTCATCCTGGGAAGATTTCAGAAGGGTTCACAGAGCAGTCAAAGAAGCTGGATCCATTTTTAACATGGATTGCGAAAAGGATAATACTAAAAGCAAAAATAATAAATGTAACTTAATATTGACATATGATGAATGTTTTTCAGAAACCCACATTCAAGTGACAGGCAGTGATATTAAATTCTACCAGTACTCGGGCCACGTATGAAAAGAAGTGATCCACTGAATAGTCAGACTGAAAAAATTGCAGAACATCAGTCCTTGTTTGGAGAAAAAGGGATGTGAAGGAGAAAACCGTCATAACTCCCTTGTATTCCCATAGTGACGAGAGAGGACAGTCCTTGCGGTATCCATGGTGTGTCTAAGCAAGGAATATTCTTGATATGCAAAAGGCTGAGAGCTGCTATCAGAGAGGTTTAGTAGTTTAAAGGGAAAGATAGCAATTCAAAAGGAATTAAAAAACTGTACACACATCTATATTTATTCTCGTTTTGGTGAGTCAAGCAGAAGGATGCTCTTTGGTGGGAGGACTTGAAGAGCACAACTATGTTCTCCCCTGGTTCAGCTCCAAGGTGGCACCTGGTTACAAGCCAAGAATTCCGTGCCGAAGAGAAGAAATAAGAGCATGGGAGGGATGCAGAAGACCAACAGAGAGGGCTGAGATTTAATGAAGGAACCAAAGGGATGTTATGAAGAAAGGAGAGATTTTGCCATTCATGGAATCAGGTGTAGTTCAATGATGCTGCGGTGGAATTGAGACTAACACAAAACATGCCTTTGACCTTGCTAACTTTGAGCTGACCTTTGGAAGGCAGTGATGGATTCTTTAATTTGAATCATTAAAATAAAGCCAAATCAAAACAGCATCTGAGCATACATTCAGAGAAAGATCTCTTATTGTGCCAAGAGTAGCCTGTGTGCCAGAGCTCTAAATAAACAGTCTAAATATACAGGTTCATAAATCTTGTGTGTGAAATTAAAACAAGGGAAAGGACATTGATTTATTATATGTTTGTTTGAAAGCTTAAGATTTAGTCTTTAGTTATAATAATGGTGTCTTCCGTGCTCTGTAAGGGGGCAGAAGTGCTTGACTTCAATTGTGCTTTTCTTGTTTTCGGTAATTATAAGGTCAGTAGGAAGTGTTCCCATAACAGCAATCTTTTTGGCTCCACTTTTAGATTTTTTCTAGATTCCCATTAAAATTTCACTACTCAGTCTAAGTTCCCCAAAAAGAAACTGACCTCCTGAACTTGAAATATAGCTCTTGTTTCAGGGAAGGGATTTTGTGGGAAATGCCATAAAAATCAGGAGAAGCACTTGAGAGCTCTGCGGTCAGATTGTGACTGATGTACATCACATAAGCTTTGCTTCTTATTAAGAGTTAATGAAGCAATGGTAAGTTTACACCAGATGCAGATACGCTCTTGTTTATTAGAAAGATGTCTTTTTGATTATTCCTAAAAGTAATCTTTTTTTTTCCCTCTTTTTTTTTTTTTTTCCTCACTTGTAGTACCTCCATAACCTCTAGACTTGGGTAGCTCCACTGTCTCTTGGGTGTGCTGCGTGGACAGAAGGGGATGCATGGGCAGGAAGGCTTTTCCTTTTAGTACTAATCAAAGTCCTAGCATGCTGGATTGAGCAAGGCTTGAAGATACCAGTGAGAATAAGAAATAAGGAAATAAGGAGAGTAAGAAATAGGAATAGAGAGGCAGGTAGTGGGTGTCATTGTGGGTCAAGCTTCCCTACTGGTATGTGCCGATGAGCTCCATGCTGTAACACATAAGTGAATCTTGTGTAACACATGATAACTTATCAACATAGTGGCTGCATGCGCTATGGAAGGGCGGCTTCATCTGTAGTGCTTCATTTGGAGACCATGTGGCTGCTAAGGTTCTCTTTGAGATGTGCAGAGTCCCAAGAAGTGAAGAAGGGCAGAAGTTGGCAAAGTTGGGCTCCATCTTCACTCCTACGGTCAAGGACAAAAGAAAGATGTGGCAGGTGGATGCACAGAAAAAAAGTTTAAGACTAGGACAAGTGTAAAATGAAGATCCTCTGTCCTCTGGCAGTCTGTGACTCAGGGACATCCTGAGCCAGGATATAATCATGTCTTTATGATGAGTAGCTCTCAGTAGACCTTCCTTACATAAATGCATCCGATTGCATTTGAATCTACTTTCATCTCTGCAACAGCTTGAGGTGATGATTTCCACAGTTCAGTCATGTAGTGCATGAAAAAAAAGATTCCCCTTGACTAGCTGGCTGTTAAAGAAGGGCAATAGAGGCAGGATTGCTCTGCCTGCCTATGGGAGTACCGTTTGCGGGAGGTGTATCCCCTTCCTCTTCCGTGGCTGCTCATCCTCTGGGTCCTTTGATATAGTAGCTGTCCTGTACCTTCCCCTCCAACCGCTTGAGTGAAGTTCCACCCGCTCTGGTTACATGTTTCTCAGAGTAACAGGAGCTCATCCAGGCTCTGCTACCAGAGTGCAAAGTCGTTTCACAGATAGCTTAGCGAGAAGAGCACCGGGCTCCTCTGTCGCCTCTCAAGGTGCATCTCCTCCCCCAAAGTGCAAGTCAGGACGTTACAGAAAGAGCCATTTGTTCAATCAACCCATACGAGCCAAATGGCTGATTCCAGAGTTTCCCAGAAGCCTTTGCTTCCTCAGGCAGCGCTGGAGCTCCTGTGTCACGGTGGCCTCAGCAATGACACTGCAGGAGCTCCTGGTCATGTCCTTCACTCCTTGGGTGGCAGAGGCGGTAGGAGATGGCAAGATGACCAGCTCTTCCATTGCACCCTGTGAACTGGAGGAACACTTCCACACCTTCCCTATTTCATGTAGCTCTGGTGGCTCAGAATCACTGGCTTTGGGTCCTCTCCATAGCCGTGCTGCTGGAGGAGACACACAGTGCTCTCTTGGAGGGGGGCTCTGAACCCACCTCTCATGTCCTTGCAGCTCAGGGATGTCCTTACCCCATGCCAAACCAGTACGGAAAGAAGCCCCTGCCTCTCACAAGCCCCTGGGGGCTGCTCCAAGTCCTCTGCAGGGTCTCACCAGACCTTCCTGAAGATGATCATCTGCCTTGCAAGCATCTGCTCCCTTCAGCTGTCCCAGCATGGCAGGAGCCCAAGATAAAATGGCCTGACTTCAACTTCCCACTGATCCTTCGCTGGCTTCTGGCAAGGCTGCAAAGAATAACCAGTGAAGGAGGTCCTACCCTGGGGGCAGGAGAAGGAGAGGGCTGTGAAAGCTCCTCTGTGCACAAGGCCATGGGTGATGGGTCTTCCTGTAAAGAAGGCGGCAGCTCCTGCTATTTTTCTCTGGGCATCCATCACCAAGATGCAGAAGACCTGTTAAATGATACAGCTGTATTTCTTCTGGGGAGAGTGCAAGCTCTGCTGATTTAGCCATGTGTCTTGGCTTAATTTCTTAACTGTTTATTAGTGGCTGATTAAATGAAATTTCCCATTGCATCCATGGCTTCCTTCTTGCCATCCCTCAGCAACTCACTCAACGGGGGTGTCAGAGAGCAGCGAGGGTCAGCTGCTCCCTAAGGCATGGGGAGCTGTCAACTGAGCTCTGTAACACGGCTGGCCAGGCAGGACCTTCACCAGCCCCATCCCCGAGCAAAGTGAGCAGGACAGATCGTGGCCAGGTTCAACCAAGAGTCCAGATCACCAGGCAAGTTTATGCAGATGAGGCAGGTCCCAGGAGCTGGGAAGTCAATCCCCAGGGCTTGACCAGGGATTATGATCCCTGATCGATTTTTTTTTTTTTGTATTCACATGTAACCTTTTCTCTCCACCCTGTCCTGGGATTTCTGCATGCCTTGCTTTTGGTTTTGCGTTGTTACCATTGTAACCTACTCCCCGTCTATGAGCCCCCTCCACCAGCAAGTGTGCATCACTTCTCACAGTCCCTGCTTTGTGCACATGCACAATTATGATGATTAGAATTTATAGTTATAGAGCCCCAAAGGATGTCCTACTGTCCAGTCTTTTGAAAAGTAGGAAGAAGGACTGGTTAATTCACAGTTCTGCCTTACTCACATCCTCTAAAGGGTTAAATCAGCTCTCTACATCTTCATGAATGACAGCCTTGCTGTCCTCTGCAGTGAACTATGAGTTGTCTCTGAATTCGAGATGTAGACTTCTCTTGCAGCTCTGTCACTTTTCATAATCTTTATCTCCCTAAAACTTTTGTGATCCAGATGTTCCCTATTGGCTTAGATAGCTGTGCTGGTAACCATCCCCACTTAGTACTTATAATGCCTTTGACATAAGTCTGTGTACAGTAATCAGAGAAAGTAAATAGTATCTGCAAAGCATACTTGAATTTAATTAAAAGAATAATATCTCAGACTTTGGCACCATTGTGGGTTTGCTGCCTGTACAGACAGCTTCACAGAACAGCTATTCCTACTCTGCATACCTATAGGCTGACTGGCTTATGGTATGCACTTCTGAGGGACTCAATAATAAGAAATATTCTGTCGGGTTGGAGGAATTAAGAGAAAAATTGTCTGGGGAAGGAATTCCCTTAATGTCCTTCAGTGTCAGCATCTGAGCATCTGAGAAAAGTTTTAGGAAACCATCTTCATTGCTTTAAATAGCATCATACTAGACTGATACCTTAAAACACCTGGGACACCTGAGTTTTTTTTTTTTTTTCCTAGATGGCTGAAGAAAAGCTTCATGCCATCTGTGGTCAGATTTTTCTGTCAAGTTGTTTGTAGTTGAGTTTTTTGTTGTTTGTTTTTTTTTTTTCCTTGAGGGCAGGGATTGCATTTGAAAATCTCTCTTCTCAAACTAGCCTCCTCTTACACAGGGCATTATAATTCACAAAAGACACTGAGAACAAGAGGTAGACTTGAGCCAGCAACTTACAAAAGGCGTTCAGGGCTTTAACCATCCACTGGACTGTCATATCCTCCTCTGTCATATCTCAAAGGCAGCACTAAAGAGGATGCTCTAGAAAAGATACCTGTCGTGAAAAAAAAATTGTCTTCTATGTTTGTCTTCAAAATTTTCTTCTGTTCCCCTAAGGATTTCTTCTAAACCTGGATTGCTAAGAAAAACCTTTATTTCCCTGCAATACAGCTTGCCTGAACTCCCTGTGGGACAACGCTTCTGTTAGCACAGTGGCAATGAATACAGGTTTCTGGGTTTGGCAGTGGCAGGATATTGCATTTGGCTTTTCCCCTTTAAAGTGTTTCAAATGGGCAAGGCAACAACTTTTTATCCCAAGGGTTGTAGGCTGCCTCCTCAGTCCAGAAGCAGAAATGGGTCTGGGCTGAAGTGCCAAGTAACTCTACCTTCCACCCAAAGTTTGCTGCTGCCAAGCAGGGAACTTGAAGCTTTGAGCAGGTGCTATGAAGACCGATACCCACGTCTCAGTGCAGCTGTGGAACCTGATCATCAAAATGCAGATTAATTCCTTGCATTAACTGACCTGATGGCCCAGATGACTGCTCCATTTCACATGAGACCCACCTCCGGGCAGCCTAAGACCACAGGTCATTGACTTTGTAAATCTATGTAATCTTTGTAAATCTTCCTTAGAAAAGAAAAGAAGACCTTTCTGAGGGCCAAAATGTCTCTTCACAGCGTCTTGAAGGACATAAGCATGAGGAAGATCAGAATTGCTGTCCCACTCACTGAGCACAGAGGGCACTGGGAGAGCAAGACCATCGTGGTGGGCCCTAGGTACTGCCCGTCCCTGGGGTGAGGATCTCCGTCCACCTCCCAGCTTTGCTCAGGTTCCTCGCTGGAGAGGGGCAAAGAATTTACCCGAGACTACTGAGCTAAGGGGATGGGACAAGTTGATTTCTAGCGAGTTTGGGGGTTCATTTCTCCATAGTCTTAGTCCAATGTCCCTACTATGAAGCCCTCCTTTGATCATTTTCAGGCTTTTCAGCAGTCTGAGCAAACAGATAAAGGAGCAGTTAGGCCAGTGAGATGACATTATCTGCTCTTTCCTTAGAAGTGATTTCTAGGAGTTAAGTTCCAGAATTGTCTGGAGGTCAGCATCCCTTTTTTCCTTCTTTCACTGGATAATGGAAAGCCACAGACTTCAGAAATCTGACGAATTTCAGCAGTGGCAGCTCCCTGAGAAAAGGTGCAGTAGAAATACAGAGTCCACACATCCTGAAAAACCCCTGGAGAATAACAGTGAAAATGAGAAGAGGATGTGAAAACAACAGGTGAAGAAAAAGTGAAGCAGTTGGATTTGTTTAGTCTAGAAAAGGGAAACCTAAAGGAAGCCAGGTACATGTTCTTCCAACAAAGGAGAAGGAGAGTATGGCGATTGTGCTGGTTTTGGCTGAGGTAATTTTCTTCATAGTAGCTCGTATGGGGCTGTGTTTTGGATTTCTGCTGAAAATGGTGTTGATAACACAGGGATGTTTTCGTTACTGCTGAGCAGTGCTTACACACAGTCAAGGCCTTTTCTGCTCCTCTCCCCCCCCCACCAGTGAGGAGGCTGGGGGGGCACAAGAAGTTGGGAGGGGACACGGCTGGGACAGCTGACCCCAACTGACCAAAGGGATATTCCACACCATATGACGTCATGCTCAGCGTATAAAGCTTGGGAAGAAGAAGGAAGGTGGGACGTTCAGAGTGATGGTGTTTGTGGGGGGGGAGTGAGCGAGCGGATGGGTGGGGCTTGGTTGCTGGCTGGGGTTAAACCACGTCAGCAATCAATAGTTCTGTGCCCTTGGTGATGAGAACAACAAGAAATGTGTTCAACTTCCAGCAAAGAAGAGAAATTAAATGCCATAAAAGAAAATGAAGAGTGAATGTTGTCTAGAGATGCTGTGAAAGCTCCTTGGATGTTTTTTAGAAGACCTGAGGCAAACATGCTCTGGAGTGGTATAGGTATCCTAGATTCTGCCTTTGTGCGGAGGAAAGGACTAGGGCAGAGGTTCAAAAACTGGAGACAAAGAGAAGAGGAGAAGCCCCAGAAAATTACTTTCAGCCTTGGTGTCTCCCCCTGCCCTTGTTCTTTGCTGCTTCCATCCCTCAAAGCTATCACTTCGAAGCTGTGTGAAAAAAAAACAAACAAATGCCACCATCACTCTTTTCTTTCAACCAATGCAGAGAGCAAGGTGAGAACAAAATACTTTTCAAGTGAATTTGGGAGGAAGGGTGAAGCAAAGGAGTTACTCATCTATTCTAGAAAAGAAAGATAGCTCAATATTAAAAAGCCCAAAATCTTTGGGAGTTGATGACCTTTAGGTCCATTGCATCTCTTGGAAATCCACTTCTAAATAAATATTCATTGCTGACGCATGCTCTAATAAAAATGGCATATTGCAGTCATTTGCTGGTGCAGAGAGTCTTGTCAGCTCATTCATAGCACATTTACTGCCAAATCATTCCTTTAATCATAGAACGAGAAATGTTACACACGCCGAACAAATCTCCCTCATTAACTTGAGCGGGTTACTATTGTAGTCTGTTGTAATTCAGCTCCTGGTTTTGGAGGTTTTGTAACCTGTTGTGTGTGAGCCAGCGGTCACTACCAGGCTCTGCCAGGATGAAAACTACAGGCTAGGGCTCTGATAGTGCTAGATGTCTACTTCTGAAGAAGACTTCAATATCTCTGCCCTGGGACAGAAATACCTGCTCTTTATTTTCACTGCGTACAGCGATCCATTGAATGGCCCTTTTTATCCCCTTTTAATTGAAGTCCCATTCAACCTCGGTATAGTGTCAGGATTTGACCCTTTATAATTGTCATACACCGGGGAAAGTAAAATAAGAGGTATGGCTGCAAGTGCCCCTTGTGCCCCTCACCCTCAGCCTGCCTTCTGACACCTCAAATTTTCACTGTCAGCTTTTGTAGGGGGAAAATAATTCAAGTTGCTGTTAATATTGAAGGAAAGTTAGATAAAACCTAAGGGCTTTTATCCATGTGGGCTATGATTTAGCAACGCACATAAAGACATGTTTTTCTGAATTAGGGCCCCTTGCAGACTTTTGCAACCAGCAAAGTGAGAGCAGAAATTCCCATCAGCTTGCAGAGATAGAAGCTGCAGATGCAGTATGCTTTTTTCCTGGGAGACACTATCTGCACTCAAAAATTAAATGTATTTGGAAAACTTCCTGGGCAATAAGGGCAACTGGTGCATCACAAGCTACCTCCGTGCTAGGAACCTGTTTAGATGCGGGATGGCTGCCATGCAAACTGCCAAATGGGAATGAACCCTGGAACACACTTGTGCCTGAGCTGTGCCTGGGAGGTGTTTGGAGAACCTCGTTGGCACACACCAAAGGCACGCCAAGGACCTCTCCAACCTTTTGCTAATATAGATGGATCATGTTCTGGTGCCTGAGGACATTCCCAGACAGTTCAATGTATTGGTACACAGGCATCCAAAAATGCTGTCCCAATCTCATGTTCATCTTTAGAACTCTAGGAAAAAGAAAACTATTTCATTCCAGCACATGCCATTTCCTGACAATTAAATGACCATCATCCTCGTTTTGCTGGGCTTTTTTTTAACAGTACCCCTGTCATCTGAGGTCACCAAAGAAAAGGTGACTCTATTTCATATTTAAACTGCTCAGGCAAACTCACATCAAGAAAAAAAGAATACGGAAGTTGCATTGGTCAAGCTTAATAAAAAGCAAAGGTCTCTTTAGTATAAGGTTATCCCACTCTGCTACCGGCCTTGGCTCATGTTAATAAGTGTTATCACACCATTCAGTCACTTTTGACCCTCCAGTCCAGGTTGTCATTTCCCACGTGAGTTAACTATTTGGCTGGAAATTCAGAGGAAACCGGACTTATGCTCTAAATTCCCCTTTCCCGTACTTTTTTAGAAAAGGTTAATCACTTATGGGTTTCTTTAGAAAATTTTCATTCTAGAGCACACATATAGGTGGTAATATGTATCATGATGACATATTCAATGGCAAGATGATGTCAGAAAAAACCTGTGGACACCATTTTCGTCTTTATAACTCACATTGTCACTACGCTTGTACAGTATTTGGTGATCTTAAATTTTATAATCAGATCAATTCTGTCCAGTACAAGTACAAGTAGCTTTTTCAGCACCTGGCAATCTTTTTATTTCTCATCATAATTATTTGTTACATGGCTATCAGCTTTATCTGGGGTGCGATTACACATTTATACCAGACTCAGTGTCTTACACATTAAACCTTACATTGCCTTGCTTACACTCCCTCACAATCACTTCACTTAGCTGTGGAAATCTTGACCCAGAAAAGATCTGTCCAAAACAAGGTGGCTATCACCAAAACATCAATCTACTAGAGAGGTCTCTTTTTTTCAATGTGAGGAATTTCCATCCTAATTTGAGATCCAGAAAAACACAGAATGGGACATTCAATCCCAAACCACAAGCAGTCAGACCTTCCTCTTTCACACCACAAGTAAGAGAACTGTGACCAATATATTCTGTTTAACACCTTTTTTTTTAACACTCCTTACTACCTGAATACATTATCTATGGTTCTGAACACCTGTAGCTATGTTGTTAAGGAGAACTCTGTATGTTCTATATTTCCAACACATAAGTTAAAATATAAATATATGCATCCACATTTTTTTTAACGCACAGATTAAAGTGCATACAAGAAAAAAATAGATTTGCATACTGAGACATGTTTATGTGCATGCATATATTTAGTAAATTTTATTTTATATACCTTTTTATAACAGAATTACAATAAAGAGGCATTCAAATGAAAATTTTTAGGTTAGTTAAGTGATCTTTTGTACGTGAGAGACATTAAAAACCCACAGTTGAAAGGCTGTATTATACATGTTCAGAACAAGAATAATGTATGATAACAGTGTATTTGCTTCTATTTTAGTTTGTTAAAGGGAATCATAGTTGGTATGTGAGCTGGTTTGTTGACAGAGGGAGGAAAAAAAACATGAAACCAAGCCAAACCATTCCACCTACAATATTAATTAGCTCCAATATGAAGAAGCCATTCAGTTTTTCTCCTTTTTGCAAAAATATATTTAAATACTGATTAGAAAAACAAAGACCAAACCACTGTTTCTTAGCTCATTTGAGACAGTTATACCATTCATGTATTGAAAGTTTAGATGTCCTGTAATTTAACTGTTCACATTTCCCATCCTGTTTGTGGATCTGATCCAAAATATTCTAAAGATTCCCATTGACTATAGGGGCTTTTTATCAAAATGTTGCCAAGTGTCATGGTAAAATCCTGCCTCTTGTGAGATTTGAAAACAAATTATTACATACAAGTCTCAGCTTCTATTGAATAAAATAAGAACAAAAATTATAATTTTCATTTTGGGGGAAAGAGGCTTGAAAATGGGACCTGAGTTCATCTAAAAGCTAAAAAACAGAAGTTGAAGAAGAACGTTTATCTTTTTGTTGATTTTTTGATCACGGAGCTTTAAACCTTTGAGTGAAAGTCACAAATGCTTCAGGTCATTCTAGTCTTCCTCCCCACCTTCCTCAAAAGGTCAATCATGGGAGTGTGAGATATGTTCATCTGATTCATGTGATGATATGTGACTTTTTATCATACATATCCTTGTATAACCGAAAACCTAAAGCCTAGCAGAGGGGTTAATGTATATAGTTCAGGTTTCTGACAAAAGACACCTATTGCTGTTAAGTGGTGTAGCAAAGACACCTATTGTCTGTTAAGTGGTGTGGCGCCTGTCAGTCTGTTGGCTAGCAGTTTCAAAGTGCCCCCTAGTTGAAGAAGATTCGAGGGGAGCCTTGAAACCAGCTGAGGAAGATTCTAGAAGACCCTAGAAGGAGAAGAGAACATGTGCTGAAGAAGACACACCTAGCCATGAATATGTATTAGTACGGGGGGGATATAAACCGAAGGGTGGGAGCCATGAGGTGTGTGTCTTGGTGGGGCGGAGGCTCCCGGCACACCCAGCGCTGTTTGCTTGTCTTTATTCGCTTAATAAATTGTAAGTTTTGATTGGAATCCTGTTTTGGGACTCAATCATTTATCACAGGAGGAACTTGGCGATGTCCGTAGGTGGTCTGCAAGGTACTACAGCATATGGCAATGTACATGCAGATGAACCCATTCCACTGCCAGTGGTGCCAGGGACTCCCAAACATAACAGGAACTGCTGAGATAGACACAACCACGACTCTATCTGAGCTTTAGTTTCTTACTGAGAGGTTCTTTGACCCCACTTTCCTGCTACTGCAAGGAATGTGTGGGAAGCTACTGCTGAAGAAGAGTGTTTAAGGAGGTCCTACAGAGGACAACACCCTCAATACCCTCCCATAGGAGCAGTGAACTGTGAGGTGAACAGCTAGAGCCAGTGCCCACAGAGGTGGGACTCTGATGAGGAACAGCTGGGTACAAAGCATCACACAGGCTGGTAACTTTCTGGAAGTCCTCCAAGACAGATTATATTTGAGAATAAATGACGTTATGGAGCACAAGTCTAATGAGGAGCAGCTGAGGGAATGGGGGATGTTTAGCCTGGAGAAGAGGAGGCTGAGGGGAGACCTCATCGCGCTCTACAACTACCTGAAAGGAGGTTTTAACGAGGTGGGGGTTGGTGTCTTCTCCCAAGTAACAAGCGATAGGACGAGAGGAAATGACCTCAAGTTGCGCCAAGGGAGGTTTAGATGGGACATTAGGAGAAATTTCTTTACTGAAAGAGTGGAACAGGCTGCCCAGGGCAGTGGTGGAGTCCCCATCCCTGGAGGGATTTAAAAGACGTGTAGATGAGGCGCTCAGGGACATGGTTTAGTGGGCATGGGGGGGTTGGGTTGATGGTTGGACTCGATGACCTTAGAGATCTTTTCCAACCTTAATGATTCTATGATTCTATGATTCTATTATAGGCTTAGGGAGTCTTTAGTTAGGGAAAGATGAAGGAAGACATTAACTTGACCAACCATCCTGTTTTTAAAGGGTTATCCCTTATTTCTGGAAGACCTCCCTAAAGATGGCAAGCTCTCCCTTGCTTTAAATAATAGCTCTATTTATTTAATTCATTTCCTCTAGGTTAAGTAAAAAAATGAGCTTAATCATCAATCAAACTTTTGCAGAACAAAACTAAGCAGAGTGGCTGTTTATGGCACTTTTCAGTGTAAAATCTGCCTTGAGAAACCTTTTAACAAAAGTAAGCCCAAGCCTCTACAAGTTATTTTAAGAAAAGTCCATTCATGTTGTCCTCAGCAGTACTGAATTACACTCTTGAAATAAAAATAATGGACTTTTTGCCCATCAAAATGTGATATTACCCCATAAATCTGTTCTCGCACTTTTTACTTAAGTAAAGAAATTGCATGCAAGGAAGCAGCTCTGTGAAAGGCCCATTAACAGCTCGGTAGGCAGCAGATGCTCACCAGAGATGCAGACCAGAATGTCTCATTGCAAAGATGCAATGAGGTTATTTGTCGGTTAAAGCCTCAAGAGGTGGTGGCAAGTGAGATCTTTCTGATGGGTCCTAAACAGTTGTGGGTAGGAGCTTTATCACAAGTCTCTGGAAACATTCTTCCAAGCCCAGCGGCTGCTGGGTCTTCACTCTAGTGTGAATGTAACACAGACCATGTCTGAATCCAGCAAGGATCAGCAGGAACATGTCTGAACTACAAAAAGAAGTGATCTTGATTCAAATGTAGGAGAAGCTCTGGATAGAAGCTCTGAGATGGACAATTTGAGAAAGGCAGGACTAGGAAAAGACTCCTTACTCAGACTGCACAATGGAGTTGAACGTCCATCCGAGTAAGAGAAGCCCACAGGGGTGTGACCTACCTTGCATGCTGACCATAATCTTCTGCAGGGTTTGAAGGTCCGAATGAGACTAGAAGGGTGTCTTGGGGGGTAAGATCCTGCACAGCTTGAGGGCCAAGCTCCACAATGTTTGGCTCAGGACTCAAGGAGGTCAGAGTAGGGTCAGGGTAGCAACAAGACTAGGGCTGCTCCACAAGGAATGGCCAGTTGGAGGCTGGGGGTGACAGCAACACAGGCAGTGACCTGGGTGATGACACAGTGCACCCTCAGCAAATATAAGGATGGCACTAAACTAAGAGGAAGGATTGACACGCTGAGACGTGGCAGAGCCTTGACCCAAAGGGAATGCAATAAACTTGCAGACTGGACCAGCATCATGAGGTTCAGCAAGGAAGAGTGTAAAGTTCTGCATCTAGGACAAAATCATCCCATGCTTCAGTACACTCAGGGACCTGACTGGCTGGGTACAGCCCTGCTGAATAGGACCTGGGAGTTATGATGGACACCAGGTTGAACATCAACTAACAGTGCACTCTGATCGCTGAGTCAATGCACAGTAAAACCATGTCCTGCACTAAATTGAAAGGAATCTGACCAGCAGGATGAAGGGGACTTCTTATTCCCCTCTACCTGGCATTGGTAAGACTGCAGAATACTGCATCCAGTTTTGGGTTCGCCATTCAAAAGCATGTGGAGCAACTCAAGAGGGTCCAGCAGACAGGTCCTAGTCAGGGGCCTACAACACAGATCCTGTGAAAAGAGATTGAGAGCTGGGTTTTTTCAGTCTGATGAAGAGGTGACTAAAGGGCGACCTAGTAGCTGTCCATAACTGTATGAGCTACAGTTACATGGACAGTGGAGCGAAATTCTTTTTGGTAGTACTAGATGATATAATGGAAGACAATGTCCACAAACTGCGGCTTGGAGGGTTCATGTTGGACCTCTCAAAAAACTATAACTAAACCCAAACCCAACCCCCTCGCTAGAAAAGTAGTGCAACCCCAGAACAGTTCACTAGAGAGGTCATAGATGACTTAAGACTTGACTAGAAGACATTGCTGACTTGATCTAGTCTTGGCAACAGCCCTGCTTCAGGCAGGAGGCTGCACTAGATGCCTTCTGTGAGTGTCTCCCAAGCAACATTTCTGTGAAATTCGCTGGCAATCCAAGTCTAAAATGGAGGTAAGAGCCTCAAAACCAAAACTCTCTCAAAAGAGTAATCTGAGATACATTTCATAAATGTAGTAGATAATGAAGTTGAATATTTAGTGGACATATCATACTACTTGTTATCCATATCTTTAAAAGTTTCACTTGTAAAGAATTTTCCAGATCTCAGCCTTCAGTATTTCACATGAATAATTAACATTGTCTCTCTATGTCCAGGAGATGCTAACCACTTTATCACCTCTCCTGCTTCCCACATCACACTGCCTCCACAGGCACTTACTAGGCTTTCTTTCATATTCTTCAATTGGTTAACATAAGTGAGTTTAACTTTGAATAATGATTCCCTAGTTCTCTTTAGCTAGGAAGACTGCTGAAAGCTGCCTGGCAGAAAAGGACCTGGGGGTGTTTGTCGACAGCTGAACATGAGCTGGCAATGTGCCCAGGTGGCCAAGAAGGCCAACGGCATCCTGGCCCATATCAGCACTGGTGTGGCCAGCAGGAACAGGGAGGGGATCGTGCCCCTGTACTCAGCCCTGGTGAGGCCGCACCTCGAATCCTGTGTTCAGTTTTGGGCCCCTCACTGCAAGGAGGACATTGAGGTGCTGGATTAGGGTTGAGATAAAGACAGTTTAATAGGGAAAGCAAAAGCCGCGCACACAAGCAAAGCAAAACAAGGAATTCATTCACCACTTCCCACCGGCAGGCAGGTGTTCAGCCATCTCCAGGAGAGCAGGGCTCCATGATGCGTAACGGTGACTTGGGAAGACAAACATCATCACTCCGAACGTCCCCCCTTCCTTCTTCTTCCCCCAGCTTTATATACTGAGCATGACATCATATGGTATGGAATATCCCTTTGGTCAGTTGGGGTCAGCTGTCCCAGCCGTGTCCCCTCCCAACTCATTGTGCACCCCCAGTCTCCTCACTGGTGGGGTGGGGTGAGGAGCAGAAAAGGCCTTGACTTTGTGTCAGCACTGCTCAGCAGGTACGAAACCATCCCTATGTTATCAATCCTGTTTTCAGCAGAAATCCGAAACACAGCCCCATACGAGCTACTGTGAAGAAAATTAACTCTATCCCCACCAAAACCAGCACACTCAGTGATCTCACATTGTTTAAGAAAAGATATTAATTCTCACTGTAAACTTTGCTTACTTCGTATTTTCATACGATCGCAGACCAACATTACTCGTACCATGAAAGTCAGTATTAGCTTTGTCATCTGCAAATGGCGACACGTTGTGGAGTCAATTGACTTTAGTACACTTGTTGCACTTTCAAGCATTTCTAATGAATTTTTACTCTAGTATTGAAAATAATTTAGCAGACAATGGATCGCTTCTCTTTCTACTGTATAGGAATGAACATCTGCCAGAAACATTTTAACATTTCTATGGTTTAAAGCACCAGTGGCCACAGAGAAAAATACACCCTTTTCAACCAAGCCTTTAATGATTCTTTTGATTGAAAATGGAGCTAGCATATTACCAGAAATATGTAATGCTTTTATTCTACCAAGATATATTATTTAACAATGGGCGAATTTTGCAGAACAACTCCATTTAATTTGTTCTTTCAATCTAATGACCCATATGAATGATTGTAGACACTATTGTGGCACATAAGTTATTCTGTCAAAGCCAGAATGTGTAATTTTTTTCACATCTTCATCAGGGAAAACATTTCAATGCTTAGACCCTGTACAAAAATTGTTTTATAAGTTACTTTGTTTGCATGCTGCCTTACATCTGATGGTCAAGTATGAACAACTAAGAAAAGTCTTCTGCATCAGCTACAGTAGTCATAGTAATCATCGTTGCTGCTGATGATCCATGCAAATTTGTATCTCCAGTGAGTGTAAAGTCTCTTCTTTATAGACACTAAATCTCATTTTGTTGGAGGAGTGTTACTATCTAAAGCACTGTCGAGTCATGGCCCGTGCAATTCATCGAAATCCCCACATAGGTAATAATTAAACATAGCTGTTGACATGGATCACACTGCCAGCCTTGGACCAACTGTTGACAAGGTCCTACATACACCAACAGATCTTAACTTTCCTGACCAGCGTTCTGGGGTCTCCACCCACACATCTTCTTGCTGTTGCCCCAAAAGCTGCATTTAAGCTTTGACTCTTGTCCTTAATCCTTGTCTGAGATAAGTTGTGAGTAGGTCTGTCTTCAGCTGGGCACCTGGCTGCTCCTGAATGATTGACCTTGGATCTGCCTCACGACTATGGTCCTGCCTGATGATCTGGGCTCTCAGCTGAACCTGGCAACTGTCACTAGTAGCTCTGTTTGCCTTCCTTGGGTCCTGTGGGCCTGGGCCCCCTGTGAAGAGGTCACTGAGGAAGATGGAGGACAATATCATCCCTGGCTGTTGTTGTTACGACCTGCCAGCCAGACACTCAGCCATTGATCGCTGTCCTTTGAGCAAGGTGGTCCGGCCAATTTTCAACCTACTTGACAGCCTGCTCATCCACTGCTTCAGCCTCCAAATGAGAATGCAGTGGGAAGTGACATCTGAAATCATATTCAGTACAAGACATACGACATCTACCAATCTTCTTTCACCCACCCAGCCATCTGTTTTGCCATAGAGGCAATTAAGGCCCTCCATCACCATTTGCCATTGCTGTTGGACTCCATGATTTTTCCAGAGATGGAGGTGATGTAGAGTGACTTATACTTCCTAGTGTTCTCCTTATCACTGGTTTTTTGTTTTTTTTTGTGGGAGGAGAGGGTTGGTTTCTTTGTGTTGGTGTTGTTTTTTTTTTTTGTTCAGTTTTGGTTGGTTTTGATTTTGTTTTGGTTTTTTTTTTTTTAAGATGTGGGGTTTTTTTTAAGATGTGGCTTTTTTTTTAAGATCAGCCTTTTTCCAGTCATCAGGGATCTTACCTGATCACTGTTATTTTTCAAAGATGATAAGCAGAAGCCTCACAATCACATCAGCCAGGCCTTGAATGCAGTACAATAGTTCTTAATGACTTTTCTTAATCCTCCAAAAGGAATTTAGAATTTGCAGGAGGTATTTCATCGTGTGGTTCTTGAAACCAGGAAAATGTTTAGGCACATCCACAAAAGGTGGTTGTCTTTACACCCTGCATTACAGTACATTTTAGTATGTTTTTCTGCCGTAAAAGCCTTCTTTTGTATAGGGGAGAGTTCTCAATTTAATTTTTTAAGTTCTTTAAAGTGGACAAAACTGAGGAGGACAGAGTCACTTAAAATCACTAAGTGTTAATGTGTCTTTTGAAATGTGTTAAAAGTCTGTCTGGTTTTTATGATTCAATGTTAAAGCTTAGATCAACCTGATCTTGCATTGAAGTTTAGGCATAACATAATATCTAAAAGACAAATTATAATAAATTATTATGAAAAATTGGTCATAAATTTATCTCTTACCTAGAAAGACTGTGATAGCAAAGCAGAAAAAAAAATGATTCAGCAACATAAACTACTTTTGAAATACGTGACGTTTGTTTTCATGGAATGCAGTACTCAATCTAATTTATCTATGTTCTTAAAAAAAGTTAACTTTTTCAGGATGTCGTAAACTTTATGAAATAAGTAGGGTCAGCAAGAGGACAGTATGAAGCGAAAGAATTTTGTTTTGGTGTGTACATGCCTCAAGAATCATGCATTCAGAAACCATCAGATGTTTTTTCTTCAAATTTTTCCATTTTTAAAAAAACTTGTGAAATCTGTTGTATCCATTTTTATTTCCAAGGCAGCTATGGACGTAATCTTTTCTTTGTATAAACAAACAAGTTCCAGAGCTGATAAATGCTGATTCTGTTCAGGTTAAATCCTTCATACCTGTAAAGAAAAAAAAGTTTTAATAGATTTTAAAATGAATGATTTATGAAATATCTTAGACAGCGACGTTTTGTTACTTGTGAAGCTTGTAATAATTCAGTGGTATATTTGAGGGAAATATAAATTTCACTTTAGAGAAAAAGACATGATATATTAACAGAAACAATATTTCCCCAAAATACCTCTTGTAATAAAGTAGCGTCCTTTATTCCATATGCTTTGCCTGAAGCATTGATTAGTACATGTAATTACAGAAAAGCTTTGCTAAAATCATTAATCAAAACAGGCTCTGTAGAAGCTGTGACCAATAGATGGGCTGTCTAGAGATGAAATTGCTAATGAGGAGGGAAGGGTGGTACATGATGAGCAATCCTGTAAAATCGTACAGGTGGGTGCTCTTCTGTCGGTATCTCGCCATGCATTTTAGCACCTTGTTGGCTAAATTATGAGCTTGAGGGCTGTTCCTTACAGACAGTAAGCTTGGATGAGCCTCTGCCGCTGAACTGAGCATACGGTCATTATTTGCTGGAGTCTTGTGGACATCAGGTTTGCCAACACCATGGCAAAGGGTTGTTGTGCTGACAGGACAGACACATGACAAGAAACAACTTCTAACCAAGAAAGCTGCCCAAATAAGAAAATAAAATATTTTTGTTATAGATCAACTCCTTAAGAGTCTGCTGAGTCCTAGGAAGCATTAATGAAATGTACAACCATGCTTCCCATTTCTTCTGTCTATAGCTTATGTCTTGAGCAAGCTCCCTGATATCTCTCCTGACTGTAACTTTGACTGATACTGGGCTGTCTGACTGATTTTCAGCCATTTAAGAAATGCTTAGTTTTCTGGAAACTTCCTTTTTTAGGCAACTGATGTGAGGTGTCCTAAATTAATGCTGTTGTAAGAAGGTGGGACCTCAGAAGTGATTTAGCCACTTTGTAATATACTTCCAATTCTGTTCATTAGCTCAATCTTTTCCAGTCTTGGCTAATCTTGATAGATACAAATATATGCCTTTTGTAGCGTACAAACTCAACTGTTTCGCTGGATCTAAGGTGTCTGTAACAGCTCATGCAAAGTAAAAGCTCCATAGCATCTTTTTTCTTTTTTTACTGCTTAATGTTTTTCAGACATTTTCCTAGAAACCAGATATATAGGGGATCCTGTAAACAAGCAGTGACATGCTCAGAAAACAGAAGGGTGGTCCTGGTCTTCAGGAGTTTCTCATCTAGATGCAGGAGGACAGATTGCAGGGAGCTAGGTCAAACAGTCCAGGAGAGCAAGATAGCAGTGACTTGGCTATGACAGTGATTAGAGTAGTTAAGTGGTGCTCATATATAACAGGGCTAAAGTTAAGCAAACTTAATAAAAATTCTCATTTCCAAGCCATCTGAGGTAAATACCACAGTGTCCCTTTTTTCCTTCTCCAAGACATGTTATTGTCCCCTAAAGTCAATGTCATCTTCTGCTTCCTCCTTCCCTACCTTCCCCCAGCTTCCCCTTCCCAAATGCTCACACGTTGTTTCTGTCAGTGTTTTCTGTTCTGTTTGTTTTCGTAACAATGAAATAAAAGCCTCTGAAATCCCATTTTTTTCTACAGTTGTTGTAAATGCCTTCATTAATGAGACTTCTCTTTGTTAGGAGTAGCTGATTTATTTTATTATATTTGCCAGAAATGTATCTGGAAGAAAAATAAACTGTAAGAAATAGATCTTATCATGCCATGCACGCCTGACTTTCAAACTGATTTTACTGGAAGCTACATTATGGGGACAAAGCTGATGCAGTGGCATTCTTCTGAACCTCAAAGAGACAGTGAATCTTGACAATCCTGCCGGAGAAACTCTTGAGCTAGCAGTGTGTCCATTGAAATTCAAGAAAATGCCTTCCCTTTCTTTTCTGGCTTCAAACTTTTGAGTTCACAGAAATGTTAGGCAACTCTTTTGCTTTGAAATTATTTTAAGGTGGGAGTCACCTTGGGTACTCAAACTCAGGCATTTAGCTTTATCATATAGCTACAGGACATTTGTGTTCCAGGAGAAGAGCTGAGCAGTCTAAAAATATGAATGATGGTCTCATCAGCTGTCCATTTCTACCCACCAGAAACTGCAAGTCCCACTGGAAAACAACTCTCTTTGCTTTAACTGAAAAAAAACTTAAAATAAAAAAGAGTGGCTGGTTAAAGATGCAAAGCAGCTTAGAAAAATCCCAGCAAGAGCTCACCCAAAATAAGACCTAATCACTGAAAGCTTTCCATCCAAGGGTGAATCTCATCTGGGTTCAACAGGATTATCTCTGGAATAAGAGTGCAGTTCAAACATCCCGACTCACCTCTGGTCAATGAAGAATGCTGGTGATTGTGCTGTTGGGTCTCATGTCATTGACAGGTTTCCATTTCTGTGCGTATTAACCTCGTGATATTGCTGATTTGGAAAGGCAATCTGCCACCAAATACAAGGGTGTTGCTAAGTCTTTCCAAAACCACAATCCAGGGTCTTTGGTTTCCCACTCTTCTGCTTCCAGTCCTCTCTTTGCACACACATCCACCCCGTAGCAGCAATCTACTGAGGTAGGTCTTTTCTTCTAAAAAACAATTTCTGCACTTTTATGGGCAAAGGGAGTATGCTTAGGAGGGAGATATGATTTGGATTTTGTTTTCGGCATCACATTGCTTTTAGTTCTCACAGGGTTTACTGCGTGAGAAAACTGCGTAGAAGTCTCAGCCGGGGTCCTGGATAAGACGTTGTCCACTTAGGAACAGATCTAAAGCCATATTTGATTTTGAACAGTAACTGAGGAATGTTTGTTGCTGGTTTTGCAAATGGGTCTTCAATGTGAAGTTTAAATCCAATGTTCAAAATCCCCTAAAAAGAGAAAGGGGATTGGATTTGAAGTTGTCATTTGAAACTTTTTAATGATAATTTTCTATAACTCAATTCTGGGTTCTAAATTATTTCCCACCAACTTCCTATTATGGAAATCAACATTAATTAACACTGCTTTTACCATGTTCTTATCATTACCATGACTTTCAGCCATGACTTTTATCACTGTCTTTATTACCTCTGATACATTTCAAAGTTATTATTCTAAACCAATATATACCAAAATTAGTCAGTAAGAAGCTGTACCAGAGCCAGGCAAAAGTGATTCACCTGTTCCACATTGACTCAAACACAAATAATTTGGAATCTTTTCATGGACAAATAGTTTCCAATAACACTGTTATGTGGGAGCATGATTCTTCACTAGCCTTAGTTGTCACGGTGTGTCAGTGATGAAGCAATGACCAGATTCAGGTAATACTTAAAACCAGTTGCAGCTTATAGATTCAATATTTGCTCTATTTTCTTTCTAACTGACCGCCATGCAGTCATCATATGGGCTTTGTGTTTCTTGCTGGACAATGTCTACAACCAGCACAAGAACTAAAGATTGTCCCCATCACCAGACACTGAGGACCTCCCCCTACCAGGGAGCTGCTGAGCAGAAGACTGACAGTTCCATTATCTTCTAATTTACTTATTTATTTTACTCGCAATTAACCTGGAACTTTGACCAAGACTCATAAAAGCTTTTCAGTGTAACCAAAAGTGCAATGGGTAATGAGTAGGGGGGATAAAGAATAAGCAAAAAGTCAATCAGAGAGTAAAAAAACTAAAAATAAAATAAATTAAAAGAAAAATTGGCTAGCCCCATTTACGGTGTCTGCAGTGTCCTGCACACCAACACCTCTGTCGAAGTTTGAACCTCCAGAGATATTAATATTGTGCTAATAATAACCAGCTCCGTACCTCTACAGCTCTGTGTATTCTACATATGCGTAAGATATTCATTGCTAATTTGTCTGCCGGAAGGTCTGAAATCCTCTCTGAAGATTTAAACATCTTACAAGTTTTAATTTTACATCGAAGTTGCCGAAGGTGAGCCCAGTTTCACCACCCACGCGTGCACTGGAAAAAAAAGGCTTCTAATTTGCTAGCAGAAGGTCCTCAAATTCCCACCCACAGGAGAATGGTATTTTAAATTTTCCCAGAAGAGTTGATTATGGCGAGACCCTTAAATTACCACCTACATCCGTACACCCACATGCATGTGCACTGGGGTTTCTGTAACGTGGAGCCCTGGAAAATGGACTTTTTGAGATATCTGGACATAGGTTTCTACATGTTTGTTGACAGAGCAGAGGTGAGAAAAAGAAGTCTGTGTGGAATCTCTGCACTGCAGCTATAGTTTTCACCCCTAGAAAGCTATGTCTCTTAACAGGCTGGAGCTCGTCCTCAAACTTGCACACCTGTAACTGTTTCTTTCTTTGGATTCAACCTGGAAATTAAGCTAATTTTCTGTGCTGCTGCTGCTGCCTTTACATCACGATGATATTTCAGTCTGGGTAGATGTTATGCTTATTCTTTTAAAAAACAGAAGAAGTAGAAGAAAAAAAAAATCACATGGTCCTCACTCAGCTGGAACAAGGTAGCTGCAAATATGCACACCACAGGTTTCAAGGTAGCAGATCCAGCACGGTGTGAGAAGTGCTGGCACTCAGAATAATATTGAGCCTGTTGATAGACCCTTTCATCGGGGGGAATATGAGCAAGCGAAGGTTCCTGCAAAACTGGCACCATCCCTCTTTGCCAGGCAGGGGAGCAGAGGCACAGGAGGGATGAATGCCCTGCTTGATTAATGCTCGCTAGCTCTTGCCGCGACAGATTTAGGAAGAGATGCTAAATCTCCCGATTAGCAGTTTCCTGTCTCAAGTACCCAACAGTACTTCTGCATATTTTATCCCCTCCTGTCTCTCTGGGACACTTGGGCCACCCTCTCTCTGCTGAGCTCTGATCTACTCCCAGAATATAATCCTGCAATGCCTCTGCCCTCTTTCCCAGCCAGGGAGGTCTGTAGGTTGTGAGTTTGTTTTGGCCCCAGGTCATCTGCTAGGCTTCTTGCTGGAAACATATGACTTTCTGTTCCTAAGCAATACAGCTATTTTCCTAGACCTCCTCTCTCTGTCTCTGCATAGTAGCAGGGATCCTGGCTAGTAAGGCCCACTTTCGAAAAGCAAATGAGGTCATTAACATCCCAGCTGAGATTCTCAATATGCAAAAAGCCACGGCATTGAAAGATGTTCAGCATCCTCTTAACTGCAGTGCATTGTGTGTTGGCATTTTGAAACTCATGCCTGGATAGCAGGCTCATAAATGGGCATAGCATGCTCGAAAAATGTGGGTGCAGTTGAACAAGAGAGACCTTGGCTGTACTCATTGCTTTTCTATATGAACACATATATGAGAGACCTTTTTTTTCCCCATCTGTTTCAAATTAGAAGCCAAAGGCTGATTGCAAAAATATAGAAAGGGCTATGAAAAAGCTATAACATTACAGCCCCATGTGCTAGGTCTGAGATTTGTCCTTACAGTGGGATTCTCAACAGCTCAACAAACGGTACTGGAAATGTCAGACACTCTCCTGTGTGTTTTCCCAATGCTGGGTATGCAAAAGCACCCAGAATTACAGACAACATCCCTGGATGGAGTTCAGCTCCTCTTCTCCACTCCAGGGAGGCCCAGAATAGCAATCAGAGATGGATGGAGAGACGAACTCCTGCCGTGGCTGGCAGCAGCTCTGCTGGGAAAGTAACAATGCTGTCTGAACTGGCTTTAAGGCAGTGAGATGCAGTAGCATGAGGCTGTAAAACTAGAACTTGGTTGAGAAGTGTTGTTTAGCAGACATCTCACCTCAATGCATCCAGAACAGACTTGGGTTTTATGGTTCCATGGGTAGGTTGAGGTTCTGTATGTCCATCTGAGAGTGGCCCTTGCCCCTTGCCTGCTCCTTGGTAACTTAACAGCATGGCTGGGCCGTGTTGGTGAGAGGGGGACCATGTCTCAACATTAGTGACAAGGTGCCTGTAAGAACAAACATGCCCATGAGTGGGACTAATTGGGCTCCTTCTGATGGGGCTCATCAATGAACTTCCAGGGATGAGCAGCCCTTGTGCTCCAGGACTTAGGCTTGGGAGCTTGGAAGAAACTCACAGTGAAGTTACCAAGGCTGATACCCCTTGAATGCTAAACAAAGACATAACCATCTGGTCTCAAATTCCTTGTGGGAGCGGGAAAATTTGGAAGAAAATGAGCAGTTATGGAATTGCCTAGGATTTAGCTATTCTAGTCGTTAGACTGGCTGAGCGGCTGCTGGGTAAATGTGACCTTTCGTTTGTTCCCTTTTCCTCCTAACTTTTCAGAGGTGATATAATATTATCTAACAGCCAGTTTCTCACCACTGCAGGCTATGACTGATACTGTAATGAACTCAGGGAATGCATCTTGGGGTTTTTTCCTCTTTTGGTTTGAAGGAACAGCAGATCTCCAGCATTTGCATGAATCAGAGTCATGGAAATCTTTACGGTGCTTATTTCTTCCGTGTTCCCCAGTCACACGAAATGGCCTCTGGTCTAGAAGACATAGTAGATGATGGGATTTCTCCCATCTCTTTCATAAGACAGAAGGTGGTAATAGAAGTTCCACCTCTCAGTGAAATTAACCCAATTGATCAGATTTTGACCAGGCTTGAAGTGGCACGGACTGTGGAAAGATGCATCTTCTCTCATCTCTGGAATTTAGCTTCAATTAGTGGCAGAAAAAAGGGTGCACATAAGTACCCAAGCATGTGTCTACCCTTTCAACTGAGTGAAAGTCTGAGCCCAAATAATAAACTAGGAAGCTCTAGTTGGGGAATGAGTTCTTTTTGGGTGAGGACCCAGGACGTTTGGTGACTCAGAACATCACGTACAAACCTCCTGAGCCTGAGCTAATGCCAAGTAACAGCCAGGAGGGAAATGAAAAGCTGATAACTGCATACACAGTGATCCACTCTAAATTAGCACTGACCCCTCAGGAAAGAGATCTTGGAGTCATTGCAGATAGTGCTTTCATATGCCATGCAAGTGCTCGATACAAGCAAAAAAATGTGAATAAAATCCTAGAACTTACAAGGAAATAGATAGAAAACAGAGCTTCACTTTAAAACTGTGTATATCAAACCCTAGTGCGCCTAAATCTGGGACACTGTGTGTACTTCCATTCATGCAATATAAAAAAGGATTTAGTAGACTTAGAAAAGGTAAAAAGAAGGATGATCAGAGACATGGAATAGTTTTCATATGAGGAATGGGTAAGTGGGACTTCTCATTGCAGCAGAGAGCCATTCTGTGTACCAGTAGATATCTACAAAGTGATGACGAGTATGGCAAGGGTGAGTAAGCAATGGCTATTCATTATTTCTCACACCATGAGAACCCAAGGGCACTAATGAAATGATCAGAGAGCAGGTTTAAAACAAACATAAAGAAGTTCCTTTACACAAATCATGGAACTTATCATGGAAGTATAAAATTTAACTTTTTTTCATAAGGAGTTTAGAAAAATCAGTAGAGAAGAGGCTCAGGGCTAACAACCAAATACCTAATCCAGAATAATCTAGCAAAACCACTGAGCACTGCAGCGTAGGAGAGCAAAACAGATGAGATTCACTTTATTCTCTCTTTTTTAAACATTTCCCTAAAGCCCTATTATCAGTCGATCTGAGACTGGGTAAGGTAGGTTCAGGTCCTAACCATGATGGCAAATTTATAGCAAGGAATGAAATGTTTCTATACTCACCCTATAGCCTGGTTTCCTTGCAGCGTGGCCTTAGCCAGAGTACCTTAAGGAAGTTTAACCTCGGTGATTTCCTAATTAATTCCACTAATGCGGATCCAGAGCTGGGAACAACTGATCAGACATCAGTTCTCAGGAAAAAAAAAAAAAAAAGAAGAAGAAAAAATACATCTGGAGACTGTAATGAATCACAACCTCCCCCAAATCAACACATCATGCTGTTGTGAAAAAAGAAGAATGCTGTGCTACGCTGTGTAACCTGCCAGTGATGCTCTCCTCACTCCTGGGAAAGCCTCGGTCAGAGAAGAGTATATAAAGTGGGGCACGCCATTTCCAGAAAGATTTGTCCTACTTCAGGAATATCGAGCAGGAACCATAAGAGCAGCCAACAGGGGAAAACTACCAGTGGGAAATACTGAAATCATTATCTCCTTCGAAGGGAAGAGGACCGAGCAGAATGTGGCAGCACTGTTCAAATCCATGAAGGACGGTTTTGTCAGAGGAGAAGAAATCTGTTCCTTGTGTTCACAGTGGATGTAAGAAAAGACACAATGGGTTTAAAATGCTACAGGGAAGGTGGTTGTTAGATATTGGGAGAGATTTTCCAATGGTCTGAACACTGGAATGAATTGCCTGCAATGTCTCCATCGTGGGAGGACTTGAAAAAACGGTTTAAACAAAGATCCGTCAACAGCGACCTAGAAATACTGTATCTTGCTTTGGGACAGGAAAATAAACTATGCAACCTCTTGAGATCTCTCCCAGAACCTATAAATTTGTAATGCAGTCTTAAACCTCTCCCGTAGGCTTGATAATTTGGGTGAAAACACTTTGGGTGTCTTGAATTAATTAGGCAGCCTTTTACTAGACTGTGGATTGGGACTGGCAATGTCATTTCAGCGAGGTCCATGGAACACACAGCTATTTTAGCTTTCTATTGCTATAAGGAGATCTTCATTTCTCTTCCCTGCAGCAGGGTTCAAGAAGTATTCAGGCTTTGCTGAGATTTTCAGGGTACAAATTGGGGGGAGCGACGTGAATCATTTCATCCTTATTTCTTTAATCACAGCTGGGAGGAGCACAGTGTATGGTTTCCCTGTCCTGGCTTCTGGTTTTTCAGCATGAGTTAGCTGAGATGATTTGGGCAGGCAAAGATTTCGTCATCACCCTCGAGGGTGGGTGGGTCATTAGAGACGAGAAGGCTCTGCCACAAAGGTGGTGGCAGAGGTTGCTCAGGGCAACACAGCGTGGGAAGCAGCAAGAATGGATGTTTGGATAAATTCAGCCACCGAAGAGCAGGACTGGGCTCTTCCAAGCTCTCCAGCTGAGCAGAGGTGGAATTCAGCCCTGTGCTGCACGCTCGTTGCACCAGCAAAGCCAAAAGGCAAAAGCTGCTCTTACTTTACTCTGCACCATTGCAAATATCTTTGGGTTCCCCTTTGCTGTGGATGACCTGGGGGCAAAAATATTTGTGGTGCAGGGTTCAGGTGAGCTGCTCTCCATCATGCTCTTATGACCAAGCAGGTGCCACCACCAAGCGATACCTGGGGCAGCTTTTGGCTCATGCTGTTGTCCATTCAGCTCGCAGCTGCTGGAAGAAGGAGGCATGAGCAAGACCTTCACATCTCTCTTGAAAGAGTGGTCAGGCCTTGGAACAGGCTGCCCAGGGAAGTGGTGGAGTCCCTGTCCCTGGAGGTATTTAAAAGGCGTGTAGATGAGGTGCTTAGGGACATGGTTTAGTGGGCATGGGGGGGTTGGGTTGATGGTTGGACTTGATGATCTTAGAGGTCTTTTCCAACCTTAATGATTCTATGATTCTATGATTCTGTCTTACCATGGAGATGAACATCTCCTAGATGTCTGCTCTGGCTATATGAAACATAAATATCAGCTCTGTTCGTGACTAAAATCAGCAAGAAATGACGTGGAAACTGCTGGCATCAGCCGGGAAATCTGTGTACTTATGTAACGAATATTGCAGGGCCAGTGCCTTATACACTAAAGCTAAGTGAAAAAAAATGGAAACTAGATGTTGTCTTGTTTATTTATCAGATTATCTCTCAGCCCACCAGTGCAGTCAGCAAACATTTACTACAGCTTGTAAGGAGCAGTCAGTAAAAGTTTCTACAGTCTCTGGAAATTCATTCTTTCTGAGGCAGAAACCTCTGGTTGGAGAAAGCTTTCTTCCCCTGCTGCTTACGTATTTTTCTATGGGGTTGGTCAGGATGTTATCTGAGAATTGTTCACCAGATGAGCAGATCATTTACTCTACTCACTGCCGTTAGCCAGGGCTGCTGCAGTCCCCGTTCCATGATGTGTCTCTGCTGACTCTTCTGCCTTGCATTGGCTTTCTGGCATGACTGCAAGGCAAGGGGGGATATACGGCAAAAGAGTTGCCTGGGGTGACGTGCCCAGAATGAAGTTCAGGATTCACTTGGGCTTCCTCTCTCTGGACATCACCAAAATCCCTTTATGAGCTGCTTGGGTTTATCCTCCATTTGAGAGGTGGCATAAACGCCTGCAGCAGTTCCTCTACGTCTCTACCCATCCCTTGCCTCTAGAATGAGTGAAAACACTCCAAAACCAGAGCAAGGACCACCCAGATGTTGTGCGTGCAATGCTCGGTGCGGTAACATCTGATCCATCCCAAGGCTTCTCGATGCTGCAGCACCAGACCCAGCAACTTGTGTTTGGAAACACATTTCCACTGCATGGGAACGTCATTTAGACACAGCAGCCTGCCGTTGTTGGCTCTGGGTCCCTAACAGCCTGGGATGGGTTCACATCCAAAACATACCCCATACTGTATTTTAATTAAACTGAACAAACAAACCAATCATGAAGCCATCCAGCAGTGCAAACTTTGCATTGTGGCTGAGCTGGACCATGCACCACTACGAGGGGCGAAACTGGATATTCACACAGCTTCTTCTTTCTGAATATGTGCGGCCAAGAACCAGCGTATACTTTCTTACAATAAAAAAGATGTTGAAAAGGAAAAAAAAAAAAAACCACAAACAACCCACAAAGAAAATGGCTTCAGGACTGTTCCTCTCTCGCCCGTATTTATTCAACCTGTCTTCCTCTCTCTGCAAATTTGGCAAACAGAGTCTGGCATCCCAGCTCAGGGGACACCTGTTAAATAAATAGGCTCAGTCTCTAACTGCTACATTCATGGCAGAGTTTCCTGGTTCCCTTAGGCAGCTAATTTTTGTTGATTATCATACAGTACAGAGGGATTGTTTGTGTTTCTGCAGCCCATCCAGGCACTGCCGCTGGTAACGGGCATGTCCACGTGACTCAAGCCTGCTGCCTGCCTGGAATAAAGAATGATTTTTGTATTCCCATGTTTAATGTGGATCACAAGGCAGGGAGAAGCAGCCAGGTGGGGTTCTTGCGGAGGTGAATTGAGCCCCAGTTGATTTGCTTGGTTTTCCTGTAACAATGCCTCTTCGAAGAAACCTAAGAGCTGAACCAAGGCTTAACTGAAAGCAGAAGTTGCTGCCTGAGGCAGAGACACAAACGAGCTTGCTAAGAGGCAACAAATGGGCTGGGAGGCCCTCAGAGAAGGAGTAAGCAACAGAGGGCATAGAGGAGCTGGATTTTAGTATTGAGGGCTCCAGGATACACATACAAATTGAACTGTCCCAGGACATGCCTACGCACAGAAGCAGATGTGCACAGCCTCATACATAGAGTCATAGAATCATAGAATCATTAAGGTTGGAAAAGACCTCTAAGATCATCGAGTCCAACCATCAACCCAACCCCCCCATGCCCTCTAAACCATGTCCCTAAGCGCCTCATCTACACGTCTTTTAAATCCCTCCCGGGATGGGGACTCCACCACTTCCCTGGGCAGCCTGTGCCAAGGCCTGACCACTCTTTCAGGAAAGAATTTTTTCCTAATGTCCAATCTAACCCTCCCTTGGCACAACTTGAGGCCGTTTCCTCTCGTCCTATCGCTGGTTACTTGGGAGAAGAGACCAACCCTCCCCTCGCTCCAACCTCCTTTCAGGTAGTTGCAGAGCGCGATGAGGTCTCCCCTCAGCCTCCTCTTCTCCAGACTAAACAGTCCCAGTTCCCTCAGTCGTTCCTCATAAGACTTTTCTCGAAGTTCTCATCATGCAAGCCAACACGGAGAAGGCATGGAGCCACATCAGCATGGTGCTCTCCATCACCTCGGGTCTATTTCTCCTGAGCCAGGCCTCGAAACTCATGTACAGTGCTGGGCTAGGCAGTTTTCAGAGATGAACTTACCCCTCACCACCTTCAAATACAGGCTTAGAGAGATGCTGTATTCCCTCGACCATATAGTCTGGCTGTCTGGCATAGCCAGCTCCAACTATCTAGAAATTTGGCTACGTAGAGGTGTTAAGGATTTAAACTAAATGTAATAGTTCATTAGGGTATTAGTGGTGATGTGTAATTGTAAAGGCTTAGAGGCATAAAAACATAGATATGGTTCCTTTAACTTGGCTTCTGCCTTAAGGGCTTCTCTTCACTGCAGTTTCTTGACTGGACATGGACTGAAGCCTAAAACCGTTGGCTTCAGGATAGAGGAGGCTCACATTTGCAATGCTGATCGCCACGCCTGGGACTACAGGCTTTTGTGCCCACCAGCTCTCCTTCAGATCTGAAGTTGAAGCAGCAAATTTCAAGACTAAATAACTCGCATAGGGCATGATGTTTCTTGCCTAAGTTTAGGAAGTAGATGGCACTGCTCAGTTTGCCTTCTTTCTTCTCCATGTCTTGTACTCCCCACTTAAAATTCAGTATCTTCCATACCCAAATGTCAGCACTTCTGGTGTACCCCATAGTACTGGGGTACTTATTCATGTTGCAGGCAAGACATGAGTTGTAGGTGGAGGCAATATCCGTTATTAAACCAAGAAATATATTGAAAACAGGAGAGATGTATGTGCATATATACACCTTTTTTTCAGATGAGACTGCTCTGCCATCCCGAGGAGGATGCAATCTAGAAAGGGGTGGATTTGCTGCAAATACCATTGAATTAGGGGTGGGATCTCTGCCAAGGATTTAACTGAGAGGAGCAGCTCATCTATTTCTGTGCGTTTTGGACTCCTGTATGAAGTCGTCGTCTTGAGGGATTCTCCGTACTGGCTAGAAAGATTCACAGTTTATTTCTGAGCATGGAATAAACTACCTCTATCTATAGATTTGGCTCAAAACCGGAACTCCCTGGGAATTCCACGGAAAAATCCCCTCCGTTTTCTTTTTGGAGATAATTATTCTGAAATGGAATGAAACTCAAATCTCCTGTGGAATGGGAACTCTCACAGCTAGTTTAGATGAAGTTGTGAAGGGATTCCCTTTACATCTTTTTGAAGCATGTCTGAAGCTCACTGAGGAGCCTGAAACCCAGTCTGCCAGCTTCGGAAAAGATGGGAGCCTAAGCAGTCCTGAAAATCCTGAGTGAAAGCCAAATATGGTGTTGCAATGGAATATAGAACATTTTGGACAAAAGTTAATTTTTTTCCCATAGGAAAATAATTGATATTCCAGAAACTCAATTTTCTCTGAGAAAATAATTCCAGTGAAAATCTCCCGGTTAGATATCTTTATTTCTAAACCAGTGCACATTAAAGGGCAATGATGTTGCTATCCTATATATGAAAGGCTGCAAAATCCCATTCTTTCTCATAATATGATAAAGTCCATCTTTCCAAAAGAAACTATAAAAAATTCACAGCCCTGACATCCATGACCACACCAAACACACAGAGAAGGGTGAAGAAAACTCACTTTTTATGTCTGTGCACGTGTTGAATGGGAGACACTCACCTGACTCCTGCCACGCCTCTACCAAACCATCCTCAAAACAGAGATGCACATCTACACTCCTGGCAATAGGTCGAACTTGCAAGTGTGGCAAGGTAAGAAAAAATGTTTGACAGTGAGCTGCCTAAAGAGAGCAGTTTCTTTATCTCTCCCAGAAAAGGAGTGCGGCATGCTTTGCTTGCAACACATGAACATGGATGATCCAATTCCCCTTTTCTTTCAAGCTCCTTGATCCCTCCAGCTTTTCAGGTTCTGCCTCACTCTTCTCAGCCTGCTGTGAACCCGCTGCAGTTTATCAGTTCTTTACAGTGGGGGACAGCAGGAGCAGACACGGTATTTCAGAGCTGGTTGCATTAATAACTGTCTCTATCTCCACTCAGGATTTCCTTGGTTAGACATCCAAAGCTGTATTTCCTATTTTAGCTTGCTACTGTTCAACAGGACTCTGCATGCCTGGCTGAATGCGTTTTGCAAGGCTCAATCCCCTTCCCTGTCCCTAATTTCCATTCTTTGTTAAAACCCGACCTTGCATTGAGACGAATTGAAACACATTCTACTGGGATAAACCCAGCTTGCCTGGTTATTCACCAGCTTCAGTCTCAGCTGCAAGGAGCTGAAGCAATCCTGTATTTTCCTTGCATTCATAACTGATCCAAGAAAGATAACTGCTCAGCCTAGCTGTAAGACATAGTCTTAAAATGCCATTACATCCCCCGTGTCTTGTTTGTTTTGCTTGAGGTCTATCGGTGGATCAGTTAAGGTGTATCTGAGTAGCAGCTGAATTCCCTGTTGCCATGCAGCCTCAACAGAAACTCAGGTACAAGAAATCCTTTCCTCCTTCCTCACAGAGCTGTCCAATTCTCCTTCACTGTGTTTTTACCTCTTTAATCATTCATTTTAATGGGATTTTTTTTCCCATTCACGTTGATTTTAATATGCATATCAACAAGTTTAATGTACTTTTGATTCAGCACCTAAAAAAATAATATATCCTAACCTGCTTATTTTATTGGTGTCATTTATCTTAATTCTAACAGGGACAATATCGCTTACAGGGATTTTGAAATATAATATACTAATTTTATTTACTGTACACCTGGTAAGTCTGAAATATAACAACACTTTGTTTCATCTTATTAGAACAGTGACACATCTGGATAACTATAACTTATTAAGTCATCTCTGCGTTTTAATATCTGCCATTCATGCTATATGGTATATGGAGAATAATTTAAATAGCAGTAATTACCCAGCAAACATCTTTGTGTTAGAATAGTTTGCATCATAGTTTGGCTGCTTCTCCTGAATGAAGAATAATGAATTTGGGGGGGAAATATCTACCTAGGCACAGAAACCTCAGACGATTTCTAGCCATGTCCGTTATTCAGTAGGGTTGTGTCTTGCTTTGCATCGTCTCCTGTGAAACAAGTTTTACCCACTGACAATTGACATAATTTCTTGGCTGGAGTGAAACTGAGATCAGAAATCAGGCTGTGTTGTTTATGAACACAGTGACAGAAGGTAAAGAAAGAGGCGAGACATGCAACATAACTCAGGAGTATTGACTAAGCTCTGGTTCACATCCAGATTTGGGATCTATCCCTAACTATGCTCAGACATGTCACCAGACTGCACAGATGAGGAAGTTTTTGGCAGCCATAATTTAAAAGCATGTTTATTTAAAGCTCTTTATTGACTTTTTCTGGACCTATTCAGGTGAGAAAAGTTACTCAAGAGTTCTCTGACTCAGACTTTGGTGTTCCTGCAGCGTTTTTTTGAACACTGTTGAGCAGGAATGGCCTTCTTCAAAGCCCATAGATGTTTTAGGAGTCTGTTCATCCAACTTTTCCTCCACATCACTGCAGGGGTGGATGAAGCACTCCAAGTATGTGCTCTACATCTTCTTGATCCTTTTTGAAGCTGGATCGTGAAAGACGCTCCATGCATATGAGCTATTGTTAGCATCGGTGTCTTTCCACTGCAGTGTATGTATCACTCTGTGTCGCCCAGCAGCTGCTTGCTTCCATGTGGGTGACTCAAGGAGCTGTAAAATAACTAGATAACTAGCCTGAGATTCTCTCCCTTCTTTCAGAGTACAGCCTAATTTTAGCTGCTGCTTCCACGCCAAAGGATGCGTATTTTAGATGCATCAGCTGCTCTGTATCATTTAAATGTGCCCCACAAGTAGAGGGGATCTGGGGAAGCACTTCCAAATAGATGGGAGAGGTATCAGGTGTCGTGGGAGTGGGTATTCTGCTCTAGGCATGGAAAAACTGATGCTAAGGGGAGGAAAAGGTACAATGGAAAGATTGGTTTTGAGACTGCGTGGAGTGAGACATCGAGGAGTGGGATATTACATCTAAACCATTCTTGTTACTGGTCTAACTATCATGAGCATGACGGGAAAGCGAAGTGAAAAGCAAAAGTCTTTATCCATTCTAGTTTCTTCCATCACTCAAATGTGTGAACAAGGAAGCTACAGAGCACAGGAGACAGGTTGGAGGTGGTAAACCATTCCCCTCTGTCATATACCCTTCTCCTTGTGATATACATAACCTACAGATTATTGCAATCTTTCTCTGCCCCTCATTTATAAAACAGCTGGCAATTGTGAGTGCCCAGATTTGGACAGTCTTTCCAAAGATGGGGTGGTGAGGAGAATGGTACAGCAATTCAATGATTCTCGTCAATAACCTGGAGCCTGTTTTAACCGTAGGATTTACTGCAGGGTAGATGACCTTCCTAGAAACAAGAAACTAGTGCCTAACTTGCTTCTGGAGGACTGTGGATGCCTTCTTAAAAGGGTTTATTAAAGAAATGGGATGCAACTTTCATTATAATCTCTGTCCTCTTCCTCAGCCCTTTAAAGGGCCTTTTAAACCCAAACTGTGTCTAAGCTCTGAAGCAGCAGCCCTGCACTGTATGGCCCTCGGTCCTGGTCATCTCACTGTCCACACTGGAGGAGGAAATTGAAGTGAACTGTCCTTCTTCCACATCTGGGTTGGCGTTCAAAGGCAGCCAAAGGTTGTGAAGGTGGTTTGGTCCCATGGAATCACATCTGAGACCCATGTTCCCACTTCAGAGTGTTTAGATCTCATTGAGAAAACTCCACAATTGCCCATTTCTGGTCTTGTTTAAGTTTTTCTGTTAAACAAAACTGTCAGCAACCTTATGGGGGTGAAGTCTGACACCTGAAATCCCTCGTGTTATGTGATGATCTGGCCTTGGGCAACAGAGGTGGACAAGACAAGCTTCCTTCAGCCGCTCTTTCCTATGATCATCCCAAGTAGCAGCTCTCGTCAGGAGTGTTTCCATGGTTTCAGTGTCTTGAACAGACTGTGTGTGGTTCCATCCCATGCATTACTCATGACAGACACTGATGTTGGGGTGATTCAGGTGGGCTTTGGGAACTGGGAGTGATTATCTGAAATGAATTTTTTTCCCTGATCCAATATTTTGAAGCGGAGAGCCGCTGGGAGCAGATAAAGCATGAAGAAAACAAAAGCGTCATTCTCAAGAGCAGGACAAAAATGATGGGAAGACTTCTTGGGGAGCTTGCTTTTACAGTGACCCCCAAGGGACTCTGCAATGTGAGTGCTCACCCCACTGTTGTGGGAAGAGCAGGTGGCAGGTTGGGGTGAAATACTTGCAACCTGAAAGCTTTCCATACTCAGGTGGAAAACTCCGGCTGAAACAAACGTCCAAGCCACAACGATGTATCCAGGAAGCGCTCCTCATCCTTTGCATTTTGCTTCATGTTGTGGTATCTATCTTTTGGACAAGAGCATGCTGTGTCGGTGTGAGGCAGAGAATAAAAAGCATGCCAGTCTTTAGGCATGTATGAAAAAAAATGAATCAAACGACAGAAACTCTCAACATACCTCCTTGCCTTGGAAATATAGCATGCCCCTCCTCTGACAATAGAAAAATGAGCAAATGGAGGACTGTGTAGATGGAAAGGGAGATCAGAAATTATTTTCTAAGATCTGCTGGAAATTAAAAGATTATTTTTCCAAATAAGATGCTCAAAAATATCCTCTGAATATGCATTACTTTCCCTAAATAAATAATTTTACAGGTCTCCTTCTGTCCTGCTTGATATTTTTTGGGTTTGCTTTTTTTTGGGGGTGGATGTTGGTTTTTTCCCCCCTCAACAGTAAGAACATTGGCGGGGAAAGGATTTTACAGGACCTTATCTGTGGGTCCCAGACCACAAACTTCTCCCTTCTTTAGACATCAGCCAAAAAGAGATCTTGGAAGAAACTTTTTTGAGAGAAAATGTTAGTATTTGCAGTGATTTTTTCCCAGAAAAAAACCCAACAAACATCAATCAAACAAAAATGCTTACCTCAAATCCCTCCCCACCTGCCTAAGAAGTTTTTTCAGCAAAAGGCCATCATTTTCTGATCAGTTCAATTTTTAGCTGTCATAAGAGCATCAAACAGCTTCTGGTTGGCCTGGAGCATGGCCCCATTTCACTAGTCTTGGATACTCTAACTTAAAAAGGCCCCAAAACATCTTTCTCCAGGACAGTAAGGGATCATTAGCAACTTGAGTTCAGGCTCCAAGAGCAATGAAGGAGCAAGTTCTGGTGTGCTCTGGATTCCCAGCCTGGTGAGGTCCAGCATAGTATAGACATAAGCCAAAGGAGAGCAACAGATGTTCAAAGACGAAGTCCATCCTTCGTAATGTTCTGGGCTTAAAAAATAAGCTGCCCAAAGCAAATACAGTCAGAATTCACGTTCATTGTCTGAGTTAATCCCTTATTGTGATGACTGGTTAGTTGACACCTCTAAGGCTCACTGCAAGCTGAGATGAAAATATCTGCATAAGAGATGTCTAATTTGCATTTGGAGGCTTATCGCTCACACCTGTGGGCATTAAAAATGGATGTGGCTTCTTGTTGTTGGGAATGGAAGATGGCAGCTTGAGAGACAGCTGCAGGTTGCATACCAAGTACGGAGACCAAACTCTCTTTGGTCCTCAGCAATCTAGTATTTCTTTTATGTGACCTGAAAACACTCCTCTCTTTCTCCTTCTGGTTCGTAAGGGTAAATAGTCTTCTCTGATTGAGGCTGGAGCTTTATGTGCCAATTTTGGAACCATACGTGAAGCATTGGTGTTGTCATGTGTTTCCTGCTAGGCTGGATGCGGCTGAACGTGTGACTGTGTTGAAGAAGCCGAACCAAGAGGAAAAGAGAGCTCATCTTCTGCTGCATCTCCTGATCTGAGTGGACCCACGTGATCTTTAATGACCATCTGTTGATTATTTTTCTCTTGAAGATTGATGGATGTGATTCATGGCCCTTTCAAAACAGAGCTGCTCCCTGACAAAAATGTGAAAGCCTTTGTGAGCGTGACAAAAAGGAGATGACTTCCAAAGCGAAGAAGGAAAGAGTGGCAGACGATAGATCTAGATCTTCTGTATTTTTTCACAGAGGGTCTTTGGGCAGTCTTGCCAAGACCCCTGGACTCTTACTGGGGTCTTCTGGGAGATTTTCCTATATTCTCTTGAGCTATTCTTCTGACAAAGAGTTGCATACAGTTTTTGTAGCTGGAGTTGGCGTGGATTGCAGAAATTCTCCAAGAGGCTGGGACGAGAGCAAGGAAAGGCAGATTTCCCATAGCAATGCCAGAAGCTTCCTATGCCTGGGATCTTGGTAAGGTGTGGGAAAAATCCCTCCTTGCTGGAATCAAGTCTAAACCCATCGTTTGGGTCGTGTTAAGTGCACTGAGCTGGGACTCCAGAGAAGCAGCTTCTCCTCTGAGCCCTCTCAGAGATTTCCCCTGGGACTTCATGCAAGAGATTTCAACTACCCTTTGCTACACTTTCTCCTATTTCTAGAATAGAAACAATACTTTCATAATTCATTGAGATGTTACAAAAGTAAAATTGCAAAAGAAAATTGAAAGATAAAATTGAAAAGGTGAAGTTGAAATATTGACTTTTCTGAAAAAGAGAGAACCCACACACACAAATTAATTGCCGTAGAAAGTAACTTTTTTTGCAGCTCAGGCACATGATGACTCTGTTTACTCCCAGAATGGGTGGAGGATAAGCAACAGCCGGATAATCTGGAAATTAAGGAAAGAAAAATCAACAAGTTGAAATGATGTATTGTAGTCATTAGTAGCAGCATTGTAATAACCCAGCTTTCAGCACATTTCCAAATGCCTGTCTCTGTATGCACTTTCTTATAACAAGAATAATTTTCCTACCTCTTCTACTAAATCCCTTTAAACAGTGCTGGGGCAATGTTCTTCTACTTCCCCTGGGATGACTCTTATTACTAAAGGGGGAACAATGTGAAGATAGTATGGTCTTATAGAAGCCGATCTCACAGGCACATTTTCCCCATGGAGGATGCTCTGACCATTGCTCTTTCAGTGTGTGGGCCTCATGCTCTGTTAACCAAAGCTTTTCACTGACCTGCTGGGTGGAGAGCTATTCTGCAATCCCTCCACAAAAGAGGAGCTGGGCCCTGTTAACACCCCTACCTAGTAAAGCAATCAACACAAAGACTGGAAGAGTGGACTGATGCGTAGGTCTAGTAATTTGCCTTCACATTGAGCAAGCGTAGTAAATACAACACCCTTTGGCTACCTCTTCCCTTTTATGCAGTCATGGCTCTGCTCTTGATTTTTCATGTCAACTAATGAACATCTGAGAAGAAGCACTTGTCAGGTCAGGAGAACCAAAGGTTCCTCAGTTCAGCTCATGCTGCTTTGTCAGCACTCGCTGGCTGTTGGCTGCGGAGAGGCTCCCATTCATTAAAAAGAGTGGCAGCACTTGGACGGGACTGAACTGTCTCCCCAATGTCATGCAACCTGCGTGGCTTCTCAGTGCATCACTTGAATAGCTGTGCCCACACCGATGTGCAAATTGGCCCCCAAATTGTGGCATTTACTCTCCCAACCACAGAGATCTCTGGGGATAAGCTCCCGGGAATCTGGGGGTTGCTGTCCTAGCTGCTAATCACGAGGGAAAGCTTGGTTGTACCTTGCTTTTGGCATCCACATTTATCTCACCTACCAGCTTTGCAGATGGGTCTACCATCATGTGAAACCTTTATCTAAACTTCTGGTGGCATCATCAACCAGAAGACATGATACACAGTTCTTCCTTAAAGGAACGTGGGGTCCAGCCTGAAAAATCCCTATCTTAGGGAACTAGATTAGTAGGGAATAAATTTATAGGTAACTCTTAATCTGGCTACATGGAAGGACTTTATAGTTGTCTGGGGCAATGGGTTAGAATCATAGAATCGTAGAATCATAGAATCACTAAGGTTGGAAAAGACCTCTAAGATCATCAAGTCCAACCATCAAGCCAACACCCCCATGCCCACTAAACCATGTCCCTAAGCGCCTCATCTACACATCTTTTAAATCCCTCCAGGGATGGGGACTCCACCACTGCCCTGGGCAGCCTCTTCCAAGGCCTGACCACTCTTTCAGTACAGAATTTTTTCCTAATGTCCAATCTAAACCTCCCTTGGTGCAACTTGAGACCGTTTCCTCTTGTTCTATCACTTGTTACTTGGGAGAAGAGACCAATCCCCACCTCGCTACAACCTCCTTTCAGGTAGTTGTAGAGCGCGATGAGGTCTCCCCTCAGCCTCCTCTTCTCCAGACTAAACACCCCCAGTTCCCTCAGCCGCTCCTCATCAGACTTGTGCTCCAAGTTGGGAGCATTTAGATTTTTCTCTGTAATGCTCTGTGACACGGAGAGTAAACACAGCTACTAAGATACTTTAGTAAAAGCACAGGAGGTGATCTGGTACATCAGACACTTCCCCTTGAAATGGGAGAATCACAATACTGTGTTATTGCTGTCAGCTGGCCAGGCTGTAAACTGCTCGATTAGACTGCAAAATTCAAACACCCAACTTTAAATAAGACTGTGCTATCAAAAAAAAAAAAAGATGTAATGGTGTGTTTGGACCAGAAAGGATCAGAGTCCAGCTCTCCCCCTAAGAGATCAGTGAAGGCGCAGTGAATTTTACCCAGAAAATCTCATATTTAGGGAAATGACTACACCTTGCTGGTGAGGTCTCTCCCTGCCTTGTTGTTGCCCTTGGCTTTCAGCTCACCTTCCCTTGTGGATGAGCCCCACACTTGCGGCATCCTGACACCGACTGTGAAGAGTTTTGGCATTATCTTACTGTGCTGGATGGCTGGGCAATAAAACAGGTGAAATTCAGTCGCATGAGATACGAGCATGGCACGCAAGGAAAACAACAGTTCTAACTCTGTGTGCACAGTGATGGGCTCTGAGCTGATTATTGCTACTGAGGAATGACATTTGGGGCTTATAATGGACAGTTGAATGAAATTATGAGCTCATTGCTCTATAGCAATCAAAAAAGGAAATTGAATGTTAAGGATTATTAAGGAGGGAATAGAAAGCCAAACAGAAATCATCGTAATGCCACTGAACAAATGCATTTTGGACCTGCATCTTGAATATTGTGTGTGGTTCTTGTCCTCCCCTCTCAAAAGGCTCTAGTGGCCCTGGAAAAGATTCAGAGAAGATGACAGAAGGATGGTAAGGAACAGCTGCAGTAGAACAGAAAAAGATTAAATAAATGTGAACACTTCAGTTTTGAAAAGAGACGTTTTGGGGAGGGGGTTTGTCAGGGTAAGATCATGATGGATGTGGAGGCAGTGACAGGGAATGGAGTAGGTTCTTCACAGCTAGCGTGTGGTTGAGCTGTGACACTCCTTGCCACCGGACAGTGCTGTTTCTATGGAAAAATTAATGGAAAAAAAATCCATTGAGGTTCATTAAGATCCTGGGCCGTATCAGGGTCTCCCTACCTTGTTTTTGTACTCCTCTGTAACCACTCTCAGTCAGGACATGGGCTGAAATTGGTTTTTGATCAGACCCAGTAATTTTATTTTAATGTACTTTCATTTAAGTTTTTCATGCTGAATTCTTACAGATTTATACAGTCACAGCTGACTTTTCTCTACTAGGTAGGAAAGGAGAGGAAAGTCTTATTGAAACCACAAAAATTATTTATTTGGTAAACAGCAGGAAACAGAAATACCATAGAAAAGTCCTAACATGAAGATAGAACTGCATAGATAGCTTCTAAAAATGCAATTATTGCTATGAGAGGACATCATCCAATCTTTGGACAATAACTAAGGGAGAGAAGAGTTGATAAGAATGTCAAAGTAAGCTTCTGCCTTGAAAAGCTCTAAGGAATCGGTAATGCCTGTAATATGAACCATTGCCAGGCCTTTGCAGCACAGCCAGCTGCAGGAAGAATAACCTATTTAAATAAAAAAACCTTTCTTTTCTCACTTTGCGCTCTGTTAATAATAACAATAATCATTCAAGTTGGCTTGGACAGGCTTGGAAGCAGTGAAGCAAAGATTTAATAGAGTTCAAACAAGCCTAGATTTTTTAAAAAAGTATTATTTTTCTGTAGTGTACTCAAGGCTGTACTGCTGGTTCACCCTTTTAATAATGTCCTACATATACAGGAAGGTGGGGAAGAGGAATTTCCTGGACCACTATGTCAACTTCTCACCTTAGTCATCACATCTTAAAAATCAGGCATATTGTGACCCAAAGGATCTCCTTTTCACTTGCTCCCCCTTTTAGACTTTCTCTTCTATTCCCACTTGAATGTCTCTTTCTGGAATATGAGTTGGCAGAGCTGTACTAAAGGTCTGGGTCTTGTCTGGAGTCTTTGTGCAACGCCATCAGCACTTCTTTGTCTCAACTGAAATAAAGGTCAGTGAATCAATTTGTCCGAGGAAGCTCTTACGGATACAGATGTGTACCAGGTTAGCGGACCTCTGTTCTTGCGACACTTTTAGCACGCATGGATAACCTGAAATGAAGACATATGTGAGTGCTTTCTTGTTAGATTATCCCCTCTTTGATTAGATGATGCTTTTCAGCTTGATATGCAGTTGCAGACCTGGAGTTTGCAAACAATAAGCATCAAGTGTCAGACAGCAAATTAATCTTCTGCTGAAATATACTGCTAAGTGGAAAAAGCTTATTTTTCCTTTCTTTTACACTGTTTTATGTCTCTTGCAATTTGCAGTTGGCAGTGCTAGTAGCTTTTGTTGCTCATGGCTCTAAAACCAAAGAGTTAAAATCATAATCTCCTTTAATTTCATAAGCGAATCAATCAGAAGATAAAGTAAAATTAAAAAAAGAGAGAGGAAAACAAGATATGCTTCTGGCGACAGAGTTTTGCTGTGGTGGATTTCAGTTAGATAGGAAAGTCTGCTGGCTTGCTTTGAGTAATGACATTGCAAACCTTCCTCTTGGGGGAAATAATATTTTTTTTGCACTTTTATAGAGCTTTTGATCCATCAGTTTGTGAAGGAATAAGTACAAGCTATTGTTAATGAGGATGACTGGGACTAATTTGTATACCAGACTTTTAACAGACAAATTAGAGAGCAAGTTCTGTGCTGTGAAGAATTTACAATGTCAAAAGGCAACAAAGATGAGGGATGGGTGGTGACAGAAGCCAGTGGTAGGAAACAAACAGTGATGGCATAGATGCTCTATCCATACAGTAATGATCACAATTAACTTTGTTCATTTATTGATATGCCCACAAGGACTAAGGAGCTTTCCAGTAGGGCCTTAAAAATGAAGGGGTTATAAGTGTAACATTTATGGGGGAGATCTGCCATGAGACACAGAGGGGACATAAAAACCATCTTGCCATTACAACCACTAGCAACTTCAGCCCAAGATGAAGGTGATTTGGCATTGTAGGCTGTGCAGACAGACCCACTGCCCTCCCAGAAGACCAACTCCTACTGCTTTACCTGCGAGACGCAGCTCTGTTTCCTCTGGTTATATCAGAATTATCGATCTTGGTCTATACTCACTGAGTCCATACAAGATGGATGTAAATGCAGGTTGTACAAACCAAGCTCTCCCAGACAGTTCGTGGTCTAAACTGCCACGCATCACAACAAGGTTAAAGAGCATGACTCAACTCATGGGGACCTACTAAGTTATGAAATACCCTGACAGCGGGAGTAGGACATGGATTTTTTCCCTTGTTAATGTCTACCATAATAACCATGGGAAAGCATGTCTTTGCCGAGGTTGTCAGAAGCAAAATGGGTGAGTAAGGGCAGATATATTCTTTGTGGGTGTGAAAAGAAGATGGGTTAAGTGAGTTGGGCTTGCTTAGGGCAGGATTTGCATGACTAAGCATGGGTGTCTATACTGGAAGTGCAAATATCAGAGGCCGTCACTGCTGGCTCCCTTTATGGTCAAGGAGGAGTGAGTCAGTGGAGTCAGGGGTTCTTAGGACATTAGTCATCTCATCTCCGTCTTTATTTGATCAGACAAAACCTATCCCATAAGTTGGGTGAGATGAATCCCCCCTCAGGACAAGTCTGCACTGCGACCTCTGCAGAGGAGTGTACCAAAGTGGCCGGCTCAGATACAGAAACTGCAATAGCTGCAATGGCACTTGCTGGGAAAACTTAATTGATCTTAGGTGATTAAACCCACACTGAGCTCCCTGCTACCACAGACTCACTCCCGGCTGTACCCAAGTGATTTAATTTAAAGATATTTTGGAAGTGTCTTCCTGAACTGCAATAGAAACCGTGTCAATACCTGTGGCTTGTGTCTAGAAAATCTCCTAATTTTGATTGCACAAGTATTTTTAACCAAAATATTCACTTTGGAAAGGAAGGACTTTCACTTGTTTATGCAGGAAAGACCTGTAAGTCAAGCACGAATCTTCTGTGTTCCTGGTTTCTTGCTTGTGTACACAAATAATTAACTGAAAAGGTTCCCTTGAATGGCATATGGGCAACGGTAAGGGCTGGTTAGGTGACCATAGCATGGCCATAGGAGTATGTTTCTCCCTTCCTGTTGCACTTGTTCTGGATGTGATAATGCTATCCTAGACCTTGAAGCTCACGTAGCCAACAGTGTTGGAGGGCTTTGGTGCCATTTACAGAAGGGTAGTATGACATTGGGGGATGTATTAGGAAGGCTGGCAGACCTCTCCTAATGAAGCTTTATGTTTTGTGCCTGTCCCTTGGCTATTTTTTCCCCCAAGTTCAACTGGATTTAGGCTCTGAACCATGTTTATCTCATGTCTTGCAATTAGTTGGCACAACCAGCATTTGGAACAACTGGTTCCAGTGCCTTTACACCCAGAAGTAAATCCTCATCCTATATCACCCACTGCAGAACCCACTGAAGTAAGGGCAATTTCAATAAAGTGTGACAACCAAAGATGCTCAGAAAACCTCTGAGCCAAGACAGTTGCAATACTCAGCAGAGGATACCTAAAATATTAGGAACCCTAGTCACTGTCATCATAGGTCTGATGGTTTCCCCCACTTCCTCCAGAGCTTCCCAGATTTACTTGTCTAGTAATCTCACAAATGTGAAAATTTACCGGGTTTAGATTACATTGAGGTGTGTGATTGGACTAACCTAAATATAGATGAATAGTTCATGTTCCATTATCTACCAGATGTCTACTGAATGATTTTTTTTTTTGGCTGCAGGAGCTATGTGGCCTCCAGGTCTGAAACGCATTTAGTCCAAATGGGTCATGCTACCTCTGCATAACACTGTATCACAAACTTCAGACTTGATGTATATTAAATTTCCCAATGTTACTGTGATCATTTTAGGCCAGGAGTAGAATACAGAATATCCCCCAAACTCAAAGGACAAAGATTCACTCGCTCAATAATTTTCTATTTTTTAACCTTTAAATACAGTATGCTTCCAATTTGCAAAAGAAAATATCAAGGAACCCAAATAGGTTCAAACTTTGTGAGTAAAATAAAGCTGCTGACTCACTTTTTTTTTCAGCAGAAACTCAGTTTAATCATTTTGTTTTGCAGGAATGGGGTATAATTAGAGAACCAGTGAGCATGTAACTCTGTGAATTTATTATGCAAGCAGCTATGAAAATGACTGTCTTCAGCACAAAATGATTGAATGTCATTAAGAAGAGTGAATCCAAGGGTGAGACCCCAGTGGGATGCCCACACATGGGAAAGTGTAATTGGATAAAGTAGCATGGGGCCATGAAAACCCAATTTGCTTCTTTCTGATGCTTACATGAACTTCCTCTCCATATCTTCATCAGCTGTGGAACTGCGAAGTCAATGAGATAGATAAATCATTGGGATGATCTCTACCATATGTAGGCAAGCTATTTTGGTGCAAAATGAAAAAAAAAGCAGTTAAAGCCAGCATATCGATGCTAATATGCCCTTCTGCAGCTACCAACTCATTTTAGCTGTTTTCGCGTTGTTGAATGAATTGAGTGCTGGTTAAGGTAACGGACCCAGTACAGTTAGGAATTATCGATTCCTTTACTGAGTCACATTTCAGCATCTGCTGCAAGTCTATATAAGTATGTAACCCCATGCAACGCTCCAGGCTTGGGGAAGAGTGGATGGGAAGTGCCCAGAGGAAAAGGACCTGGGGGTGCTGGTCGACAGCGGCTGAACGTGAGCCGGCAGTGTGCCCAGGTGGCCAAGAAGGCCAACGGCATCCTGGCCTGTATCAGAACTGGTGTGGCCACCAGGAGCAGGGAGGGGATCGTGCCCCTGTACTGGGCACTGGTGAGGCCGCACCTCGAATCCTGTGTTCAGTTTTGGGCCCCTCACGACAAGAAGGACATTGAGGTGCTGGAGTGTGTCCAGAGAAGGGCAACGAAGCTGGTGAAGGGCCTGGAGCACAAGTCTGATGAGGAGCGGCTGAGGGAACTGGGGGTGTTCAGCCTGGAGAAGAGGAGGCTGAGGGGAGACCTCATCGCGCTCTACAACTACCTGAAAGGAGGTTGGAGCGAGGTGGGGGTTGGTCTCTTCTCCCAAGTAACGAGAGGAAATGGCCTCAAGTTGAGCCAAAGGAGGTTTAGATTGGACATTAGGAAAAAAATTCTTTACTGCAAGAGTGGTCAGGCCTTGGCACAGGCTGCCCAGGGCAGTGGTGGAGTCCCCATCCCTGGAGGGATTTAAAAGACGTGTAGATGAGGCGCTTAGGGACATGGTTTAGTGGGCATGAGCGGGTTGGGTTGACGGTTGGACTCGAGGATCTTAGAGGTCTTTTCCAACCTTAGTGATTCTATGATTCTGTGATTCTATGTATCCACCAAGATAGCAGAGGTTCCTGACTAGGGCTGGTCCTGAGACCCAGGGAGCAGTCAGCCTGCGAGCTCAGCTGCAGTCACTGTTTTTGAGTGTGCACTTAGCCCGATACCACTGGGATTTATTTTGATTTAGCTGCAGTGAATGCAGAAAGCATACAGACTGATAGTTACCACAGCCCAGCTGACAGGTGGGATCATACTGAACGGACCACAGATCTGAGCCTTATGTTTCTTAAAAAAAGCAGTTATTTTAATTATGTGGATTGAAGGAGTTATCTCAGCCGGTGCTGTCCATGGATGAGCATCGGCTTGTTTCTAGCCTAGCAAGTCTGCAATTAATAGACAGCTGAAGAAATTAGTCTGACCAATTTACTACAATAAATAAATAACAACTTTCTTGAAAGAAGCTCCGCTGTGTTTGAACGAATCCCGTATTTTGGGGAAGTCATAGACTAAGTTATTACTATTAGAAAAAGATGTTTCCCCATGGCCGTGCAGCTGCATAGCAGATTTTGCATTACTGATTTGCATCTTTTTCCAGGGACTCATCCTTACTTGTACGTGACCTTGGGAATGCATTTCTCTGGGCTTATACGTGTTTTTATGCAAACATTTCAATATCGGTATGCATGCGCTCTTACATGTTAAGTGTGCGTTGATGCTTGTGAGCCAAGGTGTGTGAGTGCTTCTTAGTCTGCAGAGTTTAATTTACTGCTGAAAATAATAAGGTGATTTTCAATAGCACATAAATTCCCTGCCTGCTTGTTGCCTGTCCTGCAGAGTGAGGACACAGACACTTGTTAGTTTGAGCTACTGCTCTGGACTGTCAAGTTTGCCTCTGGCCGAGCAGCAGGCAAACAAAGCACCTCCTGAAAGTGCTGCTTTTTCTGAACCCAGACAGAATATTTTGCACAATTTAGGACATTGATTATGTAGGGCTGGGGGCACCTTGTAGTTTCATTTTATATCACTGCTCTCTTATCTTCTCTCTTCTACCTGTCCTCTCTTTCTTCTCCTGAAAGTCTTTGCCTACCCAGGAAATATCAGGTGGATAAAGCTTTCTTGAAGGGGGTTGAGGGAAGAGCAAAGACAGGTTCTCCTTGGAGAACAAGTTTTGGTGCTATTTCACACTCCTCTTTGGGCCAAATCCTAAAAGTGCAAGCTCAGTGCTTCCCCAGTCCTGTGATAGTCTGGAATCAGATCAGTCTTTTAAAGACTTTTTATTTCAGATACGAGAAAGTTGCCTGAGACCCTGTCTTGAAAGAACATAGTTATTACCTTTGTGGCGAGAGCAGCTGGAGCATAATTGATGTTCAGCAATATGATAAAACTGGTATGGTATTAAGCTCTTTGGGGAAAGGTTTGTCCTTTAGCAGCATGTTGATATAGTGTCTGGATGCTACTGCAGTCTGAATGCAATGAATTAATATAATAGCAATGTGGTGCAATACACTTTTTTTTTTTCATGTAAAGTGTACTGGAAGAATATTTCTAGATTCTGATTTGGTCCTGGAATTACTGGTTATAGCTGTTCTGGCATAGAAACACGCACCTGCAGTACCAAGGTGTAGCTTTATAAAGGTACCAGATGAGCCCGGGACAGGCTGCCCAGGAAGGTGTGATTTCCATAGAAGGAAAATTGGTTGCAGCGGTGCAATTGAGAAAATAAGCAATGTGGAGTGTCCTCTGGAGAGGAAAATCATATCCCAATAACCAACGAGAATCCATTGCAAAGGGCTGTGAGATGAAGTCCTCGGGGTTTTATTCGGATCTGCAAAAAAGCCTTGAAGTGGTGTTGTACATGAGGCCATTAAGAAAATGCGTAGCCATGGGCGAAGTGCTGCAGTGCTGTCATGGGCTCAAAGATGCTTAAGGGACTGAAGTCAGACGAGGGTGTCCAGCTGTGTTAACGAGGGGTAGGTTTCAAGAACGTGGATGTATGTGGTCTGGAAAAAAATAGATAGCAGCAATATGACAAAATATGTACCTAATGCACAGTTGTTCAAGTCAGTCATGATGAGAAAACCGCGAGGAACAGCAGAGGTTTGAATGCTTTGCTGAATAAATGCCTATTCAGTAAAAAGAGGCTTTTCTTTAAATTTTTTCTTTTTTTGTAAACAAACAGGCAAATGAGCTGTCACACTTAAAACTACTGAATAGTTCTGCACTCTGATTTATGAAGGACGATCGTAGCTGGCAAATACCAACAGATAAAAGTTTGGAGGATCTCATATGGGATTGTCTGGAGCAATAATTCTCATTAAACTTGCAGTTAATTTGAAAATTTAACAGCAACAAATGACATTTTAAAAACTATTTTCTCTCACAGACACTTTCACAGGATGGAGGTAATTTGGAAAACAAATTTTATTGGATATTTTTAGTGGGAAACTATATAAAAAAAAAGTTAAATCATTTTTAGCAGGTAATCATGATATCAGTATATTCAACTATTGGTATTCAAGGAAACACATAGAGTGGAAGAGATATATCTCCTAGGGAACCCACTAAAAATACCTTTAGGATTATTAACGTTATAGGTAAAGAAAATTAAAAGAGCAGTGACAGAATGAGAGCAGGTGGTGAAGAAAGAGGCCCAGTCCCTGGTGTCTTCTATAAAAGATTTAGGAAATGACCGATTTGCTTTGGTAGATCAGACCATGTGGGTCTGTCGGGCCCTCAAACTTTCCCCTCGCTGTGATTGCCAACCTGAATCTCTGCATTGCTTGGGCTCCCATCCCCAGCCAGAGCGCTAATTGTGCAAAGCAGCCAATATGAGTGTAATGGCATGTTTCACTTTTTTTTAAGCTCCACGGAAACCCCCCACCCCCATCTTCTTCTCTCTCACTTCATTTTCCATCCCCCAGAGGAAGGAGGTATGGCAACTACACGGTCATCCCTGGTTCATCCACAAAATATTTGCCCTGTGTCAGAGGAATGTCACTTTTTTCCCTGGAAAGCTTCTACCTCATTAGTTGGCCTTTTTACTTGCGATTTTGGGTCTGTTGCCCTGGGGGAGAATGTGTGCTGGTTAAATATTCAGTTAAAGGTGTTTGAGAAAATAGGACTGCAAGATATATTTTCTTTATTAGATAGTCTGTCTTAGGCTTAATCTTGCCTCTCCTTTTTTTCTGTGCAGAACCAAGCCTGAAGAGCAGAGCTTCTGAGATCAGACATCTGAGATCCCAGGATCTCCCTCATATCCTTGGTTCTGAAAACATTTCTTTAGAAGCTTCCCTTGGTGATGTCCTGTGAGCCACAGATGGAGAACCACCTTCAAGGGGCTCAAAAAAGTGTCCGGATTAAACTCTTTTTGACATAAGACCTTTCTTCTTAAAGCACGTCTAAGCTTTTCATGGAGGGTATGGGAACACTGGTGCTTTCACACCAAGGTAACACTGTTAGAAGGCCAAGCATCACATGGCCAAGACACCCTGAAGCCAGCTTTCTGGCATTTCACTCTTCTCCCTGCTCTCCCCTAACCAGCTTTTGCCAATGCTCCACATTTTTTGGAGTGTGGTGCTCAGAACTGTGGCTGAGCGAGAGACTTTGCTAAGGCTCAAAAAAGTGGATAGGTAGCCTTGGGCAAAGATGAGTGTGTGTCTTGTAAGCTATGCTCCTGCATGTATATCTGAGCAGGCTCCTGCAGGTTCCTATGAGATACATGCATTCATTTTGACAGTGTGCCACTCATCATCACACTGCGAGTACCCACCATCTGCACCGGGCTTCCTTATCTTGCTTAGGAAAACGTCATATGAAACACTACCAGAGCCTTTCTAATGCCGGGATGTAACCTCTGCTGCTTCTCTCCTGCTCACAAGACCCATTACCCTGCCTTGGAAAAACAACTGTAACTGTCTGACATAATTGGTTCTGATAAACTGAAGATTTGGAGCTAGCACAGAAACCAAGATAATAACACAAGTCTGGGAACAAGCAGGGACTAGAGGAAACAGCAAGGGACTTCAAGTAGCAAGCACAGGTTGCAATAGTGGAAACTCTTGGCCAGTTGGAAGGTAACTACACATGCTGTCCTAAACAGAGTTACAGAGACCGCCACCAGATTGCATGGGGCAACCATGGTTGCAGATACCTTGGTCTAGCTGGCATGACATGTTTTTTTTGTGCTTGCTAGAAAGCCTCAGCTGGGGAAAGCTTGAACAGAAATCACAGAATAGTTTGGGTTCGAAGGGACCTCCAAAGGTCATCTAGTCCAACCCCCCTGCCATGGGCAGGAACATCTTCAACTAGATCAGGTGGCTCAGAGCCCTGTCCAACCTGACCTGGAATGTTCCCAGGGATGGGGCATCTACCACCTCTCTGGGCAACCTGGACCAGGGTTTCATCACCCTCATGGTAAAAAATTTCTTCCCTATATCTAGTCTGAATCTACCGTCTTTTAGTTTAAGACCATTCCCCCTTGTCCTGTTGCAACAGGCCCTGCTAAAAGGTTTGCCCCCATCTTTCTTATAAGCCCCCTTTACGTACTGAAAGGCTGCAGTAAGGTCTCCCTGAAGCCTTCTCTTCTCCAGGCCAAAAAAACCCAACTCTCTCAGCCTTCCTTCATAGGAGAGGTGTTCCATCCCCCTGATCGTTTTTGTGGCCTCCTCTGCACCCGCTCAGTCAGGATAAAGCAGGATGGATGCCTGTTGAAAGGAGATCCTAAAATGATTTCTCTGACAGATCAACCTCATCAGTCCTTCCTCCCTCCTCAACTGTTGCTGGGGTCAACAACAGTTTTGGCATAGGGCTACAATTTCATATGAGATGCCCCAAAATGATTTCCCTTCCAGCCATGCCCCACCTTTATTTAAAGACGAGAATCCTGAGTCAGATAATGCTTCACCTTGCCAACTACTCCATCACTCTCCAAAGAGCAACAACCAGACACCCCCCAGCAATCAATCCTACTGCTTCCCCCTCCCTCCACCAACCGATCCTCTTGCCAAGAGCAAGAAGACTTTCCCTGTTCCCAACGTCCTGCCACTCTAATTTAACAGGTTTCTCAGAAAGTCTAGACGTTTTCCTGAATTGCATGTAAAAAGCTTCTGCTCCACTTCAGCTCCATTAATCCTGCAGCTGCAGGCCCAGTGCTCACTGATGCTCCTCCGTTGGCTCTGGGTGAATTACAGTTGAAATGACAACCATGCAACTCCTTGACAGTGACTCTATGCCCTTCGTTCCTGTATTTTTCTGGATGGAAGGAAAGAAATGATAAATTCCTTTGAGGCTGCTGTCTGTCCCATTGCAGCAGAAATTAACTGGGCTGGGAGAACTCAGTGCAAATCGGATATAGTACTATAGCTAGTTGATAGCATCATCCTGCAAGTGAGTAAAAACCCTTTCTCTCAGACTCTCAGGGTGCCTCTGTTGATTGTGTCATAGATGTAAAAGATGAAAGAAGGCTAATGGGGCAACTATAACGTCTTTTGGTGCCTCATTTACTTTCTATAGAGCTTTGCTTGGCGTTAAGTTCAGTCTTGCTTCCAGAGTCCTAAGTAGAGCTATTTGCCATACCTTCTTTTACATTTTTTTTAAGATAAAAATGACTTCTTTCCTCAAAAAAACAAAAACCCCCCATTGTTTGTAATTTTCAAATTTTCCTGTTTTTAGTGATATTTGGAGAAGACTTTAGAAAAATCCGTCAGCATTCAATTTGCAATTTTTCTGTCCTTTCCCTCTTTCTGCTTTTCTGCATTCCTCTTTGCCTGCTGACAAAAAATTAAAAAAAAAAAAAAAAAAAGAGAAGGAAGAGAGGAACAGGGGACATCAATAAAAGTTTTATTCATATTCACCACTCTGTAAAAGTAAGGACTGAATTAAGTCTTATTGCCACAGTATTGCATTGGGAGCTCATGGTCATTGGCTCATCCGGTGATGAAGGTAGCTCTCTCCAGGACTGGGCATGATTTACCAGTTCACTGAAATGGGTCACACATTTTTATTAATGCTGTCATTGTTGGTGCACATGCTGCGTAGATCAGGTGTAGAAATCACCCCTCCTTAACCCACTAGAAACACCTCTATTCCCCACTCATGACTAGTCATTAATAATTTAGCTATTTAATCTATTTACCATGTGCTTTACCAATATCTCCCACTTCTAATTTTGTCATCACTACTAAATCAAATGCTTTGGGAAGGTTTGCTGCTCTGTAGTAAAGGCAGAAGAATGCACAAGACAGTTTTGCAACACCAGATCAGTTTAATTCCAGTTCAGCAGACATGTGACATCCACACTCCCACACATTCTGCATTTTCTCTCACATTTGAAGATTTCTTAAAAGCTGACCCCAAAATGTAATGCAGTCATTTGCCCTATCTTTCAGAATTTCAGGGTGTAAGTCACTCTGCCTAAACATTCAATGTATTTCTATCAGTAGATATGCATTACAATGCTCTTCGTTTCTGAATGACTGCAAAAGGCTTTGACACCCAAAGGTAATATTAATTTTCCCCTGTTATTGTTATTGCAAAGTGATAAAAAGAAATATTCACTGCACACTTTTTCTTAGACTTTATAAGTAGGCCATGTCTACCTAGCACTGGGCCCCATTTCATTGTTATTTTTTTCTTTCTATCCCAAAGTGCATGGCCTTTTAATTGATGTCTTCAGTTTTTCCTGTATGGCTTCTCAACACTTCAGATATCATTATTCAGCTCAGTTGTTATCACTTTCCTTTTTTCATCACATGTTATTACACTGCTTTTGAGTTTCCAATCAGCATTTTCAGGTTGCTCACAACGCGAGGCGTATCGTGTTCTACCAAACATTTAGCGCAGTAGCACTGACTTAAAATCCTGTGTCACTGGGGAAAAAAAAATAAACTGTTACCTAACTTGTCCTGCATTTAGGATTGATCCTGACTCCCAACTCTGCAGTCTTTTCTGGATTGCTGTTTCTGCCTCCTCGAAAGGGAAGTTTTGGGAATGTTCTGCAGAGACGCTCAAGCTGGACCTTTGACCACAGGTCTTTTTTCACAGGAGCTCAACACCTCACCTGTAATTCTTGTGCAGAGCACCAGGGACTGGTTTTTCTCACACGTCTTCTCCACTAACAGGCTTCCTGATGGGACTTTAGTCCCTGAGAAGTTAAACCCATTTTGTTTCCTCCCTTGTGCATGATGTCCTTACTGATTTCTGTCTCCAGCTGACAGTGGCTATTAGGATTCTCCAACCTCTTTTAGGATTCTCTGACCTCTTTCTTCCATATTGCTAATAAGGCTGTTAAGCAGATTGATCTGACATTGATCTGCACTGTGATCCGAGTGACGCCTCACACGTACCTTATATCCCAAAGCAGGACACGCTGCTACTAAGGCACTGGATTTGAATTCTGGAGATCTGGGTTTTGTCCATCTCTCTCTCGTTAATCTTCTGGATGTGTTTGCATGGGGGATTTATTTCCTTTGAACTATTTCTCCTTTGGTACAGAGGGGTTAGCAACGCTGCCCTTCTGCAGGGAAGAGTTTTCAGGACACATTTAATAAAGTTCGTGTGGGTCCAGTGTTACCTGTGGCCACATAGAATCATAGACCATTAAGGTTGGAAAAGACCTCTAAGATCATCAAGTCCAACCATCAACCCAACCCCCCCAT